>JAVYIG010003514.1:0-193161 GCA_035222895.1 Strongylocentrotus droebachiensis | reverse complement strand
ACTGTTAGTGGCCACTATAAGGCCCTTAGTGACTATAAAAAACATATGCTCTTCCTGGCTATTTGGGAATGGGTCAGTTTGCAAGAAATAATGGAGAAACTATAGCATTTTGTTGAAAATCATGTGATATCACGAACATTTATACATTACTTGTGAAAATAAATCATGGTTCAATTTTATTTGGGGGGCTGGCGCCCCCCCCCCCCCCCCCCTAGCCCCCCCCCCCCACCACCAGTACGCCAGTGGTAAGCAGGTAACCTTGGGTTCTTGATTAGTGCACGACAATCAAACCTTTCTGATTATCATAATAATTAAAACACCATGTGAAATAGAATCGTAAACAGGTAACCTTAGGTTCTTGATACTGCACGACAATCCCGGCTCCCCCACTCAGAGGTCGAAATGACCGCATGCGTGTTGCCAAAATGTCCGGTAAAGGGGTACTTTTCGTGCGACAAAGTCCGGCCCGAGAATTGTAAAAAAAGCGGTGTATTTGACTTTTCACCCGGAGATTTCTTTAAAAAGGGGGTGTTTTTCGTTTTTTCTCTCATCTCTTTGGACTCCTGAGAAATTATTCCGAATTTAGAGGGGTACATTGAGCATTTTTCCTGATTTAGGGGGTCTCCAAGGCAGAAAAAGCCCGGGAAAAGCCCGCGAGAGGGGGGTTCAGAAATGTTGGCAGTCCTCAGATAGGGGGTGCTTTCAAAAAGAGGGAACAAGCATATGCGTTCCCTAAATAACACTGAGTGTGGGGGCCGGGACGACAATCAAACCTTTCTGATTATCATAATAATTAAAACACCATGTGGAATTGAATCGTAAACAGGTAACCTTAGGTTCTTGATTAGTGCACGACAATCCCGGCTCCCCCACTCAGAGGTCGAAATGACCACATGCGTGTTGCTAAAATGTCCGGTAAAGGGGGTACTTTTCGTGCGACAACGTCCGGCCCGAGAATTGTAAAAAAAGCGGTGTATTTGACTTTTCACCCGGAGATTTCTTAAAAAGGGGGTGTTTTTTCGTTTTTTCTCTCATCTCTTTGGACTCCTGAGAAATTATTCCGAATTTAGAGGGGTACATTGAGCATTTTTCCTGATTTAGGGGGGTCTCCAAGGCAGGAAAAGCCCGAGAAAAGCCCGCGGAAGGGGGGTTCGGAAATGTTGGCAGTCCTCAGATAGGGGGTGCTTTCAAAAAGAGGGAACAAGCATATGCGTTCCCTAAATAACACTGAGTGGGGGGGGGGGCCGGGACGACAATCAAACCTTTCTGATTATCATAATAATTAAAACACCATATGGAATTGAATCGTAAACAGGTAACCTTAGGTTCTTGATTAGTGCACGACAATCCCGGCTCCCCCACTCAGAGGTCGAAATGACCGCATGCGTGTTGCTAAAATGTCCGGTAAAGGGGTACTTTTCGTGCGACAAAGTCCGGCCCGAGAATTGTTAAAAAAGCGGTGTATTTGACTTTTCACCCGGAAAATTCTTTAAAAAGGGGTGTTTTTTCGTTTTTTCTCTCATCTCTTTGGACTCCTGAGAAATTATTCCGAATTTAGATGGGTACATTGAGCATTTTTCCTGATTTAGGGGGGTCTCCAAGGCAGGAAAAGCCCGGGAAAAGCCCGCAAAAGGGGGGTTCGGAAATGTTGGCAGTCCTCAGATAGGGGGTGCTTTCAAAAAGAGGGAACAAGCATATGCGTTCCCTAAATAACACTGAGTGGGGGGCGGGGCGGGACGACAATCAAACCTTTCTGATTATCATAATAATTAAAACACCATTTGGAATTGAATCGTAAACAGGAAACCTTAGGTTCTTGATTAGTGCACGGCGATCAAATCTTTCTGATTATCATAATAATTAAAACACCATAATTATGGAATAGAATCGTAAACAGGTAACCTTAGTTTCCTGATTATGTGCATAACGATACAAACTTCATGACTATAATTTTACTAAAAACACCTATTTTACAATTTTTTTAGGTGCTCTTCAAAAAAAAAGATTAGAGATAAATGAGGTAAAAGTAATTATAGTTGTACAGGTTAATGCACAGAGAAATTCAAGTCCATTGAATTGAAAGAGTGTATAAGCAGGCTAAGGTAATGAGAGTCTTATGGAGAGCATATTATCTAGGAACTCTAAAATATTTAACTTAATATCAGGGTGGACTTCCCTTCCATGTATTCAATAATGAGCAGAAAAGTGTAATCTATTCCTTTTTCCATTAGACCATTTTTCTTCAACATGTCTCAGCAACAATTTGTTTATATTCTCTCAGCAAAATAAACCAACATTTCAAATATATACAGGGCGTCTATAGGTTTTTGTTTGTTAACAAAACTTTAAAAAGTTACGCAAAACGTTGTTTGAATATAAAGCTAAAATCTGACCGAACGTTGCCTGCCCCAGATATCGATTTGCACAATCATGGATTGTATGTACTAATTCCAATCATGTTTTCACTCCGATGGATTGATTATACTCCTTAGCATATAAAACAAGCTACAATAAACACACCGTTTGGAATAGTAGAATTGTAAGCAGGTAACCTTAGGTTCTTGATTAGTGCACGACAATCAAACCTTTCTGATTATCATAATAATTAAAACACCATATGGAATTGAATCGTAAACAGGTAACCTTAGGTTCTTGATTAGTGCACGACAATCCCGGCTCCCCCACTCAGAGGTCGAAATGACCACATGCGTGTTGCTAAAATGTCCGGTAAAGGGGTACTTTTCGTGCGACAAAGTCCGGCCCGAGAATTGTAAAAAAAAGCGGTGTATATGACTTTTCACCGGAGATTTCTTTAAAAAGGGGGTGTTTTTTCGTTTTTTCTCTCATCTCTTTGGACTCCTGAGAAATTATTCCGAATTTAGAGGGGTACATTGAGCATTTTTCCTGATTTAGGGGGGTCTCCAAGGCAGGAAAAGCCCGGGAAAAGCCCGCGGAAGGGGGGTTCGGAAATGTTGGCAGTCCTCAGATAGGGGGTGCTTTCAAAAAGAGGGAACAAGCTTATGCGTTCCCTAAATAACACTGAGTGTGGAGGCCGGGACGACAATCAAACCTTTCTGATTATCATAATAATTAAAATACCATGTGGAATTGAATCGTAAACAGGTAACCTTAGGTTCTTGATTAGTGCACGACAATCCCGGCTCCCCCACTCAGAGGTCGAAATGACCACATGCGTGTTGCTAAAATGTCCGGTAAAGGGGTACTTTTCGTGCGACAAAGTCCGGCCCGAGAATTGTTAAAAAAGCGGTGTATTTGACTTTTCACCCGGAGATTTCTTTAAAAAGGGGGTGTTTTTTCGTTTTTTCTCTCATCTCTTTGGACTCCTGAGAAATTATTCCGAATTTAGAGGGGTACATTGAGCATTTTTCCTGATTTAGGGGGGTCTCCAAGGCAGGAAAAGCCCGGGAAAAGCCCGCGGAAGGGGGGTTCGGAAATGTTGGCAGTCCTCAGATAGGGGGTGCTTTCAAAAAGAGGGAACAAGCATATGCGTTCCCTAAATAACACTGAGTGGGGGGGGGGGGGGGGCGGGACGACAATCAAACCTTTCTGATTATCATAATAATTAAAACACCATATGGAATTGAATCGTAAACAGGTAACCTTAGGTTCTTGATTAGTGCACGACAATCCCGGCTCCCCCACTCAGAGGTCGAAATGACCGCATGCGTGTTGCTAAAATGTCCGGTAAAGGGGTACTTTTCGTGCGACAAAGTCCGGCCCGAGAATTGTTAAAAAAGCGGTGTATTTGACTTTTCACCCGGAAAATTCTTTAAAAAGGGGGTGTTTTTTCGTTTTTTCTCTCATCTCTTTGGACTCCTGAGAAATTATTCCGAATTTAGATGGGTACATTGAGCATTTTTCCTGATTTAGGGGGGTCTCCAAGGCAGGAAAAGCCCGGGAAAAGCCCGCAAAAGGGGGGTTCGGAAATGTTGGCAGTCCTCAGATAGGGGGTGCTTTCAAAAAGAGGGAACAAGCATATGCGTTCCCTAAATAACACTGAGTGGGGGGCGGGGCGGGACGACAATCAAACCTTTCTGATTATCATAATAATTAAAACACCATATGGAATTGAATCGTAAACAGGTAACCTTAGGTTCTTGATTAGTGCACGGCGATCAAATCTTTCTGATTATCATAATAATTAAAACACCATAATTATGGAATAGAATCGTAAACAGGTAACCTTAGTTTCCTGATTATGTGCATAACGATACAAACTTCATGACTATAATTTTACTAAAAACACCTATTTTACAATTTTTTTAGGTGCTCTTCAAAAAAAAAGATTAGAGATAAATGAGGTAAAAAGTAATTATAGTTGTACAGGTTAATGCACAGAGAAATTCAAGTCCATTGAATTGAAAGAGTGTATAAGCAGGCTAAGGTAATGAGAGTCTTATGGAGAGCATATTATCTAGGAACTCTAAAATATTTAACTTAATATCAGGGTGGACTTCCCTTCCATGTATTCAATAATGAGCAGAAAAGTGTAATCTATTCCTTTTTCCATTAGACCATTTTTCTTCAACATGTCTCAGCAACAATTTGTTTATATTCTCTCAGCAAAATAAACCAACATTTCAAATATATACAGGGCGTCTATAGGTTTTTGTTTGTTAACAAAACTTTAAAAAGTTACGCAAAACGTTGTTTGAATATAAAGCTAAAATCTGACCGAACGTTGCCTGCCCCAGATATCGATTTGCACAATCATGGATTGTATGTACTAATTCCAATCATGTTTTCACTCCGATGGATTGATTATACTCCTTAGCATATAAAACAAGCTACAATAAACACACCGTTTGGAATAGTAGAATTGTAAGCAGGTAACCTTAGGTTCTTGATTAGTGCACGACAATCAAACCTTTCTGATTATCATAATAATTAAAACACCATATGGAATTGAATCGTAAACAGGTAACCTTAGGTTCTTGATTAGTGCACGACAATCCCGGCTCCCCCACTCAGAGGTCGAAATGACCACATGCGTGTTGCTAAAATGTCCGGTAAAGGGGTACTTTTCGTGCGACAAAGTCCGGCCCGAGAATTGTAAAAAAAAGCGGTGTATATGACTTTTCACCCGGAGATTTCTTTAAAAAGGGGGTGTTTTTTCGTTTTTTCTCTCATCTCTTTGGACTCCTGAGAAATTATTCCGAATTTAGAGGGGTACATTGAGCATTTTTCCTGATTTAGGGGGGTCTCCAAGGCAGGAAAAGCCCGGGAAAAGCCCGCGGAAGGGGGGTTCGGAAATGTTGGCAGTCCTCAGATAGGGGGTGCTTTCAAAAAGAGGGAACAAGCTTATGCGTTCCCTAAATAACACTGAGTGTGGAGGCCGGGACGACAATCAAACCTTTCTGATTATCATAATAATTAAAATACCATGTGGAATTGAATCGTAAACAGGTAACCTTAGGTTCTTGATTAGTGCACGACAATCCCGGCTCCCCCACTCAGAGGTCGAAATGACCACATGCGTGTTGCTAAAATGTCCGGTAAAGGGGTACTTTTCGTGCGACAAAGTCCGGCCCGAGAATTGTTAAAAAAGCGGTGTATTTGACTTTTCACCCGGAGATTTCTTTAAAAAGGGGGTGTTTTTTCGTTTTTTCTCTCATCTCTTTGGACTCCTGAGAAATTATTCCGAATTTAGAGGGGTACATTGAGCATTTTTCCTGATTTAGGGGGGTCTCCAAGGCAGGAAAAGCCCGGGAAAAGCCCGCGGAAGGGGGGTTCGGAAATGTTGGCAGTCCTCAGATAGGGGGTGCTTTCAAAAAGAGGGAACAAGCATATGCGTTCCCTAAATAACACTGAGTGGGGGGGGGGGCCGGGACGACAATCAAACCTTTCTGATTATCATAATAATTAAAATACCATGTGGAATTGAATCGTAAACAGGTAACCTTAGGTTCTTGATTAGTGCACGACAATCCCGGCTCCCCCACTCAGAGGTCGAAATGACCGCATGCGTGTTGCTAAAATGTCCGGTAAAGGGGTACTTTTCGTGCGACAAAGTCCGGCCCGAGAATTGTTAAAAAAGCGGTGTATTTGACTTTTCACCCGGAAAATTCTTTAAAAAGGGGGTGTTTTTTCGTTTTTTCTCTCATCTCTTTGGACTCCTGAGAAATTATTCCGAATTTAGATGGGTACATTGAGCATTTTTCCTGATTTAGGGGGGTCTCCAAGGCAGGAAAAGCCCGGGAAAAGCCCGCAAAAGGGGGGTTCGGAAATGTTGGCAGTCCTCAGATAGGGGGTGCTTTCAAAAAGAGGGAACAAGCATATGCGTTCCCTAAATAACACTGAGTGGGGGGCGGGGCGGGACGACAATCAAACCTTTCTGATTATCATAATAATTAAAACACCATATGGAATTGAATCGTAAACAGGTAACCTTAGGTTCTTGATTAGTGCACGGCGATCAAATCTTTCTGATTATCATAATAATTAAAACACCATAATTATGGAATAGAATCGTAAACAGGTAACCTTAGTTTCCTGATTATGTGCATAACGATACAAACTTCATGACTATAATTTTACTAAAAACACCTATTTTACAATTTTTTTAGGTGCTCTTCAAAAAAAAAGATTAGAGATAAATGAGGTAAAAGTAATTATAGTTGTACAGGTTAATGCACAGAGAAATTCAAGTCCATTGAATTGAAAGAGTGTATAAGCAGGCTAAGGTAATGAGAGTCTTATGGAGAGCATATTATCTAGGAACTCTAAAATATTTAACTTAATATCAGGGTGGACTTCCCTTCCATGTATTCAATAATGAGCAGAAAAGTGTAATCTATTCCTTTTTCCATTAGACCATTTTTCTTCAACATGTCTCAGCAACAATTTGTTTATATTCTCTCAGCAAAATAAACCAACATTTCAAATATATACAGGGCGTCTATAGGTTTTTGTTTGTTAACAAAACTTTAAAAAGTTACGCAAAACGTTGTTTGAATATAAAGCTAAAATCTGACCGAACGTTGCCTGCCCCAGATATCGATTTGCACAATCATGGATTGTATGTACTAATTCCAATCATGTTTTCACTCCGATGGATTGATTATACTCCTTAGCATATAAAACAAGCTACAATAAACACACCGTTTGGAATAGTAGAATTGTAAGCAGGTAACCTTAGGTTCTTGATTAGTGCATGACAATCAAACCTTTCTGATTATCATAATAATTAAAACACCATATGGAATTGAATCGTAAACAGGTAACCTTAGGTTCTTGATTAGTGCACGACAATCCCGGCTCCCCCACTCAGAGGTCGAAATGACCACATGCGTGTTGCTAAAATGTCCGGTAAAGGGGTACTTTTCGTGCGACAAAGTCCGGCCCGAGAATTGTAAAAAAAAAAGCGGTGTATATGACTTTTCACCCGGAGATTTCTTTAAAAAGGGGGTGTTTTTTCGTTTTTTCTCTCATCTCTTTGGACTCCTGAGAAATTAT
Organism: Strongylocentrotus droebachiensis; assembly: GCA_035222895.1. Lineage (NCBI taxonomy): Eukaryota > Metazoa > Echinodermata > Echinoidea > Camarodonta > Strongylocentrotidae > Strongylocentrotus > Strongylocentrotus droebachiensis. The sequence goes on along the minus strand of JAVYIG010003514.1, from coordinate 185,685 downwards.
TCCGAATTTAGAGGGGTACATTGAGCATTTTTCCTGATTTAGGGGGGGTCTCCAAGGCAGGAAAAGCCCGGGAAAAGCCCGCGGAAGGGGGGTTCGGAAATGTTGGCAGTCCTCAGATAGGGGGTGCTTTCAAAAAGAGGGAACAAGCTTATGCGTTCCCTAAATAACACTGAGTGTGGGGGCCGGGACGACAATCAAACCTTTCTGATTATCATAATAATTAAAATACCATGTGGAATTGAATCGTAAACAGGTAACCTTAGGTTCTTGATTAGTGCACGACAATCCCGGCTCCCCCACTCAGAGGTCGAAATGACCACATGCGTGTTGCTAAAATGTCCGGTAAAGGGGTACTTTTCGTGCGACAAAGTCCGGCCCGAGAATTGTTAAAAAAGCGGTGTATTTGACTTTTCACCCGGAGATTTCTTTAAAAAGGGGGTGTTTTTTCGTTTTTTCTCTCATCTCTTTGGACTCCTGAGAAATTATTCCGAATTTAGAGGGGTACATTGAGCATTTTTCCTGATTTAGGGGGGTCTCCAAGGCAGGAAAAGCCCGGGAAAAGCCCGCGGAAGGGGGGTTCGGAAATGTTGGCAGTCCTCAGATAGGGGGTGCTTTCAAAAAGAGGGAACAAGCATATGCGTTCCCTAAATAACACTGAGTGGGGGGGCCGGGACGACAATCAAACCTTTCTGATTATCATAATAATTAAAACACCATATGGAATTGAATCGTAAACAGGTAACCTTAGGTTCTTGATTAGTGCACGACAATCCCGGCTCCCCCACTCAGAGGTCGAAATGACCGCATGCGTGTTGCTAAAATGTCCGGTAAAGGGGTACTTTTCGTGCGACAAAGTCCGGCCCGAGAATTGTTAAAAAAGCGGTGTATTTGACTTTTCACCCGGAAAATTCTTTAAAAAGGGGGTGTTTTTTCGTTTTTTCTCTCATCTCTTTGGACTCCTGAGAAATTATTCCGAATTTAGATGGGTACATTGAGCATTTTTCCTGATTTAGGGGGGTCTCCAAGGCAGGAAAAGCCCGGGAAAAGCCCGCAAAAGGGGGGTTCGGAAATGTTGGCAGTCCTCAGATAGGGGGTGCTTTCAAAAAGAGGGAACAAGCATATGCGTTCCCTAAATAACACTGAGTGGGGGGGGGGGGGGCGGGACGACAATCAAACCTTTCTGATTATCATAATAATTAAAACACCATTTGGAATTGAATCGTAAACAGGTAACCTTAGGTTCTTGATTAGTGCACGGCGATCAAATCTTTCTGATTATCATAATAATTAAAACACCATAATTATGGAATAGAATCGTAAACAGGTAACCTTAGTTTCCTGATTATGTGCATAACGATACAAACTTCATGACTATAATTTTACTAAAAACACCTATTTTACAATTTTTTTAGGTGCTCTTCAAAAAAAAAGATTAGAGATAAATGAGGTAAAAGTAATTATAGTTGTACAGGTTAATGCACAGAGAAATTCAAGTCCATTGAATTGAAAGAGTGTATAAGCAGGCTAAGGTAATGAGAGTCTTATGGAGAGCATATTATCTAGGAACTCTAAAATATTTAACTTAATATCAGGGTGGACTTCCCTTCCATGTATTCAATAATGAGCAGAAAAGTGTAATCTATTCCTTTTTCCATTAGACCATTTTTCTTCAACATGTCTCAGCAACAATTTGTTTATATTCTCTCAGCAAAATAAACCAACATTTCAAATATATACAGGGCGTCTATAGGTTTTTGTTTGTTAACAAAACTTTAAAAAGTTACGCAAAACGTTGTTTGAATATAAAGCTAAAATCTGACCGAACGTTGCCTGCCCCAGATATCGATTTGCACAATCATGGATTGTATGTACTAATTCCAATCATGTTTTCACTCCGATGGATTGATTATACTCCTTAGCATATAAAACAAGCTACAATAAACACACCGTTTGGAATAGTAGAATTGTAAGCAGGTAACCTTAGGTTCTTGATTAGTGCATGACAATCAAACCTTTCTGATTATCATAATAATTAAAACACCATATGGAATTGAATCGTAAACAGGTAACCTTAGGTTCTTGATTAGTGCACGACAATCCCGGCTCCCCCACTCAGAGGTCGAAATGACCACATGCGTGTTGCTAAAATGTCCGGTAAAGGGGTACTTTTCGTGCGACAAAGTCCGGCCCGAGAATTGTAAAAAAAAAGCGGTGTATATGACTTTTCACCCGGAGATTTCTTTAAAAAGGGGGTGTTTTTTCGTTTTTTCTCTCATCTCTTTGGACTCCTGAGAAATTATTCCGAATTTAGAGGGGTACATTGAGCATTTTTCCTGATTTAGGGGGGTCTCCAAGGCAGGAAAAGCCCGGGAAAAGCCCGCGGAAGGGGGGTTCGGAAATGTTGGCAGTCCTCAGATAGGGGGTGCTTTCAAAAAGAGGGAACAAGCTTATGCGTTCCCTAAATAACACTGAGTGGGGGGGGGGGCCGGGACGACAATCAAACCTTTCTGATTATCATAATAATTAAAATACCATGTGGAATTGAATCGTAAACAGGTAACCTTAGGTTCTTGATTAGTGCACGACAATCCCGGCTCCCCCACTCAGAGGTCGAAATGACCGCATGCGTGTTGCTAAAATGTCCGGTAAAGGGGTACTTTTCGTGCGACAAAGTCCGGCCCGAGAATTGTTAAAAAAGCGGTGTATTTGACTTTTCACCCGGAAAATTCTTTAAAAAGGGGGTGTTTTTTCGTTTTTTCTCTCATCTCTTTGGACTCCTGAGAAATTATTCCGAATTTAGATGGGTACATTGAGCATTTTTCCTGATTTAGGGGGGTCTCCAAGGCAGGAAAAGCCCGGGAAAAGCCCGCAAAAGGGGGGTTCGGAAATGTTGGCAGTCCTCAGATAGGGGGTGCTTTCAAAAAGAGGGAACAAGCATATGCGTTCCCTAAATAACACTGAGTGGGGGGGGGGCGGGACGACAATCAAACCTTTCTGATTATCATAATAATTAAAACACCATTTGGAATTGAATCGTAAACAGGTAACCTTAGGTTCTTGATTAGTGCACGGCGATCAAATCTTTCTGATTATCATAATAATTAAAACACCATAATTATGGAATAGAATCGTAAACAGGTAACCTTAGTTTCCTGATTATGTGCATAACGATACAAACTTCATGACTATAATTTTACTAAAAACACCTATTTTACAATTTTTTTAGGTGCTCTTCAAAAAAAAAGATTAGAGATAAATGAGGTAAAAGTAATTATAGTTGTACAGGTTAATGCACAGAGAAATTCAAGTCCATTGAATTGAAAGAGTGTATAAGCAGGCTAAGGTAATGAGAGTCTTATGGAGAGCATATTATCTAGGAACTCTAAAATATTTAACTTAATATCAGGGTGGACTTCCCTTCCATGTATTCAATAATGAGCAGAAAAGTGTAATCTATTCCTTTTTCCATTAGACCATTTTTCTTCAACATGTCTCAGCAACAATTTGTTTATATTCTCTCAGCAAAATAAACCAACATTTCAAATATATACAGGGCGTCTATAGGTTTTTGTTTGTTAACAAAACTTTAAAAAGTTACGCAAAACGTTGTTTGAATATAAAGCTAAAATCTGACCGAACGTTGCCTGCCCCAGATATCGATTTGCACAATCATGGATTGTATGTACTAATTCCAATCATGTTTTCACTCCGATGGATTGATTATACTCCTTAGCATATAAAACAAGCTACAATAAACACACCGTTTGGAATAGTAGAATTGTAAGCAGGTAACCTTAGGTTCTTGATTAGTGCATGACAATCAAACCTTTCTGATTATCATAATAATTAAAACACCATATGGAATTGAATCGTAAACAGGTAACCTTAGGTTCTTGATTAGTGCACGACAATCCCGGCTCCCCCACTCAGAGGTCGAAATGACCACATGCGTGTTGCTAAAATGTCCGGTAAAGGGGTACTTTTCGTGCGACAAAGTCCGGCCCGAGAATTGTAAAAAAAAAGCGGTGTATATGACTTTTCACCCGGAGATTTCTTTAAAAAGGGGGTGTTTTTTCGTTTTTTCTCTCATCTCTTTGGACTCCTGAGAAATTATTCCGAATTTAGAGGGGTACATTGAGCATTTTTCCTGATTTAGGGGGGTCTCCAAGGCAGGAAAAGCCCGGGAAAAGCCCGGGAAAGGGGGTTCGGAAATGTTGGCAGTCCTCAGATAGGGGGTGCTTTCAAAAAGAGGGAACAAGCATATGCGTTCCCTAAATAACACTGAGTGGGGGGGGGGGGCGGGACGACAATCAAACCTTTCTGATTATCATAATAATTAAAACACCATATGGAATAGAATCGTAAACAGGTAACCTTAGTTTCTTGATTATGTGCATAACGATACAAACTTCATGATTATAATTTTACTAAAAACACCTATTTTACAATTTTTTTAGGTGCTCTTCAAAACAAAAGATTAGAGATAAATGAGGTAAAAGTAATTATAGTTGTACAGGTTAATGCACAGAGAAATTCAAGTCCATTGAATTGAAAGAGTGTATAAGCAGGCTAAGGTAATGAGAGTCTTATGGAAAGCATATTATCTAGGAACTCTAAAATATTTAACTTAATATCAGGGTGGACTTCCCTTCCATGTATTCAATAATGAGCAGAAAAGTGTAATCTATTCCTTTTTCCATTAGACCATTTTTCTTCAACATATCTCAGCAACAATTTGTTTATATTCTCTCAGCAAAATAAACCAACATTTCAAATATATACAGGGCGTCTATAGGTTTTTGTTTGTTAACAAAACTTTAAAAAGTTACGTAAAACGTTGTTTGAATATAAAGCTAAAATCTGACCGAACGTTGCCTGCCCCAGATATCGATTTGCACAATCATGGATTGTATGTACTTATTCCAATCATGTTTTCACTCCGATGGATTGATTAGACTCCTTAGCATATAAAACAAGCTACAATAAACACACCGTTTGGAATAGTAGAATCGTAAACAGGTAACCTTAAGTTCTTGATTAGTGCACGACAATCAAACCTTTCTGATTATCATAATAATTAAAACACCATATGGAATTGAATCGTAAACAGGTAACCTTAGGTTCTTGATTAGTGCACGACAATCAAACCTTTCTGATTATCATAATAATTAAAACACCATATGGAATAGAATCGTAAACAAGTAACCTTAGGTTCTTGATTAGTGCACGACAATCAAACCTTTCTAATTATCATAATAATTAAAACACCATATGGAATTGAATCGTAAACAGGTAACCTTAGGTTCTTGATTAGTGCACGGCAATCAAATCTTTCTGATTATCATAATAATTAAAACACCATAATTATGGAATAGAATCGTAAACAGGTAACCTTAGTTTGTTGATTATGTGCATAACGATACAAACTTCATGATTATAATTTTACTAAAAACACCTATTTTACAATTTGTTTAGGTGCTCTTCAAAAAAAAAGATAAGAGATAAATGAGGTAAAAGTAATTATAGTAGTACAGGTTAATGCACAGAGAAATTCAAGTCCATTGAATTGAAAGAGTGTATAAGCAGGCTAAGGTAATGAGAGTCTTATGGAAAGCATATTATCTAGGAACTCTAAAATGCAAAGACTCTCCGGAGTCATACATTTTGCAAAATAGAAATTTTAGTTATTTTGTGGAAAATTGTTGGACACCAGTGGTGGATCCAGGAGGGGGGGGGGGGGGATGCCTGAGCGAATTATCGGCCAGCACGATTTTCAATTTGCGGGAGCAAAAAAATAAATTAATTAGTCAATATTTCAACATGTTTTTATCTCAAATTTGAATATGATAGCGCCACTGAAACGGATAAGAATAAAACAAAGATCAGAAACTTGGGTGACTAAAGATATTCTTTCCCTAATTCAAGAGAGAAATATAGTATACAAAAAATGGAGGAAAAGAGCAAAAGATGAGAAGCTCTATAAAAGATACAGAGTATTAAGAAATATGGTCCAAAGAGAGGTGAAAAAGGCTAAACTCGATTACTTACAAAACAAGATAGAAGAAAATAAACAAGATTCGAAAAAACTTTGGCAGAATCTAAAAAGCTTAGGATTGAAAAATAAGAAGCGAAAAGAACAAGAATCTGTCATTAAAATTGATGGGGAATTATGTCATGATAAGATGGCCATCGCTGATGAATTCAATTCTCATTTCACAAATGTGGCTGCCAAATTAGTAGACAAACTCCCCCCTTCCAAAGACTTTTTCAGCGCAGACAATGATTGTATTCGTGACTTTTACGAAAGAAAAGGTGTACGTGAAAACAGCTTCGAGTTATTACCAATCAGTGAACAATTTGTTTTCAAAGAGTTACGTAAGTTGAATGTATCAAAAAGTACTGGGTTAGACTTGATTCCAGCTAAATTTCTAAAAGATGGTGCGAAGGTTTTATTTAAGCCTCTAAGTTACTTAATGAACCTATCTATCTTGACGAGTACTTTTCCAGAAGATATGAAAATAGCAAAAGTGACTCCACTTTATAAAAAGAAAGATAAAACTGATGTTAGCAACTACAGACCTATTAGTGTTTTAAGCGTAGCATCAAAGATTCTAGAAAAATCGGTCTGTGTTCAAATTGAAAGATACTTCAAAGAAAATGATATAATTTATGAATTTCAATCTGGTTTTCGACATGATTATTCGCCTGAAACATGTCTAATTCATTTGACTGATTATTTGAGGAGAGAAACTTCCCAAGGGCGCTTTGTTGGTATGGTGCTCCTTGATCTGCAAAATGCTTTTGATACAGTTAATCATTGCGTCTTATTGAAGAAGTTACAACTAATGGGTTTTGATAAGGCAAGTTTAGATTGGTTCAGATCCTACTTATCTAATCGGCACCAAGTAGTGGCCATTCATGATATTCGTTCCAAACTAATGCCTATAACATGCGGTGTTCCTCAGGGAAGTATTTTAGGCCCAATTCTATTTTCAAGTTATATAAATGATATGTGTACTTGTATAAACAACTTCAAACTATTATTGTACGCAGATGACAGCGTACTACTCTATTCAAATCCTGATCCTAAATATATTGAGGAAAAGCTCAGTGAACAGCTGTCTACGTGTGTCGATTGGATGACTGATAATAAGCTTTCTTTACACTTGGGAAAAACAGAAAGCATTTTATTTTGTTCTAAAAGTAGTTCTAAAAAGTCATTTGAATTCAAAGTGAGACACAATAATCAAGCAATCAAGAGAAAATAGTCTGTGAAGTATTTAGGCATTGAGTTGGCTAGCGCAATTTCATTTTCATCTTTAGTAGAATCAGTTGTAAAAAAAGCAAATTCTCGTCTGAAATTTTTGTACAGATATCAAAGTTGTATGGATTTAAAAGCAAGACGTACACTCTGTTTTGCTCTTATTCAATGTTTATTTGACTATGCTAACCCTGCATGGTACAGTAACATAAACAAGTCAGATCAAAAGAAGTTGAAGATTATACAGAACAAAATGGTGAGATTTATCAACTGTTCTGGTCCAAGAACTCATGTTGGCTATAGCGAACTTTCTAAAGCTGGTTTTCTTGAAGTCGACCAAAGATCAAAACAACTCGCATTGCATCACGTGCATAAAATATATCATACTAGGTCGAATCATTATATTCGATCCAACTTCGATCTTGTTACTGACGTACATGATTATAATACAAGAAATAGACGATTCAACTTTAACTTACCAGAAAGAGTAGGTAGTATTGGAAATTCGTTTCATTACAATGCCATAAAACATTGGAATTCCCTTCCCAATGGTGTAAAAGAAATAGGAAACTATGATCATTTTAAGAGGAAATTAAAGAAATACCTAATACTTGACAGTCAGAGAAGAGAAGTGAATGACATGTTATATGATTGAAATTGTTATTCTTCTGTCGGTTCATACTTTTTCATGTTGTATATACTTATGTTTTCGTACGTTATAGAAATTCTACAAATTCATCATTATTTTCCTCTTCTTCCTTCTCCTCTTTTTCTTCTTCTCCTTCTTCTTTTTCTTCTTGTACTTAATATAATTTCTATCATCAGTTTAATGTTGTTATTATTATCTTTAATAAGTAGTTCTTTTAATTTTCTTATCTGTCTGTAAATATTACTATTTTAATTTATTAATTGTATACATGTCTGTAAGGGACCCCACTGGAAATAAGCTCTCGAGCTTTCGTGGGTTATCCTGTTCAAGCTGACTTATTTTTGATCTGTTATTATTGTATATTGTTGTATGTTGGAAGCTTGTCGAATAAAAATCAATCAATCAGTCCCCAGCACCCCCGCTTCCCAGGGCCATGGATCTTGACACAAACTCAATATTTTAGGATAATCGCTTATCTTCGCATGTTTTAATGTCCCGTCATCCAATCCATGATTTACAATCTTCGATATCTTTAAGTTTGCTAAAGCGTGTTTTCGCGTGTTTTTTGTATTTTTGCAGTTGGGAAAAAGGATAAAATAACAAAACTTTTTGTTCGCTTGTTCTACACATTACACATTCAACATTTGATGAGAAATTATTGAAAGGGACAGCGAACATCTGCTAGAATACCATTTTCTGATGTAGGAATTCTAAATTCTGATTTTTAATGCGCTCTTTTACCTCACCACCTGGTCAAGAGTTGCAGATTGGCGCATAACTTTTTGGTGGCTTGGATCATGAGGTCAAAGGAGAGCGGGTTGGTTCCATTCCTTCTCTATCACCTCCCTGCTCCGATATATAGTATTAGAGAAGGGAAATGCCTTTTTTTGTTTAATCCAATATATTTCAAGATGAATCGTTCTGTAAGCGCCGACGGAGGTTGACAGGGGGATGGAGGGAAAAATCTGTGATGATTTAAAAAATTGATTTCCCCTTTCCCCAGTTGGGTATTTCTTCCACGATATATTACTTCTCCATAGGCTCAAAGAGGCTCATACATAAAATTGATTACCATTTTGAGATTATGTATAGCCCTTGTAGCCAGCGGCGAAGCGACAGAAGGGAAGGGGGGCAGATGCCCCCACTCGAATGACAAAGGGGAAATAGGAAAAGAAATGGAAGTAGTAGAAATAATATTTAGCGCCTATACGAATTATCGTCTCAATTCATAAAAGAGAGAGACGAAGAGATAAAGAGAGAGAAAGGGGGGAGAAAGAGATGAGAAGTGGAATTGTTTGACATGTTGTCTGCCATCTTTTTGTGACTCATTATTTACTGACGATTGTTTAGAGAAAGAAAGCCAAAACGAGGATAGACTAAAAGAAAACTATTTTAAGGTAACGCGCGTTACACCTGAAAAGCAAGCGATAACAAGAATAATTCAGCCAAACCTCAGAGATGAAAACACTTCTCTTTATCAAGAATTTGAAGAAAAGTTTAACGTTAAAGGTCTTCATTTTTTACACCTTAATGTGAGGTCTATTCTAAACAAGATATCGGAACTTAGAATTCTTTTTAAAAGAAAAAGGCTGTCTATTATTGCTTTCACTGAAACATGGTTAAACAATTCCATAAATGATAAAGAAATTGAAATAGATGGATATAAAATCATACGCAATGATCGATCCTCTGGCTCTGGAGGTGGTGTATGTTTCTATATCAGAAATGATATTGCATTTAATATTATGGATGCTATAAGTAGTGGAGATACGGAATCCCTGTGGATAAATTTGCTTATACCAAGATCAAAACCAATTGTTGTTGGCGTTCTGTATCGACCTTCGAAAAACAATTTGTTTATCGAGAAATTGTCCAATATTCTTGATACATTAAAGAAGGTTGACGAAATAATTCTTTTAGGAGACATGAATATTTGTCTTCTTCACAAATCGCCACTGGCTTAAAAATATATTGACTTGTTGAGTCTTCATGGGTTTAGTCAACTCATTAAAGAGGCAACACGCTATGGGGAATTATCAATATGGACCGCACGCATGTGCGTGCGTTGGATGGCTTTCCATACTCGATCGCACGTACATGCGTTCGGCCCTATATAAGCAGGTTTCATCCCGCCTCCATTGCAGAACCAGAGAACAGAACCAAATTATAAGGACTACACATCGGAGCACTACGAAGAAACACGACGAAGAGCATCACAGCAAGGAGCATCAACCAAGGACTTTGGATTCTCGACCTAGTGACGGCTGTCGGTGAGTAGCACTTTACTTCAACGCGTTACACCTACATGTTCTTCTCTATTGGATCATGTTGGTTGTACCAAAGAAAATAAAATAAGTCAAAGGGGTGTCATTGATCTAGGTATTAGCGACCATTCTTTTAATTTCTGTACACGGAAAAATATTAGACTGGCTATAAGTCATCACAGGACTAATGATATCAGATCCATGAAAAAAATATACAGAAGAGTCTTTCAATCTTCAACTATCTGTTGTTGATTGGTCACGAATAACTGACTGTACAGATGTAAATGAGGCATGGTCAATATTTCAACATGTTTTTATCTCAAATTTGAATATGATAGCACCACTGAAACGGATAAGAATAAAACAAAGATCAGAAACTTGGGTGACTAAAGATATTCTTTCCCTAATTCAAGAGAGAAATATAGTATACAAAAAATTGAGAAAAAGAGCAAAAGATGAGACGCTCTATAAAAGATACAGAGTATTAAGAAATATGGTCCAAAGAGAGGTGAAAAAGGCTAAACTCGATTACTTACAAAACAAGATAGAAGAAAATAAACAAGATTCGAAAAAACTTTGGCAGAATCTAAAAAGCTTAGGATTGAAAAATAAGAAGCGAAAAGAACAAGAATCTCTCATTAAAATTGATGGGGAATTATTATTGAGGGCCATCGCTGATGAATTCAATTCTTATTTCACAAATGTGGCTGCCAAATTAGTAGACAAACTCCCCCCTTCCAAAGATTTTTTCAGCGCAGACAATGATTGTATTCGTGAGTTTTACGAAAGAAAAGGTGTACGTGAAAACAGCTTCGAGTTATTACTAATCAGTGAACAATTTGTTTTCAAAGAGTTACGTAAGTTGAATGTATCAAAAAGTACTGGGATAGACTTGATTCCAGCTAAATTTCTAAAAGATGGTGCGAAGGTTTTATTTAAGCCTCTAAGTTACTTAAAGGTACTATGTCCCATTTGCAGGCCAAAAAAATGAAAAAGTTAAATTCCAACTGCATTTGAAAGATAATACTTATTTAGAACTTCCCTAAAAAAGGTGGGGCTTGTAAATGTCTTCAGGTGGGAAAATAACGACTATTAGTTTTCAAATCGACTTTAGGGCTATAGAGCCCAAAAGTAATAGTCTTGATTTTCAGACAATTGTACCGAATGGTCATACGTTTTATGCTGCGCAAAGATTCAATCAGTTTAATCTTGGCCATCACAAGAAGTGGGTTATTGATGTAGACAAATGCTCATGTACCCTTTACAACTCTTTTCATGTAGGTTATTACCAAAGAAGAAAAAAAGCCAGTCAGTCACTCAATAGTGTCTGACAGTGAAGTCTAGCAATTAAACAGGTTTCCTTGCATAATTTGAATATGAGGACACTGCTAACGTTTAAATTTCACAGAGAGGACATACATGACATGTTCATAATTCCTGCAAAGTTCTACAGAATTTGAGGTTGGCTGCAAAAGGGACATAGTACCTTTAATGAACCTATCTATCTTGACGAGTACTTTTCCAGAGGATATGAAAATAGCAAAAGTGACTCCACTTTATAAAAAGAAAGATAAAACTGATGTTAGCAACTATAGACCTATTAGTGTTTTAAGCGTAGCATCAAAGATTCTAGAAAAATCGGTCTGTGTTCAAATTGAAAGATACTTCAAAGAAAATGATATAATTTATGAATTTCAATCTGTTTTTTCGACATGATTATTCGCCTGAAACATGTCTAATTCATTTGACTGATTATTTGAGGAGAGAAACTTCCCAAGGGCGCTTTGTTGGTATGGTGCTCCTTGATCTGCAAAAATCTTTTGATACAGTTAATCATTGCGTCTTGTTGAAGAAGTTACAACTAATGGGTTTTGATAAGTCAAGTCTAGATTGGTTCAGATCCTACTTATCTAATCGACACCAAGTAGTGGCCATTCATGATATTCGTTCCAAACTAATGCCTATAACATGCGGTGTTCCTCAGGGAAGCATTTTAGGCCCAATTCTATTTTCAAGTTATATAAATGATATGTGTATTTGTATAAAAGACTTCAAACTATTATTGTACGCAGATGACAGCGTACTACTCTATTCAAATCCTGATCCTAAATATATTGAGGAAAAGCTCAGTGAACAGCTGTCTACGTGTGTCGATTGGATGACTGATAATAAGCTTTCTTTACACTTGGGAAAAACAGAAAGCATTTTATTTTGTTCTAAAAGTAGTTCTAAAAAGTCATTTGAATTCAAAGTGAGACACAATAATCAAGCAATCAAGAGAAAAGAGTCTGTGAAGTATTTAGGCATTGAGTTGGCTAGCGCAATTTCATTTTCATCTTCAATAGAATCAGTTGTAAAAAAAGCAAATTCTCGTCTGAAATTTGTGTACAGATATCAAAGTTGTATGGATTTAAAAGCAAGACGTACACTCTGTTTTGCTCTTATTCAATGTTTATTTGACTATGCTAACCCTGCATGATATAGTAACATAAACAAGTCAGATCAAAAGAAGTTGAAGATTATACAGAACAAAATGGTGAGATTTATCAACTGTTCTGGTCCAAGAACTCATGTTGGCTACAGCGAACTTTCTAAAGCTGGTTTTCTTGAAGTCGACCAAAGATCAAAACAACTCGTATTGCATCACGTGCATAAAATATATCATACTAGGTCGAATCATTATATTCGATCCAACTTCGATCTTGTTACTGACGTAAATGATTATAATACAAGAAATAGCCGATTCAACCTTAACTTACCAGAAAGAGTAGGTAGTATTGGAAATTCGTTTTATTACAATGCCATAAAACATTGGAATTCCCTTCCCAATGGTGTAAAAGAAATAGGAAACTATGATGATTTTAAGCGGAAATTAAAGGAATACCTAATACTTGACAGTCAGAGAAGAGAAGTGAATGACATGTTATATGATTGAAATTTTTATTTTTCTGTCGGTTCATACTTTTTCATGTTGTATATACTTATGTTTTCGTACGTTATAGAAATTCTACAAATTCATCATTATTTTCCTCTTCCTTCTCCTCTTTTTCTTCTTCTCCTTCTTCTTTTTCTTCTTGTACTTAATATAATTTCTATCATCAGTTTAATGTTGTTATTATTATTATTATCTTTAATAAGTAGTTCTTTTAATTTTCTTATCTGTCTTTCAATATTACTATTTTAACTTATTAATTTTATACATGTCTGTAAGGGAACCCACTGGAAATAAGCTCTCGAGCTTTCGTGGGTTATCCTGTTCAAGCTGACTTATTTTTGATCTGTTATTAATGTATATTGTTGTATGTTGGAAGCTTGTCGAATAAAAATCAATCAATCAATCAATCAATCTCCGTCGATTTTGTGCAGTTCGGAGACCCCTTGCTATGCTCGGTAAGTCGTTGTTGTATCACTATAGATTTGAAATGTTTATATTTACTTCAAATTCAAATGAACATTTATTTTTCTTCCAAACAATACAATTTATAAGTAGGAACATGAATATTATTAAAGAACTTGTATTTGATTATTCAGGACCATGATGGAAAACAGCTTTGGTGATCACGTTTTTATCACGTGTAACTATGTTTCAATGAATGAAAATGAATACTTTCCTCCGACTTAGTTCCCCGATTCTAGTGTCTATTTTTTACCACTTTAATTCCCTTTATATCTTCGTTTGAATCATTTGATTAAGAATGCGCTTTCTATCTATTGCAACATCTATTCCTCCATTTCATTTTTTGGAATTGATTAATTGGAATGATAATGATATGAGTATTATTTAACCAATGTAGACGTCTTATAATATGATTTCTAAAATGTCATTTATTCATGTAAAAGATGGTTAACATGGCTATGTTATAATTGTGAAGTCAGTAAATCAATTTGGAATGAAACGGGGAAATGGATTAATGAAGGTCCTCGAATACATGTAGACTTTGATTTAGAAAATGTAAATTTTGGTTTTGAATACAAAAGAAACGATGCTTTAAATGTTATGGTTACTTCGATTGAGCATCAAATATTCGTACAAAAGCTTAATAACAAAAGTAAAAACTTTAGTTCTTTGAAGAAGTAAATTATTCAATGTTATGAAGACGAGAGTTATCCATTTTATATCTGGTATGTATAACAATTTGTTGTACTCAGTCACTTCCTATAATTTGTTTGCCAGAGATCGTAGAAGAAATAATAGATCCTGACACAAACTCAATATTTTAGGATAATGCGCTTATTTTCGCATGTTTTAATGTCCCGTCATTCAATCCATGATTTACAATCTTCGATATCTTTAAGTTTGCTAAAGCGTGTTTCGCGTGTTTTTTGTATTTTTGCAGTTGGGGAAAAAGGATGAAATAACACAAGTTTTTGTTCGCTTGTTCTACACATTACACATTCAACATTTGATGAGAAATTATTGAAAGTGACGCCTAACATCTGCTGTGATACCATTTTCTGATGTAGGAATGATAATGATAGGAGTATTATTTAACCAATGTAGACGTCTTACTATATGATTTCTAATTGTCATTTATTCAGGTTAAAGATGGTTAACATGGCTCGCTGGCTATTAAGTGTGACATACGTCTTATGTCTGTCTTCTCTTCCCCTGACTGTGTGTGGTACGGAAATAGGTAACAATTGGTTCCAGTACGTTATTTTTTAACACAATAAAAATGTTCATCAGTCAGAACTAAAGCTATGGTCACAACTCAGAGCGGCGACCAACCGATTTGTAGCCTGCTCGGTCGCCGCTTGGATTTAGGCATCGCCCCGTGATATTTCCCGTCGGTCGCCTGTCGATTTGTTGTCAAAAGTGGGCGAAATGGGAAAGCTTTTACAGGCGGCGTCCCGGCAGCGCATATTTTTTTTACACAACTGTTTAGCCACTTCAGTCAAATATACTGAGCCCCTTTCTATTCTCCTTTCTATCATCTTCCCTCCCTGGGTATACGTGCGTGCACATATATTGCGCTGACGACTTAGACTCTTTCACCAGAGCACTTTTTGGATTTTTTTTTCGCGAAAATGGCTAAACAGTTATGTAAAAAATATATGCGCGTCCCGGCAGCGACCGACTGCTGACCCACCAATTACCGAGCGGTCTCCGACCGGCCACCGGCTGATTTTAAAGAAATTGCCCGACGGCCGGCCTGCGATCGGCGGGGCACCAAAAGTACGCTCGGTGTCCGGACGTTAGCTGCCAGGGCACCGACCTTCGAGCGTTCGCCGTCGAGCGATTTTGGTCAAAAATCAAAGCCGCTAGGTCAAAGGCTGCCGACCGATTTTGATCTCGCCGCCCAGTGACCGACTGATCTCCCAGTGGCGACCGAACTGCGACCGCTCTGCAGCCTTTGACCTAGCGGCTTCGATATTTGACCCAAATCGCTCGACGGCGAACGCTTGACTTAGGTCGAGCGTATTTCTGGCGTCGAGTGGAAAGTGAGCAGGCGCCGCCGACTTTTAAGAGTGGGGGACACAATAGGGTATGTCCACCCCCTCAATATTTTGGATTTCTTGTATTTCGTATAATACGCTCTATGGAGCCCCACTTTTAAAAATGGTGCCTTATATTCTAGCCATACAATACAATATATGCGCTCTAAAATAGGATTTTGATCAAGGCTAACAAGTGACGTCGGCTTTTCCAGTTCTCTTATTGGCGAAAAATGGTATCATTATATAACATCAACCAATTATTCGCGCGGATCTCGGTGGTGTAAGCTATTGCAAGAGTGTGACTGTGTGTTAACGGAAAAAAAGTGAGAGAGAGAGATCGCAGTAGATAGTATGGAGAAAGAAAGAGGTTATACTATAACGCACTTATATTGCGCCATATTGCTCCATTCAATTATTTTGAGGCGCATAGATTATATTACCCTAGCTTTAGCCTGGCTACTATGATGGGGCGTACATAGAGTTTGAAAGAATTTCTTCTTTAATACAAGGTACCCATTTACTTCACCTGGGTTTAGTATGAAGTACATGCATGTCTTTCCAAAGGACGTTAGTGTCGTGGCAGGGACTTGCACGCGCACATTGTGATCCACAGTCTGGAGACTTACCCACTATACCACCTGTAGACATATAAATAATTCTATATCCATGGGAGGAACATTGCATATACCTGGGCTGAATAACTGAAATATAAACGTCCGGGAAAGACGATTCGCTGTACCGTTCTCGATTTTTAATCCTTGTTTGAATTCAGTCCCTCTCCCCTCCCCTCCTGCGCGAATCTGTGACGTTTCATTAAATTATTAGAGAAAGAAGACAATGCGTTGTACCGTTCTCGACTCTTAATCCTTGTCTGAATTTCAAAGATGTTCTTTGTCTTCTCCTTTTTCTTCCTACACCCTCTTCCATTTCTCTCTTCTCTTTTTTTAATTTTTTTTTTGGGCCGGCGATTTTAGGGGGACCGCCCGTTATGGAATTAGAATTAAACCACGTTTGAATTTGATTTCCCCCAAGCCCCCCCCCCCCCCCCCATTTGTACGCCAGTATCTCCTCTTTTCCTATTTTATTTCCCTATCCCTCCTTCTCTCTTATTTTTTGGATGGGGGGGGGGGCAACAGCCTGGGAGGCAAGGCCCTTTCGCCCACCCCCGATCTCCTTCTTCCCTCGTTTCTTTTCTTCTTTCTCTTTTTTCTTTCCCTTTCTCTCCCTTTCTCTCCCTTTCCCTTTCCCTTCCTTTCCTTTCCTCTCTTTTTTTTTTTGAGTATGTTGTAGCTGAGACTATATGCTATCTGAATCATCCCTCATTTTTGTCTCGCCTGCGTAGCAAAAAAGCGAGACATAGGACAAAGTTTTTGAATTTTTGATATAATTTTGAAAGTATAAGTTCTTAGTCAATGAAACTTTGACTATAGGGTAATCAAGTATCCCCAATCATGTGAGTAGAATTTCAGATCACAAAGTCAAGGTCAAAGGTCATTTCAGGTCAACAGACTTGGACTATGTTGTAGCATCATCATTGAAAACTTAACCTAAGGTTAAGTTTTTGAATTTTTGATATAATTTTGAAAGTATAAGTTCTTAGTCAATGAAACTTGGACTATAGGGTTATCAAGTCTCCCCAATCATGTGAGTAGAATTTCAGGTCACTAACTTAAGGTCAAAGGTCATTTAAGGTCAACAAACTTAGACTTTGTTGTGGCATCAACATCAAGATTTTCAAAATGCTTCTTCTTCGTTATTTTTCAACCGATTTTGATTCTGATTGTTTCATATGATAGGGCTAGGAGGGGGATTTAAAATTTCTACACAGAATTGTGAAATTCATTATCTATGCTAATTTATACAAATTTATTCGAAATCACAAAAAAGGCTTCTTCTCCTTCATTTCTAGACCGATTTTGATTTGGTTTGCTTTATATCGTAGAGCTAACTTTGGTACACTAAACATCTACACAGAATTTTGAAATTGTTCTCCATTAATTAATTATGGTAATTTATGCAAAATTTATTCCAAAAATAACAAAAATTGCTTCTTTTCCCTCATTTCTTGACCGATTTTGATTTGGTTTGCCTTATCTGGTAGAGCTAAATTTGGAACACTAAACTTCTACACAGAATTGTGAGATTTTGCTCCATTAATTATTTATGGTACTTTATGCAAATGAAATGAAATTATGTACCTTCCAGGGCATCAAATTTTTATTTTTTGATCAGTTCAAAAGTGTACCACATAACATTTACGATATTTGTTGTTGCGAGATGCGGATGAGCGCTATGTCATTGACGTTCTGATTAATCATATTGAATTGCGTTATGCAGGCGAGACCGCCGAGAGCGTTTCCCTTGTTTCAATAAGATATCAGGATCACGCTAATGATCATGATCATCATTATCATAATGATGATATTCATTTATCAATTATATTGGTTTGAATCTGATTTTGGTAATTAAAACATCGACCAATTTAGCATGAGTGCGCTTGGACTGCATAGATCTAGATCTAGAGATGTGTGCAATCTCTATGGGAAGGATTTAGCACACAATATTTTTATGGAGAATTTCACGTACCCTTTTGGTGTTCTTCAGAATTAATAAAGTCTTGCATTTGATCATCATCTAGAAGTTGAAATCTTGGGAGAGTTTCTTCAGCCATTTTTGCCTTGTTTGGAATTCAGTACAATCGAGATTGCCGTAGGCCTACGGTCGTCTCCGCTGCGCTCTGTATAATTAGTAAATTAAGCTAACGACCAATTCTTCACCACCTCACGTCCTACCACAACTACTCGTAAGAAAACTACAGTATCACCCCTCTCTCCTCTCTCCCTCTCTCTCCCCTTCCCTATATATCTCACTCTCTGCTCCATTCTCTCTATACCTCTTTATTTCTCTCTGTCGCTCTCCCTCTATCTTCTCTTTCTCCGTTGTGTTCTCTCCGTGTGCCATCTTTCTGCTCTTCCCTGTTCACACACTATCGCTTCTCTCTCTCTCTCTCTCTCTCTCTCTCTCTCATATTCATCTCTTTCCCAACCCCTAAACTGTCTTATTATGATCACTCTTTTCCCTAAGCCTCCTCTTTTTCGTTAGCCTCATTTCTTTTAGCACGTTTTAAGATTTATCCCCTCTTTATGGCGCTGTTTTTCCATGATTCTAACGAATAACTGAACTATCCATTTATGTAGACCCTGATCTAATTACGTTCTTAAGTTATGTAACCTATATTCTTACAAAGAGAGATTATAATGATAATAGTACTACTATCTTATTTCATTAAATTACAAATTTAAATAATAGTCCAAGTTGTCATGGGCATCCAAATTTGTGATACGTTTGACAAACGGGTCGAATGATTAGGAAACAAATCACACTTTCACAAGTCTTCATACGATAAACGCATTGGGCAGGCACCAAAGAAAACACACAACCAACATGGCCAACGCGCTCAGCGTTGCTGAAGAGTGACTCCTTTAAAGCATGGAATGCTTTCATGATAATGATATCAGTTAACAGACAAACCAGATATGCTCTGATAGATAAAAAGCCTAACATCATCATGATCATATATATGATAATTACCTTATAATTGAACGCGTGTTTTTATACATTATAACATGTATAACTTTACTAGTGATGATCTATCTGAGTTGTGTTTCCACACCAAAAAAATTAGATCTCGTTAACGTTACCAAACCTCACCTTAGTATATTTGTAAAGCGCTTAGAGACATTTGTATTAAGCGCTATATAAAAATTAAGTATTATTATTATTATTATTATTTTATTCCATTTATTTTAGAATTGACTGCAAAGATCTTTGTGACCGATGCAGACACCGAGAACAAGATTTATGTTGCAAATCTACGAGATGACCTAGTCTTCACTTCTATACCATCCACTAAAGAACCCCGTTATATTACATATGACTCCGTGGAGAAGAAGATCTACTGGACTGACAAGGATACAAAACGAGTTTATCGTGCTGATGTGGATGGTGGAAACAGGGAGCAGGTCACATATGAAAGCGGCGATGGTATGATGTATTCACGCTGTCGTATAAATATGAATCTTGAGATACGATTGTATGCATTGTGCGAAGAATGATTGAGATTAGAATCTGATATTGTTTGTATTTACAATCCAAACATAATTGTACTCATGATGTGGCTCAATTATTCTTATTACATAAATCATGTTGTAAATGAAGGCAATGGTCTGGCAGATTTGACATATAAGAGATGCAAGGCTGCACACCTCATGTACAAATAAAGTTTATACACATGTTTATATACCATCAAGTTGAGGGTTGTTGACATCTTCATTAAAATTAATGTTGTTGAAAGACCTTCTTGCTAATCATGCCGGGTAAATATATATGAACTCCTTATTTCGTTTCTTAAGATGTCCCAAACCCCTCGTTCCGAGAAAGTTTGCATTTTTTAAATTAAATCACAGAACTACGAGGAATTGCTATTGCAGAGACATCTCGCACTCTCTACATCGCGAATAAAAGTCCGAAGAAAATAACATCGGTATCGATTGCACAAGGAAGCTCGTTTCCAAGGGTCGAGACAGACTTTGCATCCGGGTTATCTGAAGAGCTATATTCCTTAGAAGTGGATGAAGAGAAAGGGTAAGTCTGGCATGGTTTAACCAGGATACATACAATGATGTCCATTTTGTTTAATAATAGAGGTATATCATGTCACTTAAGCCGTCCCTGGCCAATCCCTGCACGGGATATCACTGTACACGATAATCCCCCAACGTTTGATTTGCCAGAAGACAATAACCATTTGTTTAAAAAAAAAAAAATTTTGTTCTAGGAAGGTAGAATGTCCTAAATGTGTTTTAAGCTCTTTTTATACTTAATTAGCAGTTTTCCTCTGATTTTACCACGCGGAATGTTGATATCTGTGAGCGATCTTGGTTGCTTACCCCTCATGTGACAAACAGGTGAACTTTTTTTTTCTACATATAATGTACCTTATCATGTGTAGTCTATCATTCAAATGGAATGCATCAATTAAGTATCGTTTGAAAGGAGGGCAGATTAAAAGCTGTTTCCAAACCCGTAGTTAATTTTTGAGGGTCGAAATGTAATATCACAAGGGGAAAATAGAGGGGGTTCTTACCATTGCTTGAGGGGACAGAAGTAAGCAGATCTTGCTTTAAAGGGATTGGGTATCTTAGTCTCAGATTCTGAAACAAAATCCTGGATTTAGCTCATGCTGCAATGATAATTATAACCCTTTAGGTCAGTCGGGAACCCCATGGCTTTTACAAGCCGATCGCCTGTCTGATTATCAAGCTATTCATGATTGGAAATCGAAATCAAATTTTGCGTTTTCCTAACGGTTTTTATAACACAACAGCCTATTGGGGGAACGAATATGGTAACAATCGGTCACTCAAAGATTTTACTTTTTTGAGGCCATATTTTTGATCATTTTGAAGCGCTTTTTTTATGGCTTCAATATTACACCATATCACAGATACTGATAACACGTAGGGCCATGCATCTCAGGTTTAAAACGGGGTAAATATCGTTTCATTTTCCCTGAATAATTTCCGTTCGTTCGCAAAACAACCTCGCCTAAAACCCAACGTTAATGAACAGGAACATCAACAAATTAGAAGGTGGTATACTTGTATATACAGGCAACTATTCCAGAAGCCATCAGAGCTGTCAGCTATTAAAGTCTCTTTATTTTGGCTCGCTCGTACATACATGCTGTTACTTAGCGTATTACCAGCAATTGTGTCCAGAAAAAAAAACAATATACATCTCTGTTCTATGATATATAACAGCAAGTCGTAAAAAATAATAATGCATTCATAACGGGGGGGGGGGGGGGGGGGGTAAAACTCAATCGTTTTCGACAGGTTTTCGTAGGAGCCCCTTTTCCGAGGGTGTGCCCTTTTTGGCAACCCCTCCCCCCACTTTTAAAAGATGTTCTGCCGTTCCTGATGTCCACAATGCCGAAGAAATATACGCACAACGAAATAGTGATGAAACATTTGGTTCACCCCAAATTATTTTAAAAAAGAGATATCTAATATAACGTTTTATACTTTCCTCTTTTTTTTTGGTGTTGAAATTGATTATTACGGCACGCTTGATTTTTCAGATTCTTGTATTGGTCACTGAAATACAAAATCCAGCGCAAACCACTCCATGGATCTGGAAGCACGGAGACTATATACAATAACAACGATCTATCCGAAATCACCGGATTGAGCATTGATATCAGCCGTACGTATTTCATATTTAAAAGGGTTTAGTAAAATGACAAATCATTTCAGATAAATGAATGGAATTGAACAAGACAGTTTATCTACATGGCTCCTCTCCACCCATGTGTTAATGGGTACCCGGTATGATGCAAACGTCATTGTGGTTGGATTAGCATGTCGGCGACTAATTTTAATAATTTTGTATAATACAATACAATAATTATGTGAGCGCCAAGCATGAAAGTGATAATAATCAACGTTTTGATTAGTCGCGAAGAGACAGTGTTGGCAGTGGCAGATTTAACAATTCAAATATTAAGAAATATACATGTTTCCATGTCCTTCTTAATGTTGACTTAACATAACAGTATAATTGTATATCATGGGCTATAAACAAGGAGAAAACGATAAATTGTATGAGAAATGAGTTCAAAATTAATTGAAATGACCATTGTATAATACACCACGTATATCACACACAAAAAGTCATGTACTATCTTCAAGTTGTACATAATCTTGTCTTGTCTTCTCAGACTTAGATTGTAAATCCATCTTGGTTGTTGTGAGGGTTTAGTCATGAAATTTCATTTAATCAAAGGCTAAATTCATAAGATTAACTACTTTGCATTTGTATATTTTCTTTGTTGTGGCAGGAGATCCACGACGCATATTTTTCTGTGACTTTGGTAAGAAACGATCTTACTACAAGGACGTAAACCAATCTCCCTCAACGGCTCACGGTCTCACAAACTACATGAATGACCCTGACATCAGTGGCGAAAAAGAGCGAGAAAAACTGATTGATATAAGCTTCTTCGATGGCACCCTCTACTGGACGAAGGAAGACGATCCCAATGGCATCGCTGTAATGACTAATTACGATCAAAGCAGCCCATCATTCGACATCAAAGACAACCTTGGGATTGGCAAACCCTATCAATTGGTCATCTTTAATGTAAATCCATGATCAATATTTAACAGAAATTTAAGAGCCCGGGGTGTATTATTTATTTGATTCAACGTTATAAACATTGTCATATCAGATATGACTGGTAAACCACCGCCAACAAAAAGCAGCCCCGTTTTGGGGGGTAATTCTCCGGGGGGTAATTTTCCGGGGGGTAATCGTCCTACGGGGGGAGTTTTCCGGGGGTAATTTTCCGGGGGGTGATTGCCCAGGGGGTAATTGTCCTGATACGATATAGCACATCGACATTGTTTTGATCCAGGGGCCTCACAGTTACGAGGCCATTGCTTTGTAACTGAACCATGACTGTTCGCAGCGGGGCAATTTTTGTTGTTGCTCACTAGCCTCCCCTCCCCCCCCCCCCTTCCCCTCACCCTCTTAATTCCCCAATGTATCCAATTCAAGATCCTTCTCCTCACGTTCAACATCATTCATCATCTCGCACCATCATACCTGATTGAACTGATCTGACCCAAACAGACTACCGGCATGAACCTATATTATCATCCAGACCCCAAAAGCAACCCAAATAACTATAAAATAAGTTCGAATAAATATTACCATGCCTTTATTATGTCTTTTCAAATTATTGCTATCACTGATACAATGATATAATGTGTTAATTTCCAAGGAATTTACATGTTATGTTAATTTCGTTAGTAATGTTAGTAATGTTTGATCTTCTTGGTATTTAAGTAATGTTAATTTGTTAAGTTATGTTAGAAATATTTGATCTTCTTGTTAATGTAAGTAATGATAATTTGTTAAGTTATGTTAGTAATATTTTGTTTTCTTGGTATTTTGAGTAATGTTAATTTGTTAAGTTATGTTAGTAATATTTTGTTTTCTTGTATTTTGAGTAATGTTAATTTGTTAAGTTATGTTAGAAATATTTGATCTCCTTGTTAATGTAAGTAATGATAATTTGTTAAGTTATGTTAGTAATATTTTGTTTTCTTGGTATTTTGAGTAATGTTAATTCCATTAGTAATATTGATTTTTTTTTGTTTGAAGTAATTTTGATTTGTGTACATGTACAGCGCTTTGAAACTTTTGTCACAAGCGCTATATAAATTGTTCATATTATTATTATTATTATTATTCAACATTGTCTTGTAGACTGCAATGCTGTTTGTATACATAGGAATTTTTACCGTTAATGTCTGTGTGACTATTATTTGTTTTTATTTGATGCTCTTTTACTTTTTTACCATTAATTAAATCATGAATTTTAGTTTTCATTACATCGTTGAAAGACAATCTGTATTATTATCCTTGGCATATAAGTTTATTTCGTAAATTCAATTGTAAACTTATACTTCTTTTAAAATGAGGAATTCTTCTGTCAAAGCATGAGGCGGCAATAGAAAGTTCAAGTTTAACTACTATATGGAGGGGAATTTTTCTTTCCTGGAGGGGCCGTTATAAATAGGCAAGTTGTGCTTAAAAATAGGTAACAACAGAATTATAAGCATCAGAAGGGGTCGGGGGGTGTAGGCAATTTTCAAAATCTAGAAGGAAAAAGCTTCACAAGTAGACCTCATAAATCAAGTAAACCCTTTGTAAAATCGGTTATTAATAAGTTGCCCACGTTATAAATCCGTCAATGTGGTTTGAATGGCTAAGTTTTACAATTTTTACCTTCAATTTGATATTCTATTAGTTATGTTATAGCTATATATATATATATTTATTTATATATATATATATATTTTTTTTAATCCTTTTTTTTTTTAAATACTTTTAAACGTGATAAATATTATACCCATCCTCTTATTCGTGTCCTGTTTTGTTTTTGTTTGTTTTTTCTTCTTGTTTTTCTCTTATGTTTACCTTGATGTTTTTTTTTGTGTTATGTTATCGGTTTTACAGTTTTACTCGTATGCTTGTTGTCGTTCTAGTTGAATATCTGCAATTAACTGTCTTATTGCTTGTTTGTTTTGTACACTGTCGCTCATAAAGGTGGAATATATTTTTTTTACCCCAATTTATGGAATTATTTTAAAAATAATTTGAAAATAATAGATCTAGATAATAGTATTCATTCTCAGATTTTATTGAAAAATAATTTGCCAATGTGTGTTTTGCGTGACTGCTAAAGCATGTGTTTGCTACTATGCTTATCAACTAGGGGACATACGCCCTTAAGTCACAAATGACAGTAATGAGGATCAATGCCCCACAAAAGGGCACTAATATAGCACATCGACACGGTTTTGATCCTGGGGCCTCACAGTTACGAGGCCATTGCTTTGTCACTGAACCATGACTGTACGCAGCGGGGGCTAGGGTAGGGGGCAGTTTCCATAAATTAAAAAAACACAGAAAATGCAATAAATTTTCAATAATTTATTGCATTTTACCCGGTCCCCAAAATAAAAAAATCTTCTGTGTGCCCATGCCTTGAGCCATAAATAAGTCACGCAAAACACACATTGTCAAATTATTGTTCCAAAAAATCTGAGAATGTATACTATTATCTAGATCTATTATTTTTAAATTATTTTTAAAATAATTCCATAAATTAGGATTTTAAAAAAATATTCCACCTTTATGAGCGACAGTGTACATTAATTTGTTAGATATTTATTTGTTGTAACTATACATGTACATATTCATTGCCTTCTTGCATTTTCAAGTTTTACATATTATTGTATTATTCACTGTATATTTATTGTTATTTTTATGTATGTGGACCCCTTTGAAAATCAGCTGTGCTGAAAGGGCCATCCACCCTATGAGAGGAAATGAATAAATAGAAATAAATAAATAAAAAAGTTCTATCCTATTTAAATTATTGATATTAAATGAATGAATTTTAATCCATAAAGTTTGTCATTAAAGTTTGTCATTAAATTTTGACCTGAATATTCAACCCTCTCTTAAAGGGAAATTTGGTGGAGTTATTTATAATATCTCATTTGATACACTTGTATGTTGTATTTCTTCTGAATAAAAAATTGGTATTAAGGGAAACAATTAAATGTCTTTGTATTTTTGTTGAGTTATGTTCCATTTTTAAGTAGGCTAAGAGGCAAGGAAATGTCCATATTTCTTTCCCCAAAAAATGAAAGACCTTGTCAGTGGTAAATATGCGTTTTAATGGTTCGGTATAAAAATGTCAGAGGTAAAAATGCCAGAATTGACAATTCTACACCAACGATTTTGATAGATGCCTCTACATTTCCTTTCCTATATCAATTATAAAACAAACATTCAATAATATTAAACAGAGTATCCCATCCAAAATTACTGCACTAGATGTTAACGTTTCAACATAACACGTCCCCCTCCCCCTCCCCCTTTCTCCGTTTGTTCAAGTTGTTTCGACTTTATTATACTGAATGTGAATGTCGCCTCTTTTCAAAGAACATTAGCTACGTGCGCATACCCTGCACCGGTTTATCAGCCCGAAAAGCACCATAAGAAAATAAAATGGCTATCATACATTTCGGCGCTCACCACACGATCCTCTTGCGAACCCATTTTCGTTGAAAGGTGGAGGTTATATTTTATGCTGACACCTAAATTACCACTATCCTCCTAATTTGGTTCTAAATAATGATAATAATATTAATAACCGAAATAAGTGTAAGCATTTAACTCTGCTAATCGAGAAAAAAAGGCCGAAACGGCTCCCAATATTATTGTAGACAGTCGCAATATTGGTCTGACGTCCCAACGTTTCTGAGCCGATTTAGCTTCCCTCTCGAAAGAAGCATGACATCCCTTGAAATTTAAATTTTAATGATTTTAATTAATGACTATTCGGATCCTCGGCAATTCAGATTTTACATATCATATGGCTACGAATAGTCTCATTGGACAACGCCCTTTATCGTCAGAGTCCATCAGCCGAACATGTTTAATAGCCTATGGACTTTTACCCCAAAAATTGTTATTTTTTGTTGTTGTTTTGTTTAAACGAAAAGCACATTTACCCCGACGTACGTTGACACTAGCTCTTTCATTGGAACCCTCATGTTCCATTGACTTTTGACATTTCATCAACCGTAATTTGGTCAAAATAGGTCGCTAGCTCGCCATTGCCTATATAACACATGTGAAACAAGTCGAACTTTGGACGCTGGTATTGTCTGCAAATGATATAAAATGATCCCGACGTATTAAGCGCTATATAAGCAATATTATTATTATTATTATTATTATTAAATCAGATGAACTCACAATATCATTAATATAAATTAAAAGAGTAAAGGACCAAGTATTGAACCCTGGGGCACTCCACAACGAATGGACAAATATGAAGATTGTTGATTTTGAATAGAAACAAATTGTTGACGATTTGATAAATAATCTTTAAATAATTGCAAAAGAATTCCACGAATACCATAAGCCTCTAATTTACGTAACAAAATTGCATGATCTAAAGTATCAAAGGCTTTACTTAAATCAAGAAATAAACCAATTGTAAACTGTCTAGAATCAATTGCATAAGAAACTTTATCAATGAAATTAAGAAGAGCAGTCGTTGTGGAGTGTCCCATTCGGAAACCGTGTTGATTTTCAGACAAAATATTGCACGATGTTAAGCAAGTATTTAAACGCTTATATAAACACTTTTCAATTTTGTTTAGAGAAAATAGGGAGGACAGAAATAGGCCGGTAATTCTGTACATTATTGCGATCACCACTTTTAAAACTGGAATAACTTTGGCTATTTTCATTTGATTAGGAAAATACCAGTTGACTAACATGAATTGAAAATAGAACAAATGTATAATTTTCTTGACAACAGTAATATAAGTATCATCATAACCAGCACTGGTACCATTCTTCAAACAGCGAATGATATCGATAATTTCTTTACATGATATAGGAGTAAAATATGCTGATGTTTCATTAACAAATAAATTATCATTGTAGAAACTGTTGGAATATTGCAAATTGTTTGACAGATTTCGTACCAAGTTCTCCATTAATAGTCTTCCAAATTAGTTTAATATCACCCTTATCATGATTAAATTTATCCTTAAAATATTGATATTTAGCTTTCTTAATTTCATTTTTAACTTTATTTCTGTATTGTTTATAAACTCTTTTCCTATATTCAGTTGAATTTTTCAAAGACTTTTCATACAATTTCCATTTATTTTTATTTTTTTTCATCAATACTTTATTTATCCATGGTTTATGCTTACGTCTATTAACATTTATTTCTTGCAAAGGAAAGCATTCTTCATAAATGCTCATAAATTTAGACAAAAAGCAACTATAGCTCACATTACAATCACTTGATTTTAAATTCCATCTGACATTTTACGATCATTTACTGAATTCAAAAATATTACTATCATTAAACTGTCTTTTGTTAATTACATGATTCTTTTCCTTGATCTTATGATGACAAACACTAAATACAGGAAAATGATCTGAGCTATCAACTAAAATAGCACCATTTAATTTATTAGCAACATCATTAGTAATAATATTATCTAATAAAAAAACACAATAATCGGTCACCCGAGTAGGGTGATGAATGAGTGGATACATAGAAAAGTTACCAGCATATTTAAAAAGTCATTAGCTTTATGACAAGATGTGGTATTTAATAAATCTCCCATCAGATATACAATTTTATTCTCTGTGTTTATTTTATAAAGAGCTGAACCAGTTATATCACAAAATTCTTGCACAGACTGATCAGGTGGCCTATAAATTACTCCTATAATTATGTTCTTATTCCATACATTCTCTATTTCAATAAATATACTTTCTATTACTCCATTGCTAATATCTAAATCACCTCTGTGTTTATGAATCAGATTTTCCCGAATGAACACACCAACACCCCCTCCTCTCCTCTCAGCTCTACTATTATGTAAAAAGCTAAAAAGTTTCAGTTACTCCTATAACAGAAAACTGAAAATGCAGACTATTTAACGAAGCAGAAATACCATCAAAATTACTTAGAATACTATGACAATTTATTTGTATTATGGAAAAATTTATCGAGTTCAAAGAATATTTCAAAAGGGTAGAATTATGGTCATCAGGCAAATAAAAAGATTGATCTATTCCGAAAGTATCATTATCTCCAATCATAGGTGACAAAATATTAGAAACTGTACTTAAATCAACATTACTGATTGCAAATTCATAATGCTCGAAGGGTCATCATTCACACGTATAAACATAAATAAGTAAGATAAATACACAAGGATAAATATTCACAAAACCATATAAAACAAAATAATGAAATGAAGAAAAAGGTTGTATTTAAAAGATAACAGTCTGCAAAAAAATTGTAAAAAGGAATGTTTACTGGAGGCTGCAAATCCAATAAAAACAGTAATTATCTAATGCATGAACATGTCTGACAGTCAAGTCTCTCATGCATAATAATGCATGTAATTACTTATATCAGTAATCAATACACAATAATATGCATTAATATAAATGCCTCAGAAAATTAAGTGTTCAAATCTGCGTACGCAGGATTTTTTCAAGGGGGGGGGGGGGGTTAACATTTATAAATCGGGCCGAAAATTTCGCAACGACTCAGCCAGCCGCTGAATACGCGGGGGGGGGGGGGGTAAGAGGACACTACTTTTTTTTTGGGGGGGGGGGTCGAAATTTGAAAAATTGACATTTTGCTCCGTTGGGGGGGGGGGTAAGGTCACCTTTTTTAGGTTTATTTTTTTTTAAAAATCCAAAGGGGGGGGGGTTATACACATAAAAATATCAAAGGGGCGGTTTAACACCCCCCCCCCCCCCCCCCCCCTGTGTACGCGCCTGAATAGGTCCATAATTATGTTGTGCTTCGGGTGAGATCCTCAACAATCACCTGCTCTGAACCCTTGAGTTTGTGATTGTTTCTCATTTGAGCATACTTAGATCTATACGACGTGAACTTAACAATAGGGACTTTTAGATTTGCGTGGACTGATACGTGTGACGTCCATTCAAGGCAGTGCATTAAAAGGACGTCGATCGTAGCAATCCACGTTGTCGTTGTGCAAATCTAAAAGTCCCCATATTGATAGCACGAGGACCGTGGAATCTCTCTTGCGCGTTGCATCGATCTGAAACGATTGACTACCAGCTTGCTGATCCCCATCACCTATCCGTGAAACGCCGCGGTCCCAAGACGAAAATCCAATTGAAACCAATTGAACACCAATTGAAATTTCAATTGGTTTCAATTAGTTTCAATTGGTCTCAATAGGTTTTAACAGGTTTCAATGGGACCTCAGATGTTTTCAATTGGTCCAGATTGGCCCCATTGGACAAATTGGCCCCATTGGCCCCATTGGCCTAGGCCCCATTAGACTTTAATGGGTCCCCAATTGGTTTCAATTGGTCCGGATTGGCCCCATTGGACAAATTGGCCCCATTGGCCCCATTGGCCTAGGCCCCATTAGACTTTAATGGGTCCCCAATTGGTTTCAATTGGTCCGGATTGGCCCCATTGGACAAATTGGACCCATTGGCCCCATTGGCCTAGGCCCCATTAGACTTTAATGGGTCCCCAATTGGTTTCAATTGGACCAATTGGCCTTAATTTGGACTTCAATTGGTCCCATTGAAACCAATTGGCCAATTGAAACCAACAAATCTAGGCATCTCATGAATATTCATTATCACTTTACATGTGTCACAGAAAAATAAATTTATCATGATTTGTTAAGCAAATTATGACAATGCACATCAATTTTGTGATTTCTTTATTCCTTCAGCAATTATTAACCAATAGATTATTTTGTCTGATCATATGTGACAATTACATTCACGTTTTAGCAATAGATATATTGATTTATATATTGATTATATGATTACTAACCAAGAAACAATATACATATTTAGTATATATATTTGTACGAGCCAATGTCACTGTAAATGAAACTCTTGAATTCACTTCAAATGATCTTTGTGATGAAGTTAATGCAAATGAGATTGGAATATACCTAATTGGTAGACAGTTGCCAATATCGATTATGAAGTATCAATAATTTATTACTGGTTCTTCTAACTGGATCGATTTACCAATTGAATCCCCATTGAATGCCCCCATTGAATCCCAATTCAATACCAATTGGCAATTTGGAGTAAATGGAAAGTGAAACAATGGGTACCCATTGAAACCAATTGGCAATTGGTCCCCAATTTGGAGTAAATGGAAAGTGAAACAATGGGTACCCATTGAAACCAATTGGCAATTGGTCCCCATTGGAACCAATTGGCAATTGGTCCCCATTGGTATCAATGGGTACCCATTGTTTCACTTTCCATTTACTCCAAATTGGACTCAATGGGGACATTCAATGGGGATTCAATTGGATTTTCGTCTTGGGGTGTGATCTACCAATGTCATTTTATGACATTGATATTCACTCCAATGCTTTTTGCGATGTCACAAACGATTTCCTGCAGTGCTCTCATTTGGAGATTCCCTGATCACAATGATGAGTAGGCCTACGTACATTATTTCGTTTCGAATAGGCCTATATATAGTCCGGCAGCCATCTCGATATACCTTGTTTTAGGGTCTATAGTTGTTGTTTTTTTGGATTATAGTTCCTTAGACCATCAATTTGAAGAATCCGATTGCTGACACTCTGTCAGCATTGAGCAATTTGAGATATGTGACGTCATACAAAATGGCCGCCAAAATCCCCTTTTTAACCAAAATTGATGAAATAAAAAGTGTTAACAGCATTTTACTACATTAAATGGCAGTCAAATATCTTGATTTTTTTTCTAGAATCATCACTAAATAAAAATTACGATGTTGTATGATCACAAATGATATGTAAATTTGCATAATTCGGAATGGCGCCCTCTATAGACACATTAACTTGCATAGTTCAAAATGATGGCCAAATACCAATTTCTAACACGAGATTATCATATTTCATGAGTCAGATGCACTGGATACAGTGAGTAAAAATAGTGCTGCACATATATTTTTATTTTGTAATTTAATACTCGAAGAAAACACGATTGAATTTTATGCTCTCTGTCCCATAGATATGAGGTGGCATATGGTGATAAATGCCCGTTTTCAGTGACAGCGTTAAGAAACTAGATTTGTATTCTAAGGTACTAGATTCTTTTATATGAACCTAAAAATTACGAACTACCAATACGATACAGGACTTTATCCGTTTAAAAGTTTGATTCAAATTCTTGAAATTTGTTTAAAAGCCCTCTAAAGTGTTGGAAACCCTAAAATATTCAATGCGGAAGTAGGTGTCATTTAACACTTAATTCTGCAAAAAACATTCAAAACAAATGTGTTCGAAGTGAGGTCGTGACTGTAAGGCGTGATTCCACACACATGTTTGCAAATGAGCTCTCTTAACATTTTCTACAAACGCTTCAGTAGTTTGAGGTAGTGAGGCAAGGTTTGGAGTATTTGTAGCTCCTAGTCTTCGGACCCTTGATAGCCACACGTTGATACCAGCCTCTGACATTGAGCTGGTTGTTGACTGTCCATAACATGAAGCAAAGCATTAAGTAGGTTGAGTGATGACATATGACCATGCTGCATCAATATTGCCAACTGAGTCCTAAGCGAGTCAAATCTTCTGCTTCATCACTTTCAGGATTGTACCCTATCCAATGCCAAAGTATGCCCCAAGAGTGTCGCATCCCGTCAACGCATGTCCTGCCAACATCGATGGAATGATATCTCCTAACTTGTCTACAGTGGCAGAAACATCAACAACAGTTCGATCTGCGATGGGCGTCTCCATGGTCATTGGCGTTTTATTAGTCCGTCATGTAGATAATGATGCAAAAGTAGTACGTAGACGTCTGTGTCACCCACTAGGACCCTGACATACCTCTTCTCATTAGCAGCAATTTGAATCGCTTGCTGCACTAGGATGTTGCCTGCTTCTTCATAATTATGTTGTGGACAGACCTGTCATTGGCATGACATCACTGCCTGGAATCACTTTAACAGGAACCTCATCTTGACGGTAATGACCAGCTTGTGCCTTTGCCTATTTATGAACACCCAATCATCCTGCAGACTCGCGCATATATGATGTCGATCAACTGAAGTTTGTTGTCATGAAAAGATAGTGAAGTTAGCAACACTAGAGACATGTTTTTAACACATCAAGTCACTGACCAAGAAACCTACACCCAAACTTACATGTCTTGAAGGATGAAAATGGGAACATTTTAACAGAGGATGAAGATATAAAGGCAAGGTGGAAGAAGTAATATTGTGAAAAACCGTATACTGCAAAAGAAACTGAAGAAGTTGATACTCATGGAGGAGTAAGCGTCGAGGACGAGCCCATGCTTGAACCTGACATCTTACAAAATGGAGCGAAGGAAGCAATAAATCATCT
Organism: Strongylocentrotus droebachiensis; assembly: GCA_035222895.1. Classification (NCBI taxonomy): domain Eukaryota; kingdom Metazoa; phylum Echinodermata; class Echinoidea; order Camarodonta; family Strongylocentrotidae; genus Strongylocentrotus; species Strongylocentrotus droebachiensis. Next base: position 152,529 of record JAVYIG010003514.1, on the reverse strand, counting down.
GAGACCTGGGAAAGCACCTGGTATTGAAAATTCCCTGCGAAGCTTTTCAAAGAGAGTGGAGAGGAGGGCGTAAAGGTAATGCATAAGCTGTGTAACAAAATATGGAGACAGAGAATATGGCCACAAGACTGGGATAGAGCTGTTTTTCTCCCACTCCCAAAGAAAGGTGTTAAAAATGAATGTGCCAACACCCGCACTATTTCCATTACTCCGCATGCCAGTAAGATTCTTCTTCACTTAATTGCTGAAAGAATTAGAGACAAAAAGGGTTCAGAAAAGAAAAAGGGACAAGAAACCAAATTTGCAATCTCAAAAATTTGATGGAGAAAAGCAGAGAATTTCAACAACTTCTCTCCCTAGCTTTATTGATCATTCCAAAGCTTTTGACTGCGTACAACATAAACGCCTATGGAAGATTATGAGCTAGATGGGCTTTCCAGCACATATTATTCAACTCATTCAGTCGCTCTACCAAGACCAAGAAGCAACAATAAGAACAGAGAATGGCTACACCGAAAGGTTCACTATTGGTCAAGTTGTCCGTCAAGGCTGCATCCTATCACATAACTTTTCAACATCTATGCTGAATTCATCATGAGAAAGGCTTTTTATGGTCAAGTTTCTGTTGGTGGACGAACGATCACCAACCTAAGATACGTCGACAATACAACACTCCCTGGCGTACTGATTGGGGAGGGGGGAGGGGGGAGGGGCTTGGGGACAGTTGACCCCCCAAATAAAATTCAAACTGTTTTTTTTTTCATATTCGATACCAGTGATTTACAAATGTTTCTGAAATGACATGATTTTCCTGGGTTTTTTCTCACTTTTTAGTAAATTATAATTTGTTAAGCGTATGTTGGAAAATGACAAATCCCTAAATTCACAGTCAAGCAAAAAATATGCTTATTTAAAAGCCTACATGTCAGGGGAACGGCGGGGCTCAGGGGACTCAAGCCCCCCTCGCTTTTGGTATAAAGTATGTTAAAGAGAACTAGAAAGGAAGAAAGAAAGTGACCCGAGGTGAAATGAGGTATCAAAATATGCTCATCTGACAGTTATTAAATGCCTAAAACCCCTGAGCTTCCGGGGGCTGTGCCCCTTGAACCCCACCTAAGGCCCTAAGGCAGGCCCCTGCATGGATGCTCATCTGACAATTATTAGCTGCCCCCGAGCTTCCGAGAGCCCTGCCCCCTGGACCCCACGCCAATTTGCGCTCCTCTCTTCCTGATCGTAAATACTTCAGCCCCCCCCCCCTCCCCCACTTTAAAAAACGTTCCGCGGGGCCTGCATGTAACATGTATGAGTGGTGGTGATGCAGATTGTTTTTGCTCATTATGCCACTGACAACACTTATAACAAGAACATCAGAAGAACTACTGGAACTCCTTAAAAATGAGTAAAGGATGCAAGTGAATAATTTGGACCCTACCTCAATGTGAAAAAGACCAAGATCATGATTGTTGAAAATTAACTACATGCAATAGAGCATGGTGGTTGATGGAGAGGAAGTTGATCAAGTGGACAAGTTTATATAACGTTCTTGGGTCAATGATTGTCAAGGAGGGTGGAAGCTCGGTAGATATCAAGAGAAAACTGGCCATGGCTAAAACATCGGCCTCAACACTGTCAAATATCTGGAAGGACAGGAACCTCACCTTGGCCACTAAGATCGGTGGCATTGCTTTTTCCAAGTAGGAACTCTATGGCTGCGATACATGGGCATTAGAAAACGCAGACAGGGAGCAATGTCTGCCTTTGAAATGTGGTATTGGAGGAAGCTACTTGGAAAATCATGAAGAGATTACATCACCAATGGACACAATTAATGTCCATCATCGGAGATCAACCGCCGTTTGCTACCAGGATTGACAATAATGACAAGCTACAGTAGTTTGGTCACGTTAGCAGAAGATCAGGAGACAAATTATCATTCAAGGTACCTTTGAAGGAACACGTAACAAAGGAAGACTCAAGCTCAGATGGACCTTAGGGAAATCACTAGCCACCCTCTAAATACTAAATACACTCTACCGGATTGCAGGAGACAGATGCCGATCGAAAGGTCTCATCTATATGACAACGATGACCACGACGAACAGTGAGACATAGTTTCGTGGAGGGCAGCAGTGACGCGCGACTCAGTTGGAAGACTCTCGACCCGTTATGCCCTCTAGATACTCTTGGATCTGTCAAACACCAAGCAAACATCATCATATTTTCATCCACAGTAGAGCACAACCATCAATGACTGTACAAGGTTGTTCCAGTGTCTCATGCCTGGCTGACATCTCAACTTTTGTCAAATTCTATAAGTCCGCCTTGACATGGGAGTGCTCGTTTCCAGAATCATCAAAGAGTGCTGTTTGGACTGGTGAAAGCTCTTATGACAAAATGTTCTTGACATTGACCTCTCTTGAACTTGCCTGCAGTCCTATTACTCTGGAGTAGATCAACTTTTCATAGACTTTCGTACCCCAACATTTATTGTCTTCTTCATGGCTGCTATGGTTTGAACTTTCTTGGAAATTGTGTCATAGAATCCAATCCACCACGTAATTTCTTTTGAAACTCATGCATCTGTCTAGTACAGATGTCAACTGTCCACATTCACTGATGTTGGAGCAATGCTGGTCTAAATAAAGCCTATCAATGGAATAATAATGTGTGCCGTAAAACCACTTCTCACCGATTTGATGAAAAATGAATTCTTTCATAGCCATTTTTGTTTCTTGACATTTGTAGGGTAGGTGTAGGGAATTGGAGACCACCCAGCTTCAACCCATCACTGTCTGTCCTTGTTGGCTCCAATATTGATATAGCGCCACATGCGGCCTTTAACAACACTACTGCATTTATCCAATTCATTTCGAAGACTACAATGCGTTCTCTCTCCAAGAAAATTGGCAAAATTGACCAAGATAAGCAATTTTGATCGTAAAATTTTGCTCTGATATAAAAAACACAATTTTCACTGAATGTTGTGGTGTATGCAGATCTTTAGGGGTGGCTCTCAAAAATTGGTTTTAAAAGGAAGTTTATGAAGTGTGCCAACCATCACAGAAAACTTATGGCCATTGTGTGTTGTGAATGGGTGTTGCAATGCACATTATGAATGGTGTCTGATCAGAAATGTGTGTAGGCAATGGGGGACACCAGGTCCAAGATGGGGGCCTACTTTCCCCCAGGTTTCCATTTCATGTTGAATTAAGGCACTATCATGAAACATATTTGTTTGTTCGAGTCACCATTCTAATTTGAATGCATTTCATTTTAAGAAGTTGTTTTTATGCTGTGAGTTTGATCAATGTAAAAGTCACAATGCCAGAACATTATTCTGAAAGTATTTAAACATTATTTAAAGCACCTTTATCACTGTAAACAAAAAAACTACAGAAATATTTTGGGCCACATTGTTTTAAAATCGTTTCAAAATTACAGTAAGTTCATTGGCTGCATGTATCTCTTTCAAAAAGTGGTTGAACTAACTATAACAATCCCATTCTCATTCAAATTGAATTTAAAATGTCTTGATTTGTAACTGTCCCTTATTACCTACACATGTAGGTATTGAGAGACCTTTGGTGATGACGTCATTAATCATTGTTATCGTATTAATCAGTTACATCATGACCACAATTTTGTTACCAAATAAAGAGAAAAAGTTACTGAAGTGAATACAAAACTTTCTGTACGTGTAACATTGTGCATGTTTATGTAAATTATGCAAATGTGCTTAAGGGTTTCAAATTCCCCACACCTACCTTATCTAAATTTGGACCAAACAAGATGAAAGATGAATGCAGCACAACTGCAATTGTTGCCAAAAAAGCATTTAATATGATTTCAACGTGACATAGATTTAAGAAATTGGCATTTGGCAGGCATACATGTTTTATTCAAATTAATATGTTTATAGAGGGCGCTATTTCAAAATATGCAAATAAGCTGGTCATCTATGGCCATGCAACATCACAAAACATTTTTTTAGCGATGGTCCTAGAGAGATACAGACATTTGGCTGCCCAAAATTGTAGAAAAAATCCTTATTATATATTTATTATTATTCATTTTTAATGGAAAATCATGTACTTTGGCGGCCATTTTGTATGACGTCATATATCTTAAATTGCTCAAGGCTGACAGAGTGTCAGCAATTGGATTCTTGAAATAGAAGCTTTAGGCAATCAAAATCCATTGAAAAAAAAACTATAGACCCTAAAACAAGGTTAGGCCAATAATCTGGATTTGGCTGCCGGACTAATACTGCTCCATTCACGGGATACACATCTCAACTCATCTACAAGATGGAATTCATGAAGCTTTGCGTCAACGGATACTTCAAGATCATGTAGACGTGCCATCATCTCTTCCGGCGTCGTCCCCTTTACCGGACATTTAGGTAACACGCATGGTATCCCTCCGATTACGGAGTGGGGGGGGGGGGGTCATCTCTTCAATCAAGCCAGACAACTTGTTGTCATGCTTCTCTATCAACTCTCTGCACAGCGGTCTCAACAACATCATAATCAATGTTCTTCAGGAAACGTGTATTTAGCAACAGTTGATCCATGGCTAAGAGATAAAGTGAACCCACGGCTGGGTTATTGCGGCCGGCACAGATTCAGCAGCCGACGATCGTTTAGGTGCTGCTGCCCCTTACAAAAAAGTTCTATAGAATTCTATAAAAAAAATTCTATAGAATTTCTATACGCAATTCTATAGAAATGTTTTATAGAAATTCTATAGAAAAGTGGGCCACTTTTCTATAAGAATTCTATAGAAATCTATAACGGACCTCTATAGAATCTCTATAAAACATTCTATAGAATGGCCTTTAGAAATTCTATAGAATTTGTTTTATAGAATTCTATAGAATTTTTGTATAAAGAATTCTATAGACCATTTTATTCTATAGCAATTCTAAAGAAATGTTTTATAGAGATTCTATAGAAAAGTGGGCCACTTTTCTATACAAATTCTATAGAAATCTATAACGGACATCTATAGAATCTCTATAAAACATTCTATAGAATGGCCTATAGAAATTCTATAGATATTTTTTATAGAATTCTATAGAAGTTTTGTTGTAAATAATTCTATAGACCATTATTTACCAGTTGAAAACCAGTTTATTATTCAGTAGCGACCAGCAATCAATTGATAATTAATAATCAATATTGCATGACATCTGGCCACCGACTAAACCATATTTATATAGACTCCTGCAATTGCTCCATCACAATGATCATTTGAAGCAAAATACAGTTGAGTATATATTGTTAATTAAGTAGTGCGGAGATCTTACATATATATACAAAATTATACATGTTTTTACTGGTTAGTAAATTACATATATTAATATATCTATTTTACGTCTTAAGTTACATGTTTAAAAAAATCGTACATATATATTATATTTGTCAATAATTGTCTAAGAAAATATAAATCACAAAATTGATGTTAATTGTCACATTTGATTGACAGATCATGATAATTACATTTTCTGTGAAAACATGCAAATTATCATGAATATGCATGAGATACATATCTTCATATAGAAAAAAAATTCTATAGAATTCTATAGAAATTTAGATCTATAGGAAACTTATTCTATAGAATTCTATAGAGAAAACTGATTTCTATAGACATCCTTAAAAATTCTATAGAGAAGTGGGGACGCCATTTTTTATATTAAATTTTCTATAGAAATTTAAATCTATAGAAAACTTATTCTATAGAATTCTATAGAGAAAACTCATTTCTATAGACAACCTTAACAATTCTATAGAGAATTAACTTTTCTATAGAAATTTCAATCTATAGAAAACTTATTCTATAGAATTCTATAGAGGAAACTGATTTCTATAGACAACCTTAACAATTCTATAGAGAATTAACTTTTCTATAGAAATTTCAATCTATAGAAAACTTATTCTATAGAATTCTATAGAGGAAACTGATTTCTATAGACAACCTAAAATATTCTATAGAGAATTAACTTTTCTATAGAAATTTAAATCTATAGAAAACTTATTCTATAGAATTCTATAGAGGAAACTGATTTCTATAGACAACCTTAAAAATTCTATAGAGAATTAACTTTTCTATAGAAATTTAAATCTATAGAAAACTTATTCTATAGAATTCTATAGAGGAAACCGCTTTCTATAGAGAATTCTTAAAAGTTCTATAGAGAATCTGGAATGTTATAGAGTTCTATAGAGTTCTATAGAACTCTATAAAGCGTTCTATAGAATTCTATACAACTTTTTTGTAAGGGGCTGCTACATCCTTCACTGAGCCTGCTGATGCACTTGTACATACACTTGCACTTGCGATAGAGGGAGTTTGGTCAATGCTCACCAATGTACTCTGACTATGTACATTTTGTCCGGGAAATTGTTTCTATCTCATATCAAGGAAATCTGAATATTGTATATAAGCGTCAAAGTATTGGGGTTTTAATTATTTCCACTTAAAACACTATCATACACAAATAATATGATTCACTTTTTTTTTTTAATTGCTGCTCTCTACTCAGTACTGTACTTCGTGTATAAATTCTTTATTTTACATTAGTTTATAATTGTGTACATAACTTTTTTTCCATGTAAAGCGCTTTGAGAACCCATTCTGAATTTGAATTGCGCTTAATAAAACAATGAAGGAAAAATGCTGTGACTATAATAGACAGTCCGTTACGGAAGCGTTAAAGTGCCATTCTACTTGACGACATGACGAGATATTTCATCTTGTCAAGTCGACTTAATATCCATATCATGTCGACATGTAAAGATATTTAACCTACCATGTCGACTTATCAACTTTTATTAGTCGACATGGCGACATAAATTATCTTGCCAAGTCGACTTCACAAAAAGTTCATGTCGTCATGGCGACATAAGTTATCTTACCAATTCGACTTCTAAAAAAATACATGTCGTCATGGCGACATATATTATCTTACCAAGTCGACTACCCAAAAAGTAATGTCGACACGGCGAAATAAATTATCTTGCCAAGTCGACTCAGTCACAAAAAGTTCATGTCGTCATGGCGACATGTATTATCTTGCCAAGTCGACTTAACAAAAAAGTTCATCTAGTAATAGCGACATAAATTATCTCACCAAGTCGACTTCCCAAAAAGTATATGTCGTCATGGCGAGATATGTAGTGTGACGACTGTTTCATGCAGCGCGCGTATATGGGAAGCCCTTTGTGTAAAAACCAACGACACGTTGAATGAATAATTTAATTTCATATATTTCACATATTTGCTTCATAGAATATCTTGAGAAGAAGTTTGGATTCGTGAGACTATATCTTTGTCGGTCTCTTTGGCTTTCGGTCTCACGGGCCGTTGGTCAACTGGTTCGTAATATTAACCCATTTTAACACAGAGTTTTTCAAACACTTCATTTAATATTTGGTGTTGAAATTGTGAAACTGACGATTATAAGAACTTAGAATGCAGTGTCAGTAATGTACATACACCTCACCTGATCATAATTTGTGATGACTGCACCACAAATAAGTTGAACTAATTTTTTCGCGGAATGTCGAAAAAGGAAAAATGAAAGAAAAATCCCTAGAATAAAAAAAGAAAAGAGCGGAAGAGTCACGTTAGTCGGAAATAGAGTGTGAAACAGAGCGGAAAAAGCGATGTCTTTGCAGAGAAAGAGATGTCGATCTGCGTATCCGGACACGTACCCCCTGGACATCAATCACCCCCCCCCCCCAGGACAACTACCCCCGGAAAACTACCCTCGGACAACTACCACCTGAGGATAGTTGTCCGGGGTTAGTTGTCTGGGGGTAGCTGTCCGGGCCGGTAGTTGTCCCGGGCGGGGTAGTTGTCCTATAGAGGGTGGTTGCCCTAGGGGGTAGTTGCCCTTGGGGTAGTTGTCCTATAGAGGGTAGTTGACTGGGGGTGGTTATCCGGGCCCGCGGTTGGATGCATGACCAGGGGGTATCATATAGAACCGTCGATCTGTGCAGAGAAAGAGATGTTGATCAGTGGATAGGAAGAGATATCTATGCAAAAGATATCTGCGCAAGGAAAGAGATTGATGTCTGCATGTGCAGAGAAAGAGCTGCCAATATAGGAACTGGCATTCTGGCAATAGAAATTCTTTTTTCCTCGGGGCTTCACACCTCGGAAAAATTAGTACTCATGCCAGTCCCTCCTCAGATATATAATTTCCTCTATTCTTACTCACAGCTTGGTATATTTGAATATTATTATTTGAATTTGTATGAAAAGTCTATAGCTAGAGAAAAAAAAGGTAGATAATATATGCAACACGCCCCTGCATTTGTATAGACCTATATAGATTTTTTCTTTTTTTTTTTTTTAGAAACAAGGTAACTTAATTCAATTGTCAGTTACTTTGTAACTGAGATCAGCCAAGTAATTAGGGTGTTGCAAGTTAGAAGGTCATTTTAACAAGGTATTACAGATCTGTAGGGATGGGATGCCCCCTCATTCGCGCATGCGCACTGGAGATTTGTAAAGAAAGGTCAAATTGAGCCATGGCGCTAAATTTCATCAAGTGTAAACGTACGGATTTTGAGGTATCCCGATAGCAGCTCTACTGTGTAATACAACTGATGCGTTATATCACGATACTCCCTTACGGTAAATCCATGAAATTTTTCTATATATAGTGTAACATTCTCAGTGCGATTTCATTTCTTGTTGTACTCGGTCTTGGAATTTCACGTGTTAGCTTTTGTTCAAGCTTCATACCCTAGTCCCATACGTCTGAATTTCTGTCTAGATCTAGTATGTACTATGTAGTAGATCTAGACTAGATCTAGACCTAGACCTATGTCATGTGGCTTCATGATTTCTATCACTCTTCTTCTTAACGCACTGTGGGTTGATGCGCACAGTCAATAGTACGCAGATATGCACATTCAATGACATTATATTGGTTAGATCTAGTGATATGCGGTTAAAATAATAATAATAAAAACAAAAAGGGTGGGTGCAGGGGCCCGTGCGTGTGTAGCGACTGTAATTTAAGATCCGCAATAAATTCATGTAGACTCTAGTCTAAGTAAGTAATTCACATTATTATGATGATGATCATCATCACAGTCACTAACTTCACGCGCGCTCCTGCTCCCCACCTTCGGTAGGGTATGCAATTGTATCGTGCAGCAGTTTGCTGTGATATCTGTGAGAAAATAATGTTTTTGTGTTTAGGAAAAATGCTCCCAAAAAGACAAGAAAATTGACACGAAACAGTTAAGAAAGATAATGTCTTTTTAAAAATCATGACCATTATTTGAACAATTGTTGAAGATTTAGTTGATATTTGGTATGTTTGGTAGGCAGGCCCGATAAAAACCTGATTTAAATTGGTTTCCCCATTTTTTTTGGTGGATTTTTAAACAAAATTTCCTGATTTAAAAATATTTTAAAAAATCCAGATTTTCCAGATTTTTCCCTTATATTTTATATTCTTCCCTATTTTTCCCTATTATTTCCCAATTTTGTTTACTCAACAGGGGGGGGGGGGATGTTGTTAGATGCCATTCCCCCCCCCCCCCCCCCGAATCCTTTTTTTTTTGTTTTACTCAAGTGGGGTGGGTTGAAGGTTTTTTGGAGTGCTCACTATCACCCCTGAGTAGGGTGTCTCCACGCCAGAGTCAAGGCTCAAAGTCTCGATACGATTCTTAAGTGGCGCCAACATTTTGAGTCGACTGTCAAAAGAGGTAATTTTTAATGAGGAATCGGCTGGGCACATTTAAGTTCAAGCCCATGTAATCCCTTTGCAGTAAGTGTTGAAGTAAAATGACATAGCCAATCGGCATCCCTAAATGGGGAATGGCTACCAACATAAGTAGGCCCAATACTAGTAATAATAGGCTACCACAAATCTTGACAAAAGTCTCTGACAATATTTTTTTAGAGACGGTCTCCCAAATTGGTAATAGTCTCCATATGGGATATGTGCCTGTACTGTTCGGCAAAAAACTATTTTTGGACTCTTTAATCCATACTTATTTTCACTCCTGTTACAATTACCCAGTGCCTGTATTCAACCACTTCCCTCATGAGACTGAAAACCATGTTTGGTTTTGCACTTGACAGTTAAGTTTGTGATCATGTCAATTGTTGTTGCCATTGGAATAGAGCCTGGATCTTGATCACCTTACTGGCTAGGATGGCTATGAGTGCGGAGCCCCAACAGAGTCCACCAAGGAAGAGAGCCAGGTTATCACTCAAGCTTGTTAGGAAAGACCAACAGACGAGCAGAGTCATCGCACCTGTTACAGAAGAAACGGGAGGGAACAAAGATGAGGAACCAAATCAGCAGTATGTTTTCTTATTCCATTATCTGAGGATAATAGTCTAGGGAGAAATATTGTGGGGGGGGGGGGGGGAGTAAAAGAAAAAGCTTCTTCTGCTGTACATCTTTAAATTACCCTTTATTCTTTTCCTCTGTTTTACATTTATGCATTACAATCTGTCACTTACAATGAATGTTGTACTGACCATGTAACATCCAGAGGTACCTGTGACAATGAATCAAATTTCAGTTTGTAAATATTTGAATGTTCTTTTTGATCAAAGCTCATGCCGATGAATAGAAGTACACTATTTTTATTTTTATTTTTTATTTTTTTTTTTTTGGGGGGGGGGTAAGTTTTATAAGTATTCATAACAAATGTACATGAAAACGTTATAAATTTTTACAATCAGTCTATTAAAGTGGATATGAGTGTACTTTCAGTGTGTACTTTTAGTGTGACTTCACTTTCTTTGCTGTTGCAGGTGTGATACAGCAGGTGATGTAGCATCGTCTTACATGGAGCCTCAATCATCTAGCATCCCCAGTGAGTATGTGATTAGAGTGCCTCCATACACTGGTCTTCATAACCTGGGAAACACCTGCTATCTCAACAGTGTGCTACAAGTATTAAGGTAAGAACATCCCATGAGATATAAGAAAACGTGTTTTAAAATGTAAGCAATTTAATTGGTCAAACGCCATCGCATGATGAGCATCATTCTTTGCTACCATACGTACTGATAAACAAAAGTTCCACTCAAAAAGTGCTAACCCATGGCTAAAAGTGATAGTGCATTGCTGAGATGCGCATATTTAGTATTGTGGTAAGAACATCTGATAGGCTGCCAGTCATCAAATTTGGGGTATGACTGATGTAAACTTGGTACAAATCAAGAAAAAGCATGATACATGTACATGAATGATTGAGAAAAACAAACGCATTATGCAATATTTTTTCTCCAAGACCCACTATCATTGGCTGTCATTCATTTTGTCTTGTTACATTCTGTACTATACATGTAGTATGCACCTAGAAATGCATGAATCAATTTTGTTTAAACATGTAATATTGTTTTTAATTTTTAATTTGAGGATATATTATGCCAAACACCATTCATGAAATCTGTATGAATTGAACATGTTGCCTTTGCCAACCAGGTCGTTCCTATATTAAGCCTGGTGATTGAGAAATGTTTAATAATGAAGATTATTTTGTTTATACCAGGGAAGCCTCATCAGGTTCAGTGCTGTTACCTCAGCACTGTTACCTCAGCACTACCTGAGCACTTGCTAGGTACCCAATTACATCTGGGTGGAGAGTGGCAAATGTGGTTCATGTTTTGCCAAAGGGCGTTAGTCCCAGGCTAAGATTAGGCCATTAAGAAAAAATATACATGTTTAGCGTCCCCGCCCGCTTCCTTTTTGGGGGCCGCCTCCTATTTTTATTTTATTTTATTTTATTTATTTATTTTTTTTTTTTTATTTTTTTTTTTTTTATTTTTTTGAAAGAAGAAAAACATGACAAACACTGCTAAAATGGCTCTATTTCTGATTTTTTAAAAAAATGTCGGTGGCCATCTTGAAAAAAATAGCCCCGACTGTCAGGGAAAATGTACCAAGCTACCATTTTGAGCGGCCATTTTGAAAGAAAAAAAAAAGGGCCTTCTCCACGTATCAGCACGGCTCGCCGTATGCACGCGCGTCTCGACATTACCAGGGCGCTGACATTTTGCGCACTAAATTTCACATTTCTGTGCGTGAATACGTTCTTTTTCTCTTCTCATCTCATGCATATTCATTCCCCCCTGAACAACTGTCGAATCGACCTCCGGTTATAGGTCTAGTGGAGCCAGACGTAGTCTCAGTGGAACAACCGACGATTATAGAGACTGAAGCTTTCGGTCTACACCTGGCTCAGCTTCAGTTAATAACATAACACACATCACTCATCAGGCGATAAAAAATTTCCCCTGACCATGCTCAAGAAATATTTGATTTTCTTTTAATCTAATAGAAAAAAAATCTTGTGACATGTGCATATCTAAAAACAACATTCTAAAGAAACATAACCTAAAAATGTCATGATAAAATTCAATTCGAGCGATTTTTAATATTTTTTTAAACTTGTGTTTATGCTTCCAAATGTGCGCAAGACACATTTATCTGCATGTGGGATTGTTCACACAACGGTAGGGTGGCGTTACACTACCCTGACCGAAGCGGGCTACACGTGTTTGCGTACACGCTCAATATATAAATCAGCTGCTTTTGTTGTATTTTCAAACTCAGTTTAGTATTTGTTTCACATTATAAATCTGCAAAACTAGGTAATTAAATCATCAGAAATATCATAATAAATTGTATGATAACTATCAATTCTCGTATCTTGCTCCATATTCAATAATGTACTACGATTTCGGGTGAAATGTGTGAAATTAGGAGAAATTGGAAAAAATTACCTTATCTTTGAGGACTCGTAGCTTAAAATCTGCCCAACGAGACTTGTAAAACCAAATGATCAATTTGAGGAGAAAATGATGAGCAATCAAAATATATACATGAGATCATTAAAAAAAATTGTATTTTATTGCCATGACAACTTAAAAAAACCCTTGAATTTTAAGTGTCGTAAAGTGACAAATAAGGTCATTTTCAGATCGCATTTAGAATATTTTGGCAAAAACAAATATGGACAAATAATATAGTTTTGGAACGAGCTTGATTAACTGAACCTAGAGGTACAATCAAAAATCCTGGTTATCGATTCGACAGTTGTTCAGGGGGGAATGAATATGCATGAGATGAGAAGAGAAAAAGAACGTATTCACGCACAGAAATGTGAAATTTAGTGCGCAAAATGGCCGCGCCCATCTAATACCGGCCGTGCCGATACGTGTCTCCTTCCTATTTTTCGAAAAAACTACCCTCTACCCTTGGATTGAGATTCAGAATTCAGTGGATCAAAATGAATGTGGAACTAGAAATGCAATCGTGTCAGAACGATGTGCGTGCAATGACGCCGTGTTTCTACGTGTCAAACGAAAGAGCTTCTCTCGGACTATCCAGAGCAATTTGCACGAAGTCTGTAGCTTCTGTGATATTGGAGATAGGTAGGGCGAAAGAAAGGCATCAACAGTGACCTTGATGGGATGGTACTATGCCTACGAAGTTTGAAAGAAATTGGGATAGGGGAAAGAACCTATACTAGAAAGGGCTCGCAAGCACTGCGTGCACAAACCAATGGGATTTGGTGCATGTTTGACATTGCAATCAAGTTCGTTCTGGGGGCCAAAAGCGTGAACCCGATATGCCCCATAGACAATGCGTGTAATGAATGGGCGGAAAACGTGCAGGATCTGTATTATGGCCGGAGTTAAATTGTTTTTTCTCTCTCTCTTTACGTCTCTTTATGGGCCGTATTTGGTATCATTAGAAAGAGAATTTCATGGTTGTTATTGTAAACCACTCTCTTTTTTTCTATGATAATCCTATCGAAACACGTGATGTAAAATAGATTTATAGGACAAAATGGCGTCTTAAATGGCCCCCTTGACCAATTTCAAAAATCCGGCCAAGAGGTGCCCTGCGTATTGGAACTCGGCATGTCACTGCAAATTTTCAAGGAAAAAAAAGGACGTTTAACCCTTACTGTACTGGGGGGGGGGCCTGGGAGGCCCCCCCCCCCTCGACATTTTCGGAGATTGCGCCGCAACCGCGGCGCTTCGTCGAAATCGGATATACCTGTAAGGCGTTACATAACAATTAGTATGCGCATGTCATCAAAAAAAAAAAAAAAAATTACAAATCGCATCAAAATTTGCATAAATTATCATTATTAATTACATTAAAATAACTTTTTTGTGTTAGAAAAGAAGTTTCATATGAATAATGAGTTTCAACATTAAAAAATTGGAGTTTGACACGTTTTCTGTAAAATGCATAAAATTAGCGCGTTTTGCATAATTAATTAGGCTAACGACAAAAATTTGCATATTTGGAAAAAACTAATTATACCATCTTCCTTACATAAATATCTACAAACATGCAAATTTTCGTGTTCATCGGACAATCGACGGCCGAGATCATAGGGGGGGGGGGCCTCCCAGGCCCCCACCCCCCCCAGTCAGAGGGTGCTCAAAATAGCCCAGTACAGTAAGGGTTAAGGGGCGAAAAGCAGTCTGAAAAAATGACGTCATAGCCGAAACGTGTTAGGTTCGGGCGGAAACTCGGCGGAATTCGGGAGTGATCTTTGTTCAAATGCGATTTACTCACAATTTTCTGTGTGAACATATATAACACTTGGTATCATCCGAAAGGGCACTTCATTGCGGTCAGTTTGACACCATTGTTAACTGCGCGCATTGAACGCGCTAATACGTAATCCATAGTAAATTCATCATTTTTGGCGATAACTTTGCGCTGACATATTCGAATTTTACCAAACTTGGTAAACAGTTGTCACGTATATGGATACATATGTCTGCAAAGTTTCATTGATGTAGGTATAACGATCGCCATTTTAGAGCAAGTTGAAGTTATTTCTCAATTTTCTTGAAAATGGCGAATTTGGAGGGCAATTTTCTCAAATTTGGTCAGTGATAGGGTATATAATTTTGTATATGGCTGGAAAGGGCATATCTTCAAGTATCTAAATCCAAAAAAGGGTACGGGTTTGCCAAGCCATAATGGAGATACGGCCACAGAAAGAAAGCCAATTCCCAGAACTTTAGAGGGCGCTATTTATGTTGTGCAAAGCCATTGGAGCGTGAAATTTGGCATGGCTATGTGCAATTATGAGATAAAGATACTGTGTGATTTAAATACAAAACAGAATTTATATGAGAAAGTTATGGCAGTTTTAGATTATTTAGGGGTCAATTTTTCAAGAATTTGAGAGATTGTTGACGGAGACGGTTTCAGATTTGAATTTTGAGTACGAAGATGGCATTTTGAAGGTCAAGTCATATGTCGCAGATGAAAGAAAATCTCTTAGACTATCTAGAGGAATTTGTTAGAAGTCTGTAGGATCTAGGATAGTGGAGATGGGAAGGAAGAAAGAAAGGCCTTAAAATGGACCAGAAACGGACAAAATGGCGCCTGGACGGTCATGCATGAGTGATTTCGAAAATCGAAGAATGTAGTGACCTTGATAAGATGTTAGAGACTATGCCTATGAAATTTGAAAGGAAACGGACATGAGGAAAGGGCATAATTAGTGATGACAAGCACTACGTGCAAAACGAATGGGATTTTCCGACGATAAGAAGAACCAAGAATATTAATAACGTGAACGAAAACAAGGCAATGACGAAGGTCGTCATTGCAATGATGTAAATCCAAATTCATGAGCATCAAATCCCCCCCCCCCCCCTACGCCCTGTCCTGTTTCATGTAAGTATAATGTTTTCTGTGCAGAATACCTATTGTGCATTTTTCAACTGGGTTGATATTAAGTCTGTGCAGAAACCTGTTAGAAAAGTGCATGCTAAATGATGAATTAATTGTCTCCAATCGTTTCAATTTGACATGGCAGATACTGTCCTAGCTTCAGTGAGAATCTGAATAGACTCTCTGGACTGGTTTCTGAGAAGCTCAAGATGAAAGGAGAAGAAGAGGATATTGATGGAGAGGATGAGAGGAGTAAGAGGAGGAGAAAAGAGTTTATAGCTCAGCTCAAGTTGGTTCGAGCAATGAATAAGGTGAGAGTTTACTATCTTCTCGTGCCATGAGAAATAAATAAGATGAGAGCTTACTATCCGGCAGGATGCGACCGTCATTGTTGGTCAAACAGTTTTTGAGCGTCAAGTAACGCCTGGCTGGAATGGAGTTGAGATTGTGCACACTCATTCCAATGACCAGGGTAATAGTATATCTGTAAAGCGCTTAGAGACATTGTATTAAGCGCTATATAAAAGCTGAATATTATTATTATTATCTTCTCGTGCCATGAGGAATGAAAATCTATCATTTTTGTCTCGCCTGCGTAGCAAAAAAGCGAGACATAGGCGCCGCTTTTCCGGTGACGGCGGCGACGGCGGCAACATCAAAAACTTAACCTTGAATTTTTTATATAATTTTGAAAGTATAAGTTCGTAGTCAATGAAACTTGGACTATAGGGTAATCAAGTATCCCCAATCATGTGAGTAGAATTTCAGATCACAAAGTCAAGGTCAAAGGTCATTTCAGGTCAACAGACTTGGACTATGTTGTAGCATCATCATCGAAAACTTAACCTAAGGTTAAGTTTTTGTATTTTTGATATAATTTTGGAAGTATAAGTTCTTAGTCAACGAACTTGGACTATAGGGTTATCAAGTCTCCCCAATCATGCGAGTAGAATTTCAGGTCACTAAGTTAAGGTCAAAGGTCATTTAAGGTCAACAAACTTAGACTTTGTTGTGGCATCAACATTAAGTTTTTCAAAATGCTTCTTCTTCGTTATTTTTCAACCGATTTTGATTCTGATTGTTTCATATGATAGGGCTAGTAAGGGGATTTAAAATTTCTACACAGAATTTTGAAATTGTTCTCCATTAATTAATTATGGTAATTTATGCAAATTTATTCCAAAAATAACAAAAATTGCTTCTTTTCCCTCATTTCTTGACCGATTTTGATTTGGTTTGCCTTATCTGGTAGAGCTAAATTTGGAACACTAAAATTCTACACAGAATTGTGAGATTTTGCTCCATTGATTATTTATGGTACTTTATGCAAATGAAATGAAATAATGTCCCTTCCAGGGCATCAAATTTTTATTTTTTGACCAGTTCAAAAGTGTACCACATAAAATTTACGATATTTGTTGTTGCGCGATGCGGATGAGCGCTACGTCATTGATGTTCTGGTTTTTCATATTGAATTGCGTTATGCAGGCGAGACCGCCGAGAGCGTTTCCCTTGTTTAAGAGCCAGTAGGGCATTAACGTGCATCTTTTAAAACTCAAGTTAACCTACGTATGACTCTTGACAGACAAAATATTCTTTGTCTAATTGATAATGATAAACAGCAGATTATAAGTTTTTTTTTTACAGATTTTCATGATTAAAAATCGAAGATTATAGATAGCGTACAATTTAATCATTGTCATGTTTCACTAAAAAGAGAGGTTACATCTCTTTTCCATGACTGGGTCTGATGGTCATTGAAAAACCTGGAAAGTCTTGGTAAAATAAGGTCTTCTTGAAAGTCAGGGAAACTCATAGAAATTTATTGTGGTTACGGCTGCCTCCCAGTTTGAACTGACAATGATCATGGTATTCGCATGCCGGTTGGATACAGTGACCCGCACCAAAATTGTACTTATCTGGTCATGGAAAGTCAAGGAATTTGGTTCTCAAATTTCTGTGGAAACCCTGGAAGTAATAGAAAGTGCTTTGACATGATCTTATTTTTCTACGTTATTATCAGTTGTTCAGCACCATGTCTGAGAAGGAGCAGTCTTACCTAGAGCGGTTGATGCCAGCTGGTCAAGAATTGGCCATGTACCCTGAAGACATCTTGGAAGCTATCAGGTATTAATATCAAACCAAAACGCTTGTTTATATGCAGCTGTAAACCATTGGTAAACGGCCTCAATTTTTTTTTTTTTTTTTGTTTTTTGCATGTGTATTAGCAATTGCTCGCAACAAAGGTCCTACAGATATTTTACTAGGTTCTGTGTTATGAGATACTAACATTTGAAGCATGTCACACTTAAGTTATCATTTAAAAGAAAATTAAATGCTACGGTTTACCACGTCATATCTGAAGAAGGCTTTTTGTATATAGCTCTAACTAGACTGGATGAAAGGAATTTCAGAGCTTTAGTGGATTTTGTGATACATGTGATGTTCAAAAAGCTATTATCACCTTTATGAATATTATAAGTTGGATGGGACTGGACTACATGGGATTATAGGGACTGTTGAGTAGAGAGAGAGGGGGGGGGGGAGGGGGGGGGGGGGGGGGTCATACCTATTTGCATAGAAGACAGGCACTGATATTTCAGTGTCTATTTAATTTGTACTTTTCGCATATGCAGAAACGTAAGTAGTAGCTGATGTTTTGAAGGAGTTTGGGTGAACTGGCAGTTACTGAAATGACCGATCTGTTTAGTTTACAGAGCATTGTCATATTATGGCCTTGTGCAATAACTGCTGATTCTTTTTTTCTTCTAGGGATTTGAACTCAATGTTCAAAGGCTATCTGCAGCATGATGCCCAGGAGCTTCTATGCTGCATCCTCAGTAACATCCAGGAAGCTTGTCAACGACTTGGTGAGCGTCAGGGCAACACAGAGAATACAGCTTATCAGGATAATGTAAAGACTGAGCATTCTGAAACCTGCAGGAAAGCTGTGAGGAAACTGGACATGGGCGGGGCTGGGGATGGTGTAACCATGGAGACAGAGTGTGGGAAACTGTTGGGAGGGGGTAGACCCCTTGGTAGAGAGAGAACAAGAAGTGACAAGACACTCAATGAAAAGAAATTGGATTGTAAAAGCTTCAATAGCAATGGACTCGTGACGCACCAGGAAAACGGATTTGGCGATCAACCCGATTCTAATAGGTTTGGAGGTCATGATGGAAAAATGGAAAATATTAAACTGTGTAACGGTAACATCACTGGTACTCTGAGGAAGTCTGAGAAAATAAACGGGGTTGCGGGAGGTCACCATGGAGGGATTTCACCAAGTAATGACTCTGTACGAAGACGAGGTGGAAGGAAGAGTGCTTTGACAAATGGACATCTTTCAGAAAAAGAGTGTAATGGGATGGATGGAAGTCTTCCAGAGACTAATGGGGCAGGAGATTGCGGGAGCTCTAAGAAGAAGCGTCTTGGGCTGGGTCGCCTGGCATTCCAGCAGTATACACTGAGCAAGTTTGGCATCATGAAGAAAGACAAAGTTCCATCAACTGATGAACAACATGCAGAAGATGATGCATCTCACCACCATGATATCAAATCAGATTCGGCTAATGACTCAAAGGAAGTGTCTGTAAATGGAACATACGCGTCCAGGAATGTGACGTCTAATAATTCCAATGACCCTGATCTTTCTGTAGATACAACGCAAGTGTCATTGAAAGTGGATGATGATGCAGAGACAGTTGAAAGACTGCAAGGGGAATGTTCACAACCAACCACTGAAGAAGCTATCGAGAAAGCTAACATTGACAAAGACACAGAAATATCAACAGAGCTGGAAGACCACACCATACCTGAGCCATCAAGGGCTCACTGTGCCCTGACACCAATGGTTCAAGACGTTGGAGATGAAGGTGGAGCGGTAGACACTGCAGATGCTGTAACTTTCTTGAGTGAGATGAAAGTGATTGAGAGACTCTTCCAGGGTACCCTAGTCCTGCAGACCCGTTGCCTGGAGTGTGAATCGTGTTCAGAGAAGAGAGAAGATTTCCAAGATGTCAGTGTTCCAGTCCAGAGTATTCCTGCATTCACCAGTGAAGAGGAAAATGAAGAACGTGTACCAGGTACGTTAAACATCTATTTTGTCAATGTAAACTTGTATATATTTGGTTGGATTTGAGAAGTTGATGGTAAAAGTGGTTGGATATGAGAAGTTAATGGTAAAAGTGGTTGGATACAAGAAGTTAATGGTAAAAGTGGTTGGATACAAGAAGTTAATGGTAAAAGTGGTTGGATACAAGAAGTCAATGGTAAAAGTGGTTGGATACAAGAAGTCAATGGTAAAAGTGGTTGGATATGAGAAGTTAATGCTAAAAGTGGTTGGATACAAGAAGTTAATGGTAAAAGTGGTTGGATACAAGAAGTTAATGGTAAAAGTGGTTGGATACAAGAAGTCAATGGTAAAAGTGGTTGGATACAAGAAGTCAATGGTAAAAGTGGTTGGATACAAGAAGTCAATGGTAAAAGTGGTTGGATACAAGAAGTCGATGGTAAAAGTGGTTGGATACAAGAAGTCAATGGTAAAAGTGGTTGGATACAAGAAGTTAATGGTAAAAGTGGTTGGATACAAGAAGTTAATGGTAAAAGTGGTTGGATATAAGAAGTCGATGGTAAAAGTGGTTGGATCCAAGAAGTCAATGGTAAAAGTGGTTGGATACAAGAAGTCAATGGTAAAATAGGTTCATGATATCGGCCAAAACATGCACCACAGTTCTATAGTCATAGTTCAAACTCACATATCCTTCAAGTCTAATAAGTTATTGCTTTGTCAATGGTCATATTCATCATTATTAAAGAAATGTGATTTACCATTCTATGGATACATAATTTGAAGATGGACTATGTTTATCTTTCTCTGGATAGATAAGAATATTTCATTCAAGATTTTTCTCTTTAGCTATTGACTGTTAAAGATAAAGTTGAGTTCTGGTCATGCGATTGCATTGTGAAAAAAAATGTGTGGAATGGATCAGAAAAAGTTGATCATGTAGCATGTACATGTAAGTATTGGTGTGTACTGCAAGGTTCTGGAGTCATCAAAATCATAATAAATTTGGCCCAATCTTGGTAAAGTAACAAGCACTGTACTGTTGGGGCTACTAAACTTAATTTCCTTATCTTTTTATGCTCATTACTCGGCCAGTATATAATTTTTACCATAATTGTTTGGCAAATGACATTTATTAGTATTCTTGAACATTCCGTGTAAGTTTCGTATGATTCTGTGAGAATTTATTTTCTTTTTTTACCAGAACTCAAGTTTATCTTTAATTCAGTACCAAGTTTGGTTTTGATTTTGTCCAAATTGCCACAATATTGTTTTGTCACAAATTATATACTTTAAGTATAACCTATTAGTAATTACATACAACCATTCTGAAAGTTCTTATTTTTGTTCCTTGAAAATAGATGTGAACCCTCGTAACCTGTCTCTAGGCTGGGCCTTGTCTGAGTTTACCAGCGTTGAGAGACTGACAGATGATAACAAATATTTCTGTGAGCATTGTTTTCATCTGACCGAGGCTGAGAGATCTGTTCTGTTTGGAAGGCTACCTGGTGTACTGATCATCCAGCTCAAGAGGTTCAGTGCGTTCATCAATTGGTACGTACAGTGTACATGTACATGTATAGCAGAAATGAAATTATAGAAGAGGGTGAGGGCAATGTGAACCTCACAGTCTTCAAAAAAAAAAAAAAAAAAAAAAAAAAGCTACTGCAAAGAGAAAGAGGGGATGCAAATTATGGTCAGTTGTAATTCATAAAATTTGCTGAACACAATAGTGTAGCTCTTCTGTACATGTGTACATGTAGCCTTGCAAAGAAAATAGCTTTGTTCACCAGGGTTAGTAATCTGTATCATTCAAGAGATAGTACGGCAAAAAGCCGACCAGCTCATCAATTTTATCTCTCCAAATTCCTATAATGAAATAATTTTTATTTTTATTGTAAGGGTACAAATTATATTGAGTCTGTGTTGTATGATGCCTTTCATTTTTTTTCTCAAAATGAATGTAAACCAGGGATGTGCTTCATATTTGTTACTTTAACTAATGTATTAACATCCATTCCGATTCAGTTACAAAACAATGAACATAGTGTAAAGCAGCATCAACCTGTGTGACACATTTTGGACAAGGAGAGATAATTTTACTTCAAGTTTAACAATACCACTCCTGACGACAGATAGTCAACCTGTTTGAAACGTTGAGCCACTCATCCTCTCCAAGCGCTATAGTTCTCCTTTAATAAGCTAAGAAAGATAACAAACAGTCCTTTTCAGGACTACACATCCCCAAGAAAGATTACAGAGTCAAGAGTCCTTTTTAGGACTCCTCAATCCTCTCTCTCTCTCTCTCTCTCTCACATGGTGCACCCGCAAGTCTACTGTATATCTACATCACCATGCAAGCCGACACTTACAAGCAGCATCTAATACCTGTGTTGCTATCAAATCAAGCTGTTGTCTTTCCTTGTAGAGTACATGAGAATATATTTCCTTTTTGTCTTTATTTAGTTTCTCTCCTGGAGGGTCCGTGTCAAAGGTCAACGATCATCTAGCCATCCCTCTAACCCTCAACCTGGCCAAGTGGTGTTCAGGCTCCTGTCAACAGAAGGACACATCCTATGAACTCAGTGCTGTGGTTGCTCACAGTGGGTCGTCTAGCTCTAGTGGTCATTATATCGCCTATGCTAGAGTGCCTCAGAAGAACACGGGTCAGTCGAGTCCTGCTCCTTTCATTTCATATGTGATATTCCTTGCATGACATGATTTACATGGGTGGGTGAGAGGGGTGAGAGGGACACCCTAGGAGCTTGGTGCTGTAGTTGCTCACAGTGGGTCGTCTAGCTCTAGTGGTCATTATATCTCCTGTGCTAGAGTTCTTCAGAAGAACGCACGTCAGTTGAGTTTTATTTGAGATCAGAATAATAATTTTAGATTTTTTTTTTTTAATGGCTATATTTTGTGAGTAATAATGATTGTTGATTTTGATCATTCAATAAAAAGAAATATATATATATTATTGTAAGTCTTGTACAAAAAAATCTGTAAAAGAAGCCCATGTGCCTGGCAATATGACTTTGGGTAGGGGGGGGGGGGGGTTAGATTTTCACATATTCCTTAAAGTGAATTAGAAGTTGTTGTTTTTTCCTGCAAATATTCCTAAATCATTGGATTACGAGCAAAATAAGCAATATTAATGATGAACTTGACGATTGGTTAGCTACCTTGACAATTATTCTTGTGGAACTGCAATTAAATGTTGTTTTTCTCTCCCTCATTAGAATCTCAAACATGTGATGCAGACCTACCAGCTCTAGACCAGTTTCCTGGGAAAGAGTCTTGGGCTAAATTTGATGATGATCGAGTGCAGGTCCTGTCTGATGAAGACTTTGAATCACTTCTGAATCCTCTACAAGGAAACGACTCTGCAGCTACTCCATACCTTCTCCTATATAAAGATACTCGTCAAATCAGAAGGTGAATGAACGAAGGAGATGGTTGTCTAGTATATCTCACAAGAACAATTGATGGACTATCCACTAAACTCTTAGTTTAACATGATTATACAAGAGGCAAAGTTATATGAAGCACTTGCCTCCAATCTTCACAACAAATTTAGATGAAATGTATTTATTTTCACTAATGATAGTTGCTTCGAAACCATTTCTTCTGTGAAATTTGAAGATCTCTATCTTTTCAAAGGTTGTGATTTTTCTAGGGTGAGAAAGTTGAAAAGCTTTCTCCATTTGTATGATAGTTCTTTTTTTCTGAAAGATTTCACGTTCATTCAATTTATGTTTTGGTAACATTAATTCTTATTCATGAATATAGTGACCTTTTAGTTAATATTTTAATCTAATGTTGATGAAATGAAATATTGAGACATTCTCACAGCCATCAGGTTGCAATCCACATTCCAACATACATAACATTCCTCTTATTTTCTTATAGCAAAAAGTGACACTCTTTGAGAGGAGTAAATATATTTGTCTTGAGCTGTTTTGTGATAAAATCGACATTGTTTGATGTCTTGATATGTAATAATGGACTTTTGAATGTGTGAGTTATATTTCATATCCAAGAAGAATGTGACTTTTTTTTAACATTTCATACCAAATGTTATGATAAATCTTTGCCAAGCTGTGCTGAGAAATAGATTTTAATCATTGTAGGTTTGTATTATAGCTTGTCTTTCCTTTTTTTAAGCCGTTTCCTATCAAAACGATTTCTGAAAAATGTAAGTCTTACGCTTTGTAGGAAGACCAGAGAACAGGTCAAGATAACAGACTCAGATCTCCCTATACTTATGGCCATACATGTAGTGATTGCAAATTTAGTTAACAACCAGTATTATAGTGTATATATATTCTGTTTTAATGTTTGTAAGAGAGGATTTGATGGATTAGGAACAGAATCTGTAATGATTCCATCTGTTCATAATTGTATCACCTCTTGGAAAGTTTGGAAATAAAAGCAGTATGAGAAAACAGTTTTATTCATAACCTAACAGTGGGAGGTTATCCTCTTGGGTTTATTTTACATTTTTTGTATGTTGCACCAAAAACATCATTTTGCTTATAGTGTTCAACAAAATGTCCACATGTACATTCATAATTGTCTTTATATCTATCTATGTGTGGCCATATATTTCCTTTCTTTCTTTGTAAATAAAGAGAAAAATAGTATCATGTAGTCTAAACCAAGTGCCAAATTCCTAGTCATTTGTTATATATAAATAAATTGTAAATAATACATATATATATATAGATACCTCACATTTGAAAAGGATAAAAAATTCAGTTACCTCTAGGAGATGCACATTTCCACATGTATGTGAATGTATTGTACAGCTGAACTGTTCACAGGTCAGTTTTAGTTTTCCAAACAAAGACATGACCTTCATTGAAAAGTTTACTCGCTTCTCAGATTTAATCTAACAAGTTTAATATGAGCAACGTTTATATAGTAGAAGAAATGGTTATTTGTTCATAAACATATTGTATCCAATTGTATAGTGTACATAAATCAATCCTCCCACAACCTGTAAATAAATTTAAAGTCTTTGTTTTTTAAATATCTTATACTTACAATGTATGTGAATTTTATATACCAAGAAATTTGGAAAATTAGTTGCAAAGTAGCAATAATACATGTACGTAGTTTTGTGACATTGCATAAGGTTTCATTTATTTGTACAGATTAAATACTATACTGGTGTGATTAGCAGTAACTGGGGGTAGGGGGGGGGGGGTAGCAATTGCTCCTCAGCAACATGTGAACTATTAAAGAGCGTCAATACTACTGGGCCAGAAGGGATTAGACCACACAGTGAGGTCACTGACAGGTGGCTATGTCATTAACTCAGCTCTCAACTAACATAAGAAAAAGAGGATCATGGGGGACCAACAGGCACCAATTGGGAAGTTTTCTATGTAGAGGGAGCAAGCAGCTACAAGTAGGACAGTGGGGCTTTAAATGTGAGGCTATCATCATTCCTATCGGTGTTTGGCTCATTCATGTTGCCTGCCCTTTGCCAGTTATGCTAAAGGCCAATTTATATTACTGGATGAATTATGTTGCACATTTTAAACACCACTAGCTATATACATGTATACATAGTGTGAAATATCAAGTTTCAGAATTTCGAGTATGGATAATAAAATTTGTTTTTAATTGTATGATAGATAAAAAAAGTAGTTTGACCCCAAGCTGTTTTCTTTTTGTCGTTCATTTCGTCATTCATTTCTTGTTTCATTTAGCATTTAAACGAAAGTGTACTCTTTATGAGGATGATATTTGTTCTCTATGTCAAGTTTATGTCTGTAGAAAAGGAATTTTATATTACAGAGGCACAAACAATCAAAATAATAAAATGAGACTAACAAAATGAAATGTGAGACATCCATATAGAATCAGTATTGTCTAAACTAAAATAGAAGACTCTAGACAAATGAACAATTCTATTTGCTTTGCAATGTTTTTATTATACAAATAAGCTTTATACAGTGTTTTTTTTTTACATGTACAAGGAAAACAACTTGATCCATCAACCATTTTGAACTTATTTATCTGCCTGACCAGTTTTTCAAACATAGTTTACTTCACATTCAAGTTAAATGTTTATTTATCGAAGCAATTCACATAATTAAGCTTTAAAAAAACATTTCAGTTCTATAAATCATGGTGAAAAACTGCATAGAATCCTAAATGGTTGATCAATGTCATAACATGTGACTCATTTTACATGTATCTTGAATTCTATTAGTTGAAGAGATGCAGGTTGGCATACAGCAATGAGCCAGTTCACGGTCGCAGCATGAGCAGATAAAGGCCATTGCAGAACAAATTGTATTCTTTGAAAAGGGGAAACAAAGGCTAAGTATGTAGCATCTCCATCGATATAGGAGTGATTATTTCAAAATTTACAAAGTGAGACCTCTTCATGTTTTGAAGATCTGTGGATATTCAGGGTCATTGCAGCCATGTGCTAACCGTGAACTGGTCTATTCTAAATTGGTTTGTCTCGCATTAGATAAACTGTTTAGAACAGTACTATAAAACAAACTTATATGACCATCCTGGAAATCACATGAAGGTTCAACTCTCATATTTTGCAAATGGTAATTCAATAATAATATATTACTTCTATGACACATGCTTGGGGACTATTTTGTCTTTTTGACACACATGTAGGACAATGGTTTGATTTTTAGATTCAGGGTCATGGCCTTATTAGAAAAGCCTTGGGGTTTAAGCCTGATAAAAACCCGATTTAAATCGATTTCCTGATATTTTTTTTTATTTATCCCGATTTTTTTTTTCTTCCCGATTAATTTTTTTTTTTTTAATCCAGATTTTTTTCCCTTCCCTATTTTATCCTGATTTTCCCGATTCCCCCCTTATTTTCTCTATTCTTCCCTATTTTTTCCACAATTTTCTAACTCGAAAGGGGGGAATGTTGTTAGATGCCATTTTTTCCCCGCGAATCCTCTTCTTTCTTTTTTTACTCAAGGGGGATGTGGTTGAGGGGAAAACAAAAAAACTATTTTTTTTGTTAGTGCTCACCATCACAGAGATTGCTATCCTATTTAGTAGTCACTACATGCATTTGAAAATTACGAAGTCCATAATCAGACATTGAGAATTTGAGATTACATATAAAGTAAAAGTTCGAACTCTTCAAAAGTTCAGGTTAAGGACTTGGCCTTTGCATTTGAAAATTACGAAGTCCATAATCAGACATTGAGAATTTGAGATTACGTATAAAGTAAAAGTTTGAACTCTTCAAAAGTTCAGGTTAAGGACTTGGCCTTTCATAGGGGACCTTATAGCCTCTTGGATCTCAGCCCCAGAATGACAACAAACTCATGTAACCTGACAAACCATACATGTAGAACCCTTTGTTTTAATGGCCAGTATTGTGAGATAAGAAGTAGCAAACATCCTGTCCTCCAGAAGACATGTTTAGGCTATCTCATGCACAGTTCCAAGTGATCTAAAACAACTTCTTCATCAATCTTGAATTCCACAACCCATTTACATAGTTCTGCAACTGCAAAGTTGAAAGTGATATCATATTCAACCTTTCATAAAGACGGGCCCCTCATGCACAGGTATGTGAAAGGTTTTTCAGCTGGATGAAATGTTAGCTTAGAAGACGTGGGAGGCTAACAGTTTGGTTGTGATATTAAGGAGCATGTAGTCTGTTTCCCCTATCAAGCTGTAAAAATTACATGTACTACCATTCTTGCTTTCTTGTGCTATGAATCAACATAGGATCGTGTCTTGAATGAGTATATTCAGTTGAATGATCGGTTAGGCTCAGTAGATACAACGAGCTGAAATCCCTGGTACTGAGGTTGCAGCTTCCTGGGGGCCAGTATCTATAAACCGTCATAAGTTTGTGGACTCTCATAGAAATATGATAATTTACAATACGTCTCAATGAGATGTGCAAAAAAATCATTACAGCTTTGAGAAACCGACAACTGGCTCGCTCTACAGACCCCAGCTGTTAACAGTAGGAATTCAAATATATTTAAGACTTGAATTAGCTTAGGATGTGATATATTTTCAGTTGAATGCGAGGTTGGCTGAGAAGATATAAGGAGCTAATAGTCCCTGGTTTTGAGGGTAATAGGGCCCTATCTCAAAACCATCACAAAGAAATCTCAATAATCATGTGGACATAGCAAAGAAATGTGATAATTTACAAGAAGTTTCAGTGAGATGTCTAGAACTTAGACTTATGATAGTTTGGATAAACTAGCCCCTGGTTCTCTTTCCTTAGTACTTCCCACTAGGAAAGCAAATATCGTTGAGACTTGAATCAGCATAAATAGGATGTGATGCATGTATGTTCAGCTGGATGAGAGGTTGGCTGAGAAGACGAGTGGTTGACAATCCATGGTTCTGAGGTTGATAATCACGCAGGACTTGGTCTCTTGGAAACTAGGAACAGTCACAAGCAGGACCTCCTGATCACAGGATCCTAACGGAAGAAAGTCAAAATTAATAAAGGTCATTTGCTGACTTGGAGCCGTATTGATACATGACTTGCATACAATGTACATTCACTTAATATAGGCTAAACTGCTCCAGTTCTGCTGGGTAAGGCATGACTGTATAGGTTGCAAGCTCAAAGATAATGATATAAAAACAATTTCACTGTAAAGAAAACAATTAGATAAAAACTATGATGTAGTTTACTTAGTGAACAAGTATTTTAATGTTAAAACGAATAAGTGTGCCTAGTTATTCTGACCTGTATGCATACCATGCGTAATGAATATATCTTTAAACAGGTCTACCAACAGTGTATTGCTGTCATATCTACATAACGGCTACAGAGCAAGGACCTGGAGAAAACATTAAGTCTGGATAGTTCAGGCACTGTATATGTATAAAACTTGGCACATAGTTGTGCCAATAGGCCTTTAAAAAAAAAAATTGGTATTGCCCTTTAGGTGTCAAAACATCAGTCGGTTGGTCGGAAATCTTTTTCTTTTTTAAAACTTTTTTTTCTTCTTTTTTATCTCCCTCTTTGGGCTGATATGTCTCAGTTTTGAATGCTTTGATATTTTTTTCTCTCTAAAAAAACAGTTTAAAAAAAAAAAAAAAAAATGAAAAGCCAACCATAGATTTCAAGATTTTTGGGTCAGTCGCAAAGGGCAATACAACATTTTTTTTTGTTAGGCCTTAATAAGCCACTTGTTAGAGACAGACTGACCTGTCAATTTCTTGGTCTGGAATCTTGGTTGGTTTCCTGCAAAGTAGATGGCTGGACATTCCTTGATGATAAAAGGATCTTGATCGTAGAATGGATAGCATGCTGTGTAAATGGAAGATAGAGAATTCTCAGTATACATGTTTTTCTTGAATTTATGATGGGCATTATGCTGTATAAACATAAGATACATTATCAATTCATACCATGTGCAGTGGTTGCTTTTATTTTTGCACTATTTCATTTTTTAACCAAAACCCTCATTTGGTTTTCCTGAGATAAAAGTGTGCAATTCTTTGCAAGTGTCCTGTCAATCAAAGTAAAAAAATGTTTCCCAAGTCAAGCCATCCAAACTATCTCTGAAGGATACCTACCCCTGGGCAATTATCCTCTAGAAAAGAACTCCCGAACTCCCTAACCCCCCCCCCCCCCCCCCCCCCTCCCAAGAACTACCCCTTATCAAGTAATGCCACAGGTTGCTTTGGATTGTACTTAGAATAACTTTCACAAAGGTAGTTGTCCAGGGGTCATTCTGTCTGAGGGGAGGGAGGGGAGGGAGGGGGAGGGGAGGGAGAGGGAGGGGGAGGGGAGGGAGGGGGAGGGGAGGGAGGGGGGGGGGGGGGGGCTTCTCAAAGGGGTACTTGTTTAGGGGCGATAGTCTAGGGGGTCCTGATAGAAAAAAACATCTAGTTACGATCATCATAAATTTCCCTAACTAACCACAGTTAATATACACAAATTATATGAATTATAGTGAAAACAATGAAAAAATATTAATTAGAGGACTGTGGAATGTGATTTTTATACAAACAAATAACGCACGTCCCAGCGTGCAATAGCGGTGAATGCAGTACACGCGAGGTTTCTTTAGATTGGTGCCGCTCTGTGCAACGAGCCGCTTGCGGCGAGTTTACAGTACGCACCATCCAAAGAAACCGAGCGTACACTGCATTTACGTTTCGCACAACAGGGTCAAGTGCGTTTTTTGTTTTATAAAATAGCGACACCAATCAAAACAAACAAAAGTTTAGATCTTAAGTTAGAGTCTACGAGAGTTCGATCTAGAGATATGTTGGTTCTAGACAAGACCTTGCAGGCTTACCAAAAAGTCCACAGGATTCATTGCCTTGATTAAAAATAAAATCCATAGGGGGTCTAGAGACGAGTCTACATCAGACAGCTGAAATTCCTGGCTTCATTATAAAATCCAAACGTCAAAACAAGCCTAAATCCAAGGCAAAAGTAAAATAAAAATTTGCTTTCTAATAATACCCCGCTCTATATAGCTAGCTAGCTAGCTATAGCTAAGCTACGCATACGCTGCGCTGGGGATCATGGTGGCGAGTACAATATTAGCTACGCGTAGCCTACAATGCACTCTAGGGAGCGTACTACACGTACGCCCTGGATATCCATGGTAACGTGCGATATAACTTTTTTTGCGCTCTTTTTTGGCAAAATTTGTGCATGCATCAAAAATTTGTGCATGTCATGTGACGCGTATTGACCAATCACGATGCTTAAAATACTAGAGCCATTTTATAAACTCACCTAATGTATCAGGAGCTGAGGGAGCAATGTGACCGTATTTCAAGGTTTGTTCTAGGATGGAGAGTCTATCTTCCATGGTGGTAAACTGATAGATGTCTGTCACGTTCTGCCCTGATGAACCAAGCACTCTGCAAAGTAACACAAACGTATTTCAGAAGTATAAATCAAAAACTCAAGGAACAATCAAATCAGTAGGGACTTTTAGAATGAGTGGACGAGAACACGACGTACGGCGACTGATCATGCGTGTCAACGTACTCAACTGCTCATGTTGACTACAATTAGAAATCTTTTAGATTGCACTCGACGATATACATGTATGCAGGAAGTAACACTATGAATTACATGACAAACAAAGAAAGAGGACAAAATATACAGTTCCTCATTCTACCCTCAACAATAGGCCATTTTCTTAATGTAACCAAATTTAATGCATAGGTCTTTGTGAAGTGCCTCAATACAAATTATTTCAATCACCTGATAGGAATAGTAGTATTTCAATAGTCAGAATGCAACTGCATATATTAAGTGTTGTTAGGTAGGTCAAGCCATAATGTTTGTCCAACGTGGCAACAACTAATGTATGCAGATAGGATTCTGTCTATTGAAATACTATTATTCTTAACAGGTGAATGAAATAGTTTGTATTGAGGCACTTCACAAAAGACCTATGCATTAAATTTGGTTACATTACGAAAAATGGCCTATTGCTGTGGTAGAACATCCCTTCACTGCTCTTATGTAAAAATGTGTAGAACAGGTGAATATGCATGTGACACTTGTTTTACACATTTTTACATAATAGCAGGGAAGGGATGTTCCTTTGTCTACCTGAGGAACTGTATATTTTATGCGCATGCGGCATATACTAGTATCTTACTAGATTTAGGAAAATCAAGGTTGACGCATTCTCGATCGCCGACTGAGACGACGTGACGCATGCGCAGTGCCTTAAAATGACGTCACACGTTGCAGTCAAAGCTGAAAACGTGCAAATCTAAAAGTCCCTAATGAATCCTTTGTAGCATTATCCCTATATTCTATGAGGGTAATGGAATGTGAAACCAACAAGATGTTTCAGTTATGTAGTCCCACATATTGTTATATCCAGTTATGGTTAGGGTTAGGGATAAGGTGAGGATGAGTGATAGAGTTTGGGTTTGGTTTTATCAAACTGAGATGTACAGGTAGGATCACAGGAGTATTAGATGAAATAGAGTCAACGAATGAATCAAAGCACAAGGGCCAGGAGGAAATCTTTACATTCCATTCTGACTACATGAGTACACGGTGAGGGAGCATCTTGTGGATGAAAGCTAATAGCCGATTCCATACATGCCAACATTTGAAAATAAGAATTAGGAATTTCTAGTACAGTACAGGGTGTATGCCTTTGAAATTAAGAAATCTGTACGTTCGCACATGCAGCGGCAGTGTAACTGGTAATACGCGGTAAATCTGTAAAAAAAGCGAAAACAAATTCGCTGCTCGATCATGCAGCCATTCAACGCACGCAATACATGAACTCTAAAATCGCGAACTCTAAAAAAAAAAAATTTGGGGGGGGGGGTTTAGGTTTTTTTAAAGATTTTTATTTAGGTTTTTAGAAAAATGTTCCAGATTATTTGGAAGAGTTGGCAGGTATGAGATTCAAAGAATAAACAGAGAGAGTCCCAAACAAAAAGAAACTTTGGGCAAGAGGCACAAATGTCATACAATAAGTTGTGAATAATTAATAGATTTTAATCATGTGCCTCCCCTTCTCCGATCCGTGATGGTAATTTGAATAAAGCTATGATCAAAATCTTTCTCGACTTGCATTTGCTCGTAAAACAATTTCAGTGAAAGTGGGAATTATGTTTTCTTTTGGGTATTATTTCATGAAACGGTTGTAAGTACAAATTCACCAACATCCCTTTGAAACAAATATTAAAATTTATTAATACACATTTTTAAATGGGTTGTCTGCGTATTTGAACTTAGGACGGTTTTGTGAAACCCTGCCCTGGTGACTTCAAAGAAATCTATGTCTGCATACAGCCTACCTTATTCCTGCAATCTTAGCCTCATAAGGATTGGTGACTGAGTTGAATGTTGAATAGACACTAGACTGTGGGAACATACAACGATGGAACGGCTGCTGAGGAAGACTAGAATTAGCTGGATCAAAATCACCTGCCATTAAGTCAACTGGAATGCAACTCTAAAATGAATAGAAATGATAATCAAAAACAAATAAATAAACAAAAAATGCCTTTATATGTACATAAATAAACATATTTGGCACTAGGCCTTAACAAAAATTGTTCTTATTCTGTTTTATCCTTATAATTTGTTTAAAAGCTTTGGCTTCATACAGCCCGTCTCTAAATTATATAGCTAGAGCAATGTCACGTATGACCTTTATATTGTGTACTCAATAATTAAATATCTAGCTACATGTATCAAATTTTGTCATAGGCTACCAAATGACTACATGTGTTTTACATGAATGTATCTAGATTTTTTAATCCTAGAATAAAATGTAGGTTCATGAATGATTGTTGTCACAAAATATTAGCAAGATAAAAGACTGGTAAAATAGACAACCCATAATAGTATGGATAAATGCCTGGCAGTATGGGTCCTGTAACACAAAGGTTTGCGATCAATTGCAATATGAAATAATGATTCTGATTGGTTAATAGTCAGCCTCATTATTACAATGAGTGCATGCAATGATGATCTTGATTGCGGGATTGAGGGAAATAGATTTATATAGATTCCATGTACATCATATATAGAGCAATATTGATACATGAAAGAAATGACTGGGCTGTACTTATCTTCTAATAAGGATTAATTTATTAAAGAAATTTTAAGAATTAAGAATATGAAATTACAAGTCAAAAGAGAGATGAATATCTTACAGTGAGTTGGACTAGTATGTGATCCAGAGTCTTCACACCTTCTACAGTTCCTGCTTGAGATTTCCTGGTTAGGTATTTGGCCTGCATGATATCAATATCAAACAAGATGAAACAAACAACTCCAAATAAAAAAATACAGTCATCATCATACATACATGGCTACACATTACAACATTTCGTTTTCATAGCAGCAAAGAAAATTATGCTCCAAAGACAGATGTTAGAAAACTACCCAAATTGCTGAAGAATAATTAGGAAACTTGATATCAACATTTTAAAAAGAAGGAAATACAGAGTAAATGTTCATAGCATAAGAACTAATCAGTCAAGATGAAATTGCTCAACATAATTAAATCTTTTTATACACATTGAAGAGTTTCTTGCAGGCTTTACTTATTTTCTACATAAGGCCTAAAAAAAAAGATGTTGTATTGCCCTTTGCGACCGACCCCAAAATCTTGAAATCTACGGTCGGCTTTTATTTATTTTTACCGTTTTTTAGAGAAAAAAAAATATTAAAGCATTCAAAACTGAAAAATATCACCCCAAAGAGGGAGAAAAAAAAAAAATAATATATATATATATATATTTTTTTTTTAAAGATTTTCGACCGACCCATGTTTTGGTACCTAAAGGGAAATACAACTTCTTTTTTGTTTAAGCCTTACTGCAGAAACAAGCTAATAAAATACCTGGGACAAACTGTAATCAAAATCCCTCCTTCACGAGCGAGCATTCTGCTCATTTGCAAATTAACATACATGAATATGTATGAGGTCAGTAACATGTACATACCGTAGTGAGTACACCCTTATCCTGTGTGCTTTCGCTGAGACTGTTACCAGCAATGATGACCCTCACGACCTTAGAGAACATCTTCTGTTGGTCAGCTGTCCCAAGCTGACCAGTGATGATATCTACCATGAGCTGAAGGTTCATCATATCCGTTTGATCACTACCAATGCCAAGACCTGACATAAGGATGATGTACCTGGGCAGATAAAGGAAGGGGTAGAAAACCGTTCATTAGGAGTGCAATAGCTATGCTGCCTAGACCTCACGTAATAATGACGCTTTAAAACATGTTTCTTGAACATGACTTGAGAACAGAACTACAAACTATACTTGAAAGATCAGTTACACTACTTGCAAGAAATCAATTTGGTTTTCACTTGTTATTTGAAACCACCAATGGATGTAGAAGATAAATAATGTTTATTTTTGAACAGCAGTGTTTGACCCTGTTGAGTGTTCATATTCATAGGAAAATTGCTTAATATATTATCAAATTAAGCCATGGTATCTTTACGCTAATAGATAAATTAATGACTATTAGTGAATTATTCTAAGACC
Source organism: Strongylocentrotus droebachiensis (assembly GCA_035222895.1). Classification (NCBI taxonomy): domain Eukaryota; kingdom Metazoa; phylum Echinodermata; class Echinoidea; order Camarodonta; family Strongylocentrotidae; genus Strongylocentrotus; species Strongylocentrotus droebachiensis. The sequence goes on along the minus strand of JAVYIG010003514.1, from coordinate 117,769 downwards.
CCCCCCCCCCCCCCCCCTAGCTCGCCTTCCAACCTATATTAAACAGTTAGGGCACATAACAAGTTCATCCCTTGCAAAAATTGTTAGGTCAACCTACCAGTGTTGGAATACATACTAGAAGTGGAATAAAAACGGTCTATAGTGACATTGGCAAGAGAGCCTCAGAGATTCTGCTGAGGCACCAACCCTCTTATTACATAATGTTGCAATGATGAGATATAAGCATCAAATAAAGATATAAAAACCCAATAACCAAAACAATCATCGGTACAGAACTAAGAAGAGTGTCATTGGGGATTAATTTTTTTTTTAAAACTTTTTTTTATACTTCAGAACCCTTTTCTGTAGGCTATATTTCATGATAAGAAAAGGGTTAGAGCAAGGTGCTGGATCCAAGGTTAACGTTCGTAATTCTGTGAAAGCTAGAAGTTAACCAGCAAATGTCCCCAGGGCTTGCAGTTAATGTACATTCACTTCATTCTTTCAGATGAAACTGTGTTTAGGGAAACCTGCTGCTATATGTAAGATAATTTTAACCCATTCCCTGTGAACCAGGCAGTCCCTGTATTAGGCCTCAAGGAATCAGAGAACTTGGTGGTGACTGGGTTAACATTAGTTAGGAGCCTCCTACTAACAACATCTATGCATTGCTAGATGTCTGAAACAAATGATCTTTTCTCACCGATCATCATCCAAAGGTGGAAATTCCTCAATGCTGGGTAAATCCACATAGCAGGAATCCTCTACCTCAAACTTGCCATTATCATTCTCAAATCCTTTCACTGCTATCACAGTACCTAGATGGGAATAGACACAGGTGAATTGCTTCAAATCATATGATGCACAAGCAAGAACTTGAAATAAATATATCTATGAGTATTATTGTATGAATTGGAAAAGTTGAGAAGGATAAGGAAGTTAATCTGGGGAACATGACCATAAGGTTAAACGTTAACATCAATAAATAGCCAGCATGGTGAACAAAAAGAATGCATGTTTCTCTAGTATGTAGGTAATTACAGAGGGGGTTTTTCATAAATCCACGTGGATAACTAACACACCAAAAAAGTCAAAATGCTCTGTTAAAATTATGTTCAATTGGTAGTAAAGGAAAAAAGAAGATTTTGTTGTTTTTAGTTTACATATTACTATTTTTATACACATTAATATTACAACTGCCAAGAAAAGAAAAGAAAAGAAAAGGCAAACAGTACCTGAAATCTTTACAACTGCAAGAACACTTGTATTTGAATATAATGTATACCTGTGATAGCTGTCTGGACATCGATGTTACCGGTCAGGACTACTCTCTGAAGCTCATCTTCTAGAACAAGAAAGTCTGAATCAGAGAAGAATCTTTCTCTCACTGGCTGGGGTGTTAGGTTTCGCTGAAAAGAAAGTATAATCATGAAACAACCTGGGCTCTCTAATTTACCATTGATGGTAATTCTACCATCAGGATTAACTACCATTAAAACCTCAATCAACAGCCAATCAAATCAAGGTTTTTATGGAAGTTACCATTAATGGCAAAGTTACCAAAAATGCTAAGTTTTATGCTCTGTTGCATAAAACTTAATGTTATTACATTTAGAGGATGGGCACTGTGGGGTGTAATGTGATGGGGTGTAAAAATACACCCCATTTTGATGCCAGGATTTGTTTAATGACAAAATCATAATTTTATCTGGCTCAAGATTTGAACATCCACAAAAAAACTGAAATGGATATAGCTAACCTTACAAAATACAGCTGGTGATATTGCTCACTTTGATATGTAATTAGTTTGAAATCTTGTTCATGTCTTAACGAAATGACTCAATTATAAACCCATGTGTATTGCAGCATCCTGCCCAAAGTATCATTTTACATAGTCATGAGAAATTTGAGTCTAAATTGTTATAGAGTAAGAAGTGTATGTCATCTATATTTTATGGGAATAATTTGCCATTTCTACCCAACAAGGCAACAATGCAAGACTTCTGCATGGTTCTGGCAACTCTTTTTCTCAACAAAGGAGGAGGAAACACAAGAGGATAATTTGAATGATGAGAAAAGGAAAATAATTGATACTTTGGAATTTTGATGGCATAAGAACCACACAATACAAGAATGTCAATAAACAAATAAAAACAAAGGAATTCACTCCTTTTACTCAAAAGAATCATTTCCATCAACATACATTGTATTTCTGTTCTATGAAAGAGGTAGGCATTATGACCAGTGTTCTTACATCTTCACTGATCTCTTTAAGGATGCTTGGTTTGAGCTCCATACTCTTGAAGAGAGTTCCTACCACAATCTGTTTCTCTCCGCTGACCAGTTGGTACAGTTGGCACAATGGAGCATCTTGACCTGGATACATCAAAACATTTAATAGAAATTACATATGGATATATTTTAGGAAAAGATAAAGTAATTCTTATATTAAAAAAGCACATACCGTATAACATCATGTTTGCAGATATTACAAGATGTTTTTTTTTACATTTAAAAGCACATTGAAATCGTACATTATTATCCTACTTGAAAGCTGTCTGGTGGTGAGAAAGGAATAAGAGGATAAATGAAATGGAATTTAGAGCAGAGAAAAAACTGAAGGAAAAAAACAAGTTCAGGTGAAGAAAAAGAGTTAAAGGACAATAGCATGGTTAATTAAAACCTGTAGAATATTGCAAACCAAATTTTCACAGATTTTTTTTTGTTACTACCTTGCAGCAAAACTAGTTCTGCCAGATAAAAAGATTAATTTACATTTCTAGTATCCTTACCAGTACCCTTGTCAAGAGAAGTTACCCTAATTGTTTTTGTTGTTTTTTGGATTTCCTATTAATTATTCTTAGTTTCTCTGTCCTTGGCTAGAGCACCAAGTTTTTTTGAACTGGATGGCTGTAGAGGAACCTAAATGTAAATAATTCAACACAATCACATCTTTTAGTCCACCTCACTTCCCTCCCAGTAATTGAAGGAGCAGAAAAAACAATAATCATAATTAGAGTCCTTCAAAAGGTACATTTATTTCTTTTAAATTTCAGACAATTACCCCATTTTCTTCTAGCTGCTTTCTCCAGGCATGGCCTCATACTAATCAACCGTTCTGAGTACAGATGAGCATATTGTCTCTGGTAATTGCGATCTTGCAGCTTGAATCGAGAAGAGAGATTTTCGTAGTCACAAGACAGACGTTGGAAGGTTTCTTGTCCAGATGAAGGCATTTCTGTCATTGTTGTTAGCCTGAAAGAAAATAAAAGAAAAATAGGTCTAGGAGTTCTAAAGTTCTTTTTCTTCCTCCTCTTCTGTACCAGTAGATCTAGATCTACAGGGTAATCAATTAAAAAAATGGCTTAATTTTTTAGATTTTTATACTTTTTTTTTCTTCTACAAATCTGCATGAAAATATTCTAGATCCTGAAAATGCTTAGTGGGTACTAGCCTACCCGATAGGCGTCGGACTAATTGGCAAGTGTACTAATCGCGTTTGGGAGATTGACATCGGCGCGGGCGTTAGCCCGAGCGCCTATCATCACTGGTCAACTCATTATTCATATATGTGTATCGTATATGTGACGAGCGTATTCTCATGCATGATTCATAAAACTAGCCTTATTTGCATGGTGATCGATCACTTTGATTCAACCAATCAAATATCATCTCCGGGTTCCGCATCGCTCATTGGCCTATTTTGGACCATGCTACATAAATATTCATGAAAGAGCTTTACAGGGGGTTCGTAGATTTTCTACGAACGAAACATGGTACATAAAAGAAAATAAAACTTTTCGCATGCACCAGTGATGATAGGCGCTCGGGCTGACCGTGCCGATGTTACTCTCCATATAAACTTGAAGAATACTTGTAAAGCCCGACGCATATCGGATAGGCTACGTGGGTACTAGACTACTACTAGTGCTTAGCTCGACAAAGCACTCTCAATCCAGTGCAATCAGTAAAAACCAAGCTAGACTAGTAGTAGACCTAAGCTGATGTGAGAACCAACAGGGGGCTGCAATATTATGATAGAGGGTAGAGCAGCCTCCTTGAAGTTGGTTATTCCTGTTGCATCGACTCCCGAATTTGGAAGAGTCATAGTCATACACCACCACGCTCATTCTCCCGCCGTCCCATCACTCGTCACTTCAGCTCGTACTCGTAGCGGGAGATTCCCGCCACCACGCCCTTCGATCCTTCCGCTTCGATGTAGAACTAGAATCTCCCGGTTTATGAAAAATCCTCCTGCCAAACATGTCAACCCCTCCCCCTCCCCCCCCCCCCCCCCCCTCAAAAAAAAAAAAAAAAAAAATCTGAGAGGGGGGTCGTCTTTAGTGTTGGGTAAAAAAAGAAAAGATTTTATTCTTAAAGTCTTACTTTATTTCTTGGTAAATTTTGGTGCTCACTACCCCCCATCCCCTAACCCTGATGTCACTGTAAAGTAAACCCGCCTAACTGTTAGATCTAACTGCTCTACCAACACTTGCACCAACTGGAGGAAGCGAAGCAAAGAAGAAGATCAGCGCAGCCCCACTCAATAACAAATGTGTTTGTATTAAATATGTGCCTTGGATAAACAAGCTGCTCTAGAGTAAACTCACTAGACTCTATTGGAAAATACATTATAATCCCTATTATGCCAATTTTACGAACTGCGACAAATGATAAAATGAATTATAAAGTCATAAAAAGGCAGCATACCTTGGCTTTACTTGAGCTAATTTAGTGAGTGAATATTTTATTTTCCCGCGTTGTCAATAATTACGGCGTGAAAATTATGAACAAGCACTGTTTGGAAATTGTGTAAACGAAATTGTTGAAATGAAATGTTTTCTTTATAATTTATTTTAAAAATACTCAAAAACAATTTGATTAGTAAATTTAATTTTGTTGAACGTAGTTAAAAATAAAATAATGCCTCTAAATTTAAACAAATTTATAATGATACCGAACAATGTTTTGTTCACTGAAGATTATGTCATCATTGTTTACATCTGGCAGCTGGTCGATGGCGATCGCTACGATTTCTTTGTTCTGAGAAGATTCGAATTGGGCTTTTCACCACTTTTTAAGCGTCGATGTTCATGGGATCGGGATGATTTAACACATTTCAAACACATTTTACTTTTTTGTTCATAATCCGTGAGTATTAATAAAAAAATCGAAGATATTAATCACAAAAACAACATTTCGTATCTCCAGATTCCCCTTGAATCTGTCGCGTCTTGCACTGCCATTGCCACTGCACTGACAATTGACTGCATGCCCGGCTGCTGTACGTGGCTGTACGTGTACGTGGTGTATCTTGCAAAGTTGCATGTGATGATTGATTGATTGATTTTTATTCGACAAGCTTCCAACATACAACAATATACAATAATAACAGATCAAAAATAAGTCAGCTTGAACAGGATAACCCACGAAAGCTCGAGAGCTTATTTCCAGTGGGGTCCCTTACAGACATGTATAAAATTAATAAGTTAAAATAGTAATATTTACAGACAGATAAGAAAATTAAAAGAACTACTTATTAAAGATAATAATAATAATAACAACATTAAACTGATGATAGAAATGATATTAAGTACATGTACAAGAAGAAAAAGAAGAAGGAGAAGAAGAAAAAGAGGAGAAGGAAGAAGAGGAAAATAATGATGAATTTGTAGAATTTCTATAACGTACGAAAACATAAGTATATACAACATGAAAAGGTATGAACCGACAGAAGAATAAAAAATGTGGTGTCGCAATTTTGCTGATGCAGCTGAGCTGAATTGAAGTGAGCTAGTTGTCTGAGCTGAGTGAAAGTTTACTTTGAACACTGATATGTGTGGGAGTTTGAGTTGATGATGTTCTATCTTTGGCACAATCACCTTTGTTCATGATCATGGTGTTAAACATAAAATTAGGTCTTATTTACGTCTTTTAATTTTTATGATCCAAATTAAAAGGATAGAAAAGTTTATTACTAAAGCATGCACTTATTCGTTTCTACTTCTAGTTCTATGCTAATACTCATTGAAAGCTTTTTCAGCAACTAAACAAGGAAATTGTGGCATGGTGTCTCTCATAACACAGTGGTCACGATTGATTAGTGCAGCACGTAGCGTGCGTATGAATACAAGTTGTGCAAGTAAAATAAACAGGTCATCGTTAAAATGATGAAGTTAGGTTTTTTAAACACAGACAAGTAACACTAATATGAAGTTGTGTGGTATTGGTACGGCTTTCTTTTTAGTTGTGCTTACAAAATAAATTTTTGTAAGTAAACTCGGGATAATGATCATGACAATTTAGATGCTAAAAGCATGAATTTGGTTTTAACCTCCAGAAAATGGTCTTACATTAGACGATCAAGTCAAGCTGCATACCGATATTGGGTAATAATAGAAGTGTAATCATTTTTCCCATTTTTTTGTTTTTCTCGCAAAATGCATTCTGCCAACAATAATACACACAACAGAATTTGTCTTTTATCTAAGAAGACGTCTTTAAATTTACTGTATGTGTATTTTAAGTGGTACCAAAGGCATATTATCGGTATATGTTTGATTGAACCAGTTTTTTTTGTTCAGTATTTGAGATAATTTAGTGGAGAATGAAATTGGTTGAATAATGCATAAAAAACATTTTAGAAAAAAAGGAGATGTCTTTATAGGCTTGACTTTGGCTATCATTTTTGTCAGTCTCTCACCTAAAAAAAAAAAATTGAAATAATTGATTACCATTGTTTATTTCATCCACTCACAGGTCATGTTTAATCTCAGCAGTCGTCTAGTTCAAGCCAGAGAGGCCAGCAACCCAGCCTCTCATCTCGAGGATGAGATGGTAAAAGCAGGACGAGATGCAGAGGAGAATCTCATGAGAGACCTCGTTCATAAAGCTGGCTTTCCCTCTTCATACATCTACCAAGGTCTTAGAGTACCTGATACATTCCAGACAAGACGGCATGAAATAGATGTCGTCATTTTGACAGGTAAAATATTTCTTGACATCAGCTCTCCTTTTTGTAGAAGTTTATATACCTCATACTAGTTTTGAGACATTTTTATTCCATAATTTAGATGGTTTGTTCATAACAATAAAAACAAGTCTATCAACAATTTCCGAAATGACATGTGATGTGTAGTCCGATGTATTCTAATTCAACATTTTGTATGTTTTGTTTTGCTGAGGTTTAGCATGCCAGAGTATGTCTACATTTTGAATGTTTTTAAGTGTTTGTTTAAGTTTTTTTGCTCTATGATATTATTTGGGTCATTCATTTCTGGTAACCAGATGAGAAATTGGAAAAGCTTTGCGTTTAATCAACTGTATGCCACATAGCTCTTGGGATATCATTGTCTTGTTTGTTAATTAGCACTTCTGCTTTATGTGGTTCCTACATGTAAATGTACATTATCTTTTAGATGTTTTCCCTGCAATATTTTGGGTATTCCAAACAAGTAAACTTATTAGAATATCAATGTTAGGATTTCAAAATTTATCAAAAATTTGCCTTCCCTTTTATATTGACAGAGTATGGAATCTACTGCATAGAGGTTAAGAACTGGTCAGGGAAGATCTCACTGAGCACAGATGGCAAGTCATGGGTTCAACAGAGACATGTCAAAGACTCCAACACAAAGTCCAGCGTGACGTACGATGCATCACACAGTAACGTCTTAAATGAAATCAAATCTAAGACGCAGTTACTCAGGAACCATCTCCTGAGGCATGAAGCTTGCCTCGCAGAAAAGTTCTTCTTCTCAAGAGTAGTCCTGGTGAATCCCAAGACGGAGCTAGATAATTCATTGTGGAAAGAGAATGAGATTGTGACTTTTGATAGGTATTCATTGTTCCTGGACTCATTGAAGAGGAGCTACACCGGCAAGGTGGCCAGTTCAATTGTCCCTTCCTTTATCACAGGTACATTATTGCTATTTCACCTACATGTACATGTACATCATAATGAACGTGTTTTGATTGGATGGTGTTTAATCCAGGAAAAGAATATTTTTCTGAGAGCAATTTTGGGGTTACATATTGATGAATGTTTGATATTTCCTACCAAGGTTTGGTCACTTTGGTTTTCCTGCATATTTTTCAAACAATCTTTATTTTTTTAAAAACCACTTGTACTTAGCTCTGTAAACATTTGCCAGAGATTTGACCCAAACTATTATCAACAGGTCAGCTCAGGTTAGTTTGAATATTTCCTGAGTAAATAGACTGTATTTGTACTGTTTTATCTTTGATTCAGGTCAGTTATCTTACAGTGCAATGGAATCAGCCAGGCATGCGTTGGACCAGATAGGAACATGGGATGTGGTACATTTAAATGGAGGAAAACAAATCATTGGTAAGCTGGGACTCGTTTATTGACCATCAAATTATTATTACTTTGCTCTAGTTCACTTGATTACATTTGCATTCCTATATGTCCATTCATTAATACTCTTAATTTTTCGAATGAAAACAAAATGAGTACGGTAGTGCTATGATCATGAGAAGTTATGTGGTAGATAGCTCACAATAGATACTGAAAACATTGTATATATATGACTTTTTTTCTATGCAAACCAAAGTTTTCCAGCAACAAGAACATTATAATATGTATTTATTAAAGTGCATACTCATTTATTCAAACAATCTAATTTTGTATACATGTAAATGTATTTCTAACTGTCAGTAAAGAATATTGTTATCAATCTAATGAGAGAAACAGTCTTGAAAGAATGTTTCATTTCACTTTCCTAGTTCCTTTTAAAGGGATCCGGTAACTTTGTCTCAGATTTTGAAACAAAATTCTGGATTTAGCTCATGATGCAATGATAATTATAAACCTTTAGGTCAGTCAGGAACCCCATGGCTTTTACAAGCCGATCGCCTGTCTGATTATCAAGATATTTATGATTGGAATTACAAATTTTGAAAACCGTTCGCCTGACGGTTTTCATAACACTACAGTCTATTGGGGGAAACGAGTATGGTAAAACCGGTCACTCAAAGATTTTTACTTTTTTGAGGCACTTCTTGATCATTTTAAAGCGCAATTTTTTTAGGGCTTCAATATTACACCATATCACAGACACTGATAACACGTAGAGCCGTGTATCTCAGATTTAACATTGTTAAATGATCCCTTTAAAGAGTAGAACTAATGAAACATTCTTTGTTGATGTTCATGTTATATCAGGTGACTATAAAGGAAACAAGGACCTAATACTGAACAGGAAGACTGCATGTCGGATGGAATTCAAACACCAACGTAGCTCAGTTCTTGGATCTCTCTGGGCTGTCATGGGATTCACTCCTCAGGTAAGTGTTCATTACCCAATCCTCTCTTCTAATTTTCTCTGTGAATTCATCTTTAGATAGATATAGAGAGGTATTTTTCTGATTTTTAAAATGCCAATGTAAAGTTTAAAGGGAAATCAACCTTGAAAGCAAACAACTCTAAAAGAAGGCAGAAAATTCAGACTGGTGACAGGTGACAAAAAAAATAAGAAAGTTATTAGTTGTTTTTAAAGTTGTAATCACTCTTTGTTCGGGGACGTAAAATTGGCTGAATCGGTAATGTCACTAATCACTATGATGTAGAGGCGGATAACTTTCCCGTTTGTTCAAACGACAAAACCATGACTAAACAGTCACTTTTTTCAAAATGTATGACTCAAAAGGGTCTTTTCTATTCAGAGGACCTATAATATATATCCATAATATGTTTTGAGTAGTTCCCCTAGGGAGAAGGCACTTGGGAGAAAAAAAGATATTAAATATATTTGTGTACACAACAAACGGGACAATGTCACAATTCACTGACAAAATTGTCAACTTGAGATTTGCATAGCTATAGTGATCTTATATTTCAAACATTCATAACTCTTATTATTGGTCCGATTTATTTCAAACTTCTCAATTTTGTTTCTATTATTTTTCTGCTTTCATACATATGAGCTTATGACAAGGGTTAGATTGCCCTTTAAGACATAGTAAACCTCTTCACTAGCATCGACCAATCAGCTTAGTTTCCATATGCTGAATGAAAAGACAGGAAAGTGGGCTGCTTTAATAGGCTTTTCAAACTGAAGTGAAGCTTTTCCTCTTCATGAAGAAGGAATAATATTCCTGGAATAGAACAATAAACCTGCAATTATTCTTAATTCATCATTGTGTATTTGCCAGGTGGTAGTGACAATCTACAAGCGTGGAGGAGACGGCTGGCTATGGAATGCCACCTGTGCACAGGTCAGTGTGTCGTATGACGCAGAAATCTCATTCAGACCTGCTGGAGAAGAAGTTGATGCTAAGATACAAGCAAACGACATTGAAAGTATTATCTTGAGCACGTAACTACACACTGGTTAAGAGGTTGCTGCCAACATCCAAGCTAAGCACATTGAAAGTATTATCTTGAGCACGTAACATGTACATGCCGGTGAAGAGGGTATACATGTACTGCTCATGTCCAACCCAAGCTAAGGATATTGAAAGTATCAGTAGTCATCGCATTGCACTCCTGCGGTTTCATTGTTGTTTATTGAGAATTGTGAATGAAGAGAATATTGAATTATGACTAGCATTATTTCAATATTGTTATACACACACAACACACACACACACTTGTTTTTTTTTCTCTCTTTTTTGTATGTATTAAAATTATTTGATGTACATGTATGTCCTACTAAATGCTGCCAAAATATACATTGAATTTTTTAGATATTAATACTATTCTCCTAAGTCCTATTTGTAGCTTAAGTATTGGCATAATAATCTAGTCTTATATATTCTGACCTCTTCTTTTCTAAAAACGTGCTGTGTTTTTTATCTTGAATAAGTATAAAATGGTGCCATAATTTGTATTCAGGATTTAATATTGGTGAGGTCCACTGAAATAGATACTGAACAAAATATGTGTATTTTAGATGAAAAACGTCTTTTACTCTGTAGTATACATAGCATAACATTCTTGTCTTCTGTATTGTATTCTGGATTGTATATACTATGCATCAGAATGATGAGGAATTTATTTAGCCATTCCAAATATGCACAAATGCACGACACTTCACTGTTTCTAACTATTGTGTATTTTTTGTCTGTCAGTTCAATTTTACACATTATAAGATATTTTTGTAAAAATCCTATGTAAATATAATCACTTCTTATGCCAACTGTACATACATAACTTTCTGTTTATGTCATATTTTAATACTCATTCTTGAACAAAGACTGCCATTACTGTAAAAGAAAATGTTACTTCAATCAGATAACAAAACTTTCAGCTTTTATTTCAAAGTTGATAAGACTGATAAGAGATCATTTAAGGCTGTGGTATTCAGATAAGATGGGTGAGTAAAATACATGTGATATTTTGACAGTTAATAAGGTTTATATGATATTAAGTATTATTAATGCTCAGTGCAAAGTAATTTCATGAGAAAATAAATGGCTGATTCAAAATGTCTCACAGGTAGGCCTATGAGGAAATATATTATGTTTTACATTTTCTTCTATACGAAATTGATGTAAAACTATATTCTAATTGTTTAAATGCAATGTTAACATATAACTTTGGACATTAATTTTCTTGCTCTGGTCAGCCTCTTGCCAAATTTTGCATATTCGCAATTAACTGTAAGAATATTTGTTTAAGTTTTTTTTTTTAAATGAAAATGTATAAACACATAAATGCAGCAATTTATACCATTTAACTGATGGTTGTTATCTTGTGGTAAAGTCCAGCTTGGACGATTTTTTAAACAGAAGAAAGAATTGATCTGCAAAACAGTGACATTTCATTTTTACATACCATTGAACAATGTTATGAATGTGTGGTTCTTTCTTTGTGATAGGAAAGAGGAAAGTTGAGATGTGTTTGTTGCTATAGTGTCTGTGTATATTTTAAAACCAGACATATACATACCTGGTAGTGGAAGACAGTAAACCCAAGCATTCCATTTAGCATTGATGAAAACCATTTCCACATACATGTAAATGTCATTATGTAGACAAATTTGCCATTCAAAACTCAATTACTCATAGGATTTGTTTTTAAATGAATGATTTTATTGAAACAAGTTTGTAATTTACATATGACAATATTTATGAAATTTCAGAAAATACCCACCTAGCTTACATGCAACCAGAATATTCCTTCTTTCATTGAGCAAAAGAAACTGGTCCAATTTTAATATGTACAAACATTTGTCCTCTCTACAAACCAGTGGAGAGGATAAGATGAAGCAATGTCAAAACCGTATTTCAGACTGCATTCATCACTCATGATCACTTGATCAGATGTAATGCTGCAATGATAACTATCATCAATAAATGTCTGTTGCTCGTTTCTTGTCAACATGGCTCGTTGCTATGACAACGTTATCTGCCAGAAGAACTATACATGTCTACCTCCATTGATGCAGACGATCGTGCATTGTATAAAAGAAAGCTCAGTATCCTCTTGGGAATGTTTGACAGAACGGCATCACTTATATCTTAGCTCGTTAGTTGTACTTTAATTCTTAGAAGAATTCATTATCACACCATGTCATGTACAATCAAGTCAAACATGGGATAAACACTTGCTTTAAATGCACTTCTTAATTAAAATTTGGTTATATAGTGCCATGGTAAACTAACATGTCAGGTATATAGAGCGTAGTCAATGCAACATATTCTCTTGAGCAGTTTTATTAAATGTCACCTATTATCAAAAGAACATATTGTATTAATATGCATCTAATTTATATCTGAAAGGCTCTACTTTTATCCAGACAATGTCAATATGTTCTGTATAAAATGACAATGAATTGGTTTCTTAGATGATTAAAACAAAAAGGAATTTGCTGGTTATTTCAATGAGCCTGCCTCAGGGTTATTGATCAATAATTATATTTCCTAGTTGTTATCAGTAACATCGATTTTATAATTTACTCTGAATGTTTACATGTATATGAATGAATGAATATATAGATGGTGTACTTCATGTTACATCTGGGCCCCGTCCTATAACGAGTTGATGTTAATTGCAACTATGTACATAAGAGATAGGAGACTGAAAACTTGCGATTGATTGGAGTATTTGCAATTGATCTAGATCAATCGCAACTCTTTGTAAAATGGGGCCCTGCTTCAACCGTGTTAAATCATATGTATTATTACATGAAATATGAAAGGCTATCTGAGAAATTGATATAGTATCTGTCTTTAAAAATGAGCAGGCTCAAAATAATAGTTGATTTGCTTGATAGTAATTGCAGTGATGTTTTATTTATTTGTTGTTTCTTTCTCTTTCATGTAAATCATTATGAATTTTGTTCATGCTTTTACACTGTGGAGTTCACTTATTTTCCCCTTCTCTCGTTACACTTAATTTAGAATATGCTTTTGTTAATGTTCCATTTAAACTGTTTGAACCTTGTAAATGAACCACATTCCCTGTATAGATAAGGAGCGTTTTTGTAGTTTTTTTTTTCTTCAATTTTTCCACATTATTAACAAGCCATTTTTATCATTCTCACAAACACAACTAGCCATCTATATCTTGCTTTGTATGGTTTATTTGTGATTAACTATTAACGTTTACCTTTGCTGTGTTTGCAATCAAAAAGAAAAAAAAATGTTTTGTATAGGAATTGCTGTAATCCTGGCCAATAGCTGTGCAAGACTAACTTTGATGTGTATTCGTTTTAAAGTATGCAATATTACATCACGCCGTTAATATTTTTTAAAGTTTTGTGTAAATATCTACCCGTGTGCTTTGGTATATATGTGTATTAATATAGTTATGATTTGTGGTATATTTTCCTACTGGGAGTCAGAGTACATTTTGTAAATAAACATGAAATTCTCACAATATTTAATCTGGTTCATGTTTTTTTTCCTTGTTACATTAACATGTTTATGTTTGATTTTAGAGCTGGCTTATAGAAAGCATAGTAAACAATTCAACAATGTTCGATGGCAGTTGCGATTGATTGCAAGTTGTCATTTTATTTGCAACGCCCTACTAGTCTCCTAAATTTCCTAGGATTTTGTTAGGATTGAAGTTTTAACAATTAAATTAACTGAACTAGATCTAGCTTTTATTCCCCCCCCCCCCTCTCTCTCTCTCTCTCTCTCTCACACACTCTCTCTCTCTCTCTCTCTCTCTCTCTCTCTCTCTCTCTTTCTCTCTTTATCTATCTTACTAATGGGGCGTTTCAAAAAGTTGAGTGGCGATCAATTGCATAATTTGCAACTAATCGCAAGACTTACACTTGATTTGGGGAATTGGCAATTGATTACAACTTTCTTGCAACGTCCCATTGGATAGTTTATGTTACTTTCGATCGATATTTGTTGGCGTACTTGACATATTCATTTTTTTTAAAGAAACAAATATCCAACCTTTGTGCGTTGTCATTTCTAAATGGAATCTAGCCAAAGTACGAGTATTACCACCGTAATGCGCAGTAAAAAGCTCTCAAATTATACACTTGAACTCATTTTGTAAATATAATTAGTACAGACATTTAGGTCTGGCTGCAAGGTAAGCTGCTATGCTCTCTATCTTGCTTATGTTATCTCTGATAGCTAGAAGTTTAGGATAAGAGGAGAAGAGCTCTTCACCAACCCAGTCTTTCACCACGTCTATATAGTTGAAGGTCGCCACATCAGCTAACGATGCCTAGACAATGACAGAACGAGTGAGAGAAAGAGATTAGGACGCGGGTATATAATAGATATATATATATATATATATATATATATGTATACAGTGCGTCCCAGAAAAAACGAAACCGAGAATTATCGATGTTTTATCTTAACTTGATCACAATTATAATTGATAAATGTGATCAATTTAAGAAAGCTTAGATCCTCCTCTTTCACTTGATGCAACTCGTATAATGCATATTTCACGCATGAGTGATTAAAATGAATTTGAAGAGAGGAAACCAAAAAGTCATTTGGCGGGCGGTATCTGAATTTCAAAGAGAAAATCATATTTCTAGAAAGTTGAGTTTCTGCCCTTTCATATGACAACTCAGTCAGGAGAAATGAGCTATAGTAATAACAAAGTTCTGTTTGTTTAAAGTAGTGCTTGCATTTCCATAATTTTATTAAACGAATTCGTTTTCACTGGCCTTACCTGCCGTAGGAACAAACGGAATTAACAAACGACTTAACTCCGTTTCGTTGACAATCAGTCGTAGATGTGTCATTTATTAATCACAAATGTGACTAAGTTATGAAAAAACATCAATAATTCTCGGTTTCGTTTTTTCTGGGACGCACTGTATATTAAAGAACTAGGATTAGACAAGGTAATAACCATTGTATCTTGTTTGTTATACATTGACTTATTTTAATCAAAAAGTATGAATGAAAGCTAGGAAGAAGGTGAGCTAGAGACCGAGCTAGATCGGATCTGGAGGGGAACCTTTAACTTGTTTGTTTTGAAAAA
Source organism: Strongylocentrotus droebachiensis (assembly GCA_035222895.1). Lineage (NCBI taxonomy): Eukaryota > Metazoa > Echinodermata > Echinoidea > Camarodonta > Strongylocentrotidae > Strongylocentrotus > Strongylocentrotus droebachiensis. The sequence goes on along the minus strand of JAVYIG010003514.1, from coordinate 102,354 downwards.
AGAAGGAAAGAGACTTGGAATCGGTAGTTAGATGATTGTAATGATTGTAATACCTTTTTACGTGCTGATTTTCAATTTTTTTCGCAGGGATAGGGTAGAGGGAGGCGACGAACTTGATATAGTTGGCGGGAGGAGGTTGGGGTAGAGCAAAGGAGAAATATAGAAAATAGAGGAAGAAATTGTAAGAGAGAGGGAGAGAGAGAGATGCACTGGGGCTCAGTGGTAGAGCAGTGGTCTCGTAGACGGGGAGGTCCCGGGTTCGAAACAAAGTCGGTGTGCTTGTTAGTGCCCTCAGTTGGTGAGGCATCGATCCTTATTACCAAGTCCCTTCGACAGGACTTAAAGCCGTCGATCCCTCGTTGCTTAGTTACGAGCAGGCGCGTACGCAGGATTTTTTCAAGGGGGGGGGGGGGCGGTTGGGGGGGTAAGAGGACATTTTTTTTTTTTTTTTGGTCTCGAAATTTGAAAATTTGACATTTTGCTCCCGTTGTGGGGGGGGGGGGGGGGGGGGGTAAGGTCACATGTTTTAGGTCACCAATGGGAATTTTTTTAATAATTAACCCCCCCCCCCCCCCCTGCGTACGCGCCTGGTTACGAGCATAACATGCGTTCTTAGCAGTCATAAAAAAAAAACAATGTAAACAAAACAGTGCATGTAAGAAAGTATTTGAAATCATACATACCTTCTGACCAATACAAAATTCAGTGTTGTTTCTTAACAGGCTTTCTAGATAGCTTAGTAAACGTGGACCAGTTCCTTGCAAAAACGATTGCCTCAGTTGCTCCTATCAAAGTGAAAACAAGGATTGAAGGGGAATAACAAATTAAATTTCTGAAAAATCTTCAAAATAATACATTCGGTGTGTCATTATATTGACGGAAGACTTCTTACGCTGCATGGCCACGTGCCTGCATTTAAGCACCCCGCCCCTTGCATATAGTTAATCGTTGATGAAGACTAATCAACTAGTCTGATGTGATTGCCTACATACTATTCGTATAAAGCGATTTCATCACCAGATTGTCCATCTCTCATTTATCAAATAGTCAGATTAGTTGAGGCTATTTTAAGCTATAATTTGGCTATTGACCATTATACGTTTGATGTCTCTTACATAAAGAGTTGCCATTAAAAAGCAACTCTAAAATAAGCGCAACTCAAACTTTCAACCAATCAGGTGGCGTATTCGGGGACTTTGCCTCAATTTGTCTTTTTTCTATTTTTTTTTTTTAGTTGAGTTGAAACGTAATCTTTTGTGCAAGATCCTGACCCGGGTCTAATTGTGATAAAGCTCCCCTCTTTTTTGTTTGTTTGTTTGATTGTTTGCGTATTTTTTTATATTTTTAATCAAATTGATTTTTTTTTAAACCAAACGGATATCATGCAAATTGTCATTGTACAAGCATGATATTTTTGTATTGATAGAAATAAATAAATAAATAAAATAGCAAGCTTACCTTCTTGGTTTGTTCTTCTTCAAACATAATCTTAGCTGCTGCATCTAGGAATTCATCCCAGCATTCTGTTACTACATCGATGATCACAGACTCATCGTTTGACTCTCCATATAGACCTTGCAAAAAGGCAAGAAAAAATTTGTAAAAATTACACAATTAGGAAAATGCATCTACTTGGAAAGTTAAATACTACGAGACAAAGAAAGATATTGAATGTCGAGATGAAGTATACTTTAGATAGTGTAGATATGAGGGCACATGTCCCCTTACAAGTGGCGAACAAAAAAAAAATGAATTTTTAATATTCTAAGTATGGCCCCCACTATGATGACAGTCCCCTTCCCACGAACAGGTCTATTTGTACCAGGATAAAACAAGGAAGTCCAAAATATGACCAATGATTTAAGGCTGAATATGAACTCACCAAATTCTTTGGCCAAATACCGTTGAATGGCTCGACTCTGAGGGAGAATAATCTTTCCTTCCTCGCTCTCAATCTCTAAGATTGGTAAATCACCGGTAGGAGCATCTGTTGATATAAATAGGTGTTTATAAAAATCAAAAATTGCCACGATACATGCATGCAACCATTGCATATTGATCAATAATTGCTGCTAAGATGCAAATATCGGTTCTAGGACACCTACCCCCTGGACATCCACCCCCGGATAACCACCCCCAGTCAACTATACCCCCTAGGACCCCCCCCCCCCAGACAACTACCCCTAGGACAACTACCCCCGGACAACTAACCCCTGGACAACTACCCTCTACGACAACCATCCTCTATAGGACAACTACACCGGGACAAAATATAGGGGGTAGTTGTCCGGGGGTAGTTGTCCTATCATATCATATTATTTTTCATTCGATCACGACCATATAAAATCCACACTAATTATGATGATATTGCATTGCTAGCATGATTAAGTTTTTCGATACGTAGCGCTATACAGGCAGAGCGGAAAACAAATCAACCTGACACCTAACGATTATTTATTTGTGAAGCATTGCATGGCTGTCAATTCATTAGGAGCATAATGTTTGGAGGTTGATGACTTAACGTGACATTACCTCCGATCTTAATAGGTTGATTATACAAGTATAGAATTAATAGCACTATGCATATACTTAGGGTAAACTCTAGTATCTTATCAGAGAGGCTTTAACTCCCATATAATTCGTATGTTCGTCTATTTATTTATGTGATTGTAATTAGGTAACGAGACAGTGATTAACTTATTGATATCCGGGATTGATATCATGTCTGTTTTACACAAACATAAACATGGTAGGCGGATAAAGCCTATATGGTAAACGACGAGTGAAATACGAGACTTTACAGAGACAAAACACCGAGATAAGATATTCGAGACCAATTATTTTTGTAGTGTACTAGAAGGGCACTGCGTTCATATTTTGAGATGTTACGCTTCTAACTTTAGGAAAATAATGATTGTGCTCGGATTTTTGTTTATCCTCTATAAAGGTGCACAACCATTTCTGATTACTTCGCCTCATAGTTCATATAGTGAGTCTAAAGTTGATAAGGTTTGTACATGAACTTTTCTGTCCTGGACTTACTCGAGCATTTCTTCAACTTCGTCGACCATTCCATATAGTCCACACGGTGGTCATCAAAGTCGACTTCGGCGAGCACGAAGAGCAGACGACATACCTCGGTCCGAAATCGATCTGGAAAGTATATCAGCTTATACGACGGCATGATGAACGGTGTGGATATACAATAACGAGTAATTATATTCAAATCATAACGAAACTCAGAACGATTTACGTGTTGTCGAATGCGAGGTGGGTGTAATGACTTAAATATGATTGAAATATTTTCTTGAAAGCTGGTCCAAGGTGTACTTTGATCGGCAGATCAAACTACAACAGCTACAAAGGAGGTCATAATGACCTCCTTTGTTTAGGTCCAAAGATGCATACACCAAGGAGGGAACAGTATGCCATATTCATGGGTGGAAACAAAATCAAATAACCAATCATTATCTATGCTTCCTTTCTTTGTTGAGATTTTGAAACTCGGGTTTAAGAGTTACAGCTATACATGTGTATTGTTTTATTGCTAGCACATCATAGGCGTATATAGTTGACGCACCCCTTCCCCTTCCCCCTCCCCCCCCCCCCCGCGGCCGGCCGCCCCCTTTCCATCAACCCTTCTTTTGTTTCAAGACAAATTGATACAAGTAATTTGGTTAGTGGCAGTTTTTCTTCAGGGTATATTTCACATATTTTCACATTTATCTGGATATTACCCTAGTGAATGTGGTTGGTGAGAGATAATACCAAATAAGAAAATGAAATAAAAAGAGACACCGCTTTATTAAAAAAACATTATCATATATAGAAGCGAAAGATGCTCCTTTATAACCTGCATGGTTTCATAGACGGATAGACATGAATGTAAAGTGAAGCTTTACCGGGGAGAATGAATGATATACAAACAGAACTGGGGGAGAAAGGAAGATCAAGAAAACAGAGAGAGAGAGAGAGAGAGAGAGAGAGAGAGAAAGAGAGAGATAGTCTGACAGATAGTAAAAGAGAGAAAAGGAGAGACAGCTAGTCAGACAAATGGTATGAGAGAGAGAGAGAGAGAGAGAGACAGAGAGAGAGAAAGTTGGATATGCTATAAAGAGAAATAATCGCATTCGTGATTATACATATCTCTCGCTATACTTCTTTGGTTGTCCAAAATACTTGGATATTGTCTTTTCTAAGGTATCACCTGAGCTTAAAACTTATACTTAGATGACAGAAAAGTATAAGCGTATAGTGCTCCCGAACTCCTCTTCTAGGCCAGCGTCCTTTTGTCATTCAGGTGATGATGGGGCTTCTTATTTTATTGACACAACTACGTCTTCCTTTTCAACCCTTCCCTTGTTTGGCCTCAAGCCCAGATTTAAGAAGTAAAGTAAAGACAAACAATCCATGATCAACGCTTTCACTCGTCTCTACTCCAAATCTAAAGTGTTTTATTGAAAATCCTTTGGTAAAGAATCAGATCGACAAATATACTTTCTCGATTTGTGCTGTTGGTCGAGAAGAAAGGAACCAGGTAGTATGTACTGGTGGTTCTTTGTATGGCTTGTTACTAGGAGTGCTTGTTTGAAGAGAGTGTTATAAACTATATGTTACGCGATGCACCTGTGATCTTGCTTCCACTCATTAACGTTATGGTCTGTAATTAATGCACTTTCATTTGCAATAGTTGACAAATGCCGTTAACTTCAAGGACTGATCATCATAGTAATTTGCTACCACTACAAGGTTTATATACAGGATTTCAAGTATTATGTGAGTAAAGGCTGATTGAATTATAATTCTCTCAATGATGATTATGAATTTCTTACGAATATTCGCATGTAAGATATTTTTTTCAACTTTATGAGATCATTGGATTTTTTTATTTGCATTTTTTATTTTAAATTAAAAAGTCGACATTAACCGTTAACTTCAAGGACTGATCATCATAGTAATTTACTACCACTACAAGGTTTATATACAGGATTTCAAGTATCATGTGAGTAAAGGTTGATTTAATTATAATTCTCCCAAATGATGATTATGAATTTCTTACGAATATTCGCATGTAATATATTTTTTTCAACTTTATGAGATCATTTGCATTTTTTTAAAATCATTTATAACGTAACAATTTATGAATGTATTCAGAACTTAATATTCTACAAGTTATACAGGGCAAATAAAGCACTTCCGAATCCAGAATGGCATAACTATTATTGAAAAGGATATAAACTATATATAGTGATTGGATTAGAATATAAATAGGCATTATTACATCCGTTTTTATGTTTTATACAAAATATTTTAAGCAAACCCGCCTACAATTCAAGCACGTGAAAAGATGATTAATTTAGGATCAATGATGTCTCATCTATAATGCAGATCATGATGATCCTTGCGCTAGATAAATATGATTATATTTGGAATATATTGCATAAATATCTGTTCATTCTCACGTCTTTCACAAAATTAATCATAAATTGGGTGCAATGGTGATTTACTTTAGGTCATTCTTCTTTTCAGAGAAAAACACACTCCATCGCTCGATACATTAAAAAGTGTTATCGTTGTAAGACAGGATTCCCGTCATCACTATGGACATAACATTGGCTTCATCGAGAGAGCGAAGGTTCTAGATAACAGAAAACTAAGGTAAACTTGTTGGAAATTAAATGCAATAGATAAGTCAAGATGATGCGTCATTCTGCCAGACCGATAGAGACGAATATTGTAATTGAGGAATCTCTTAATGAAGATGACGATGAATTCTATCCCACCCCCACTATCAGACGTCATCGTCCTGTTACAGCATTGGTTCGACGTCGATCCTCAAAGCTCGAACAACTTGTCCAATCAGTGGCCAAGGAAGGAGACTTCGACATGGTCAATGACCACGATGGAGATAGAATGCCGATGCCGACTGTTGGTATGAGAGCAGCATCAGCTCCTCATCGAATGTCTATTACCTCATTCTATGCAGACTCGGCTCCCTCTCATTACCAGCCCGACACACATGAACCTCAAATTCAAGCAAATGTGAGAAGAAATTCAATTAAAGAGGAGGAAAGGAGACCATCCATTAGACCTCGATCTACAGTGACTTTAGAACGACCACCATTAATCCCAAGACGACAGCGGACCAAGAGCGCAATTCAACTACGACGAGAGAGTGCACCTCCTAAATCGAAATCAAACGATGTTGGTGACTGCGGTAGTGATGACGAGGAGAAATCGAACTCCGATTCAGATGCAGATTCTGATTCATCGCTATCGACATTAGAGTCACTGAGAGAACTAAAGAACAGGATAGATGAGATTGTCGGGGCACGGTCCGTTAATGCGAGTCGTACCGTACGCCGAGGTTCAGTGACGAATGCCATGAATATGACGAGGAAGAAAAAAGCAGAAGAGAAGTCGGAAATGGTTGCCGACTACGTGATTCGACGTCGTCCCTCTCTCATCTCCGTTGAGCGTCAAAGCAGATCTGTGATGAACCTGAAAGAAAGAAGAAATTCACAACAAACGGAATCAAAACCAGCCACTAATAATCACATACGAGGCAGATCAGCTAGTTTGGCAACGACGTCAGCTCTATCGTCACGAAGTCGGAGTGCCCGAGTCACGCCCGCGTCGCGTCAACGCACAAAGAGCGTCACAACCATTGGCGGCACAACATCGCCAGGCTTGCAGATGTTTGAAAACAGACGAGCCAGCATTGCTACCACATTCAAAGACGCGAAAGGCACAATGTCATACCAAGCAAGGAAGAACCTAAGAAGAGGTTCTCTGTTCGTTGATTCGAAGGTGGTTGAAGAGGAGGATGATAACAGACGAGGATCTCTTCTCCCACCAGAACATATCCTGCCTGGTCATCGAGGATCGTTTGAAGGAATGAAGAGAAGTACAATGATGAGCAGACGACGGGCACCATTACCTGAAGATCTCAACCTCAGAGTACCTGATCAGATGTCAGTGGTAAGTTGTACAGTGCTTTCAGTTAATCATTATGCAAGTCCAGTCAATGTACAAGTCCATTTTCTTTCAGTATTCATCAGTTCTGATTTGTAAGGTATTATAGCCACTTTTAAACATGTCACGTTTAGTACATATTCAAAGGTCAACAAAATGCACTTTAAACAAATTAAAATTCTCTAGCGCAATCGTTTGAATTTCATTTTATAAACGCTCTGTTTTAACCATTTACCAGTGCTCCATCGTTCTCTTCTCTTCTATTCTTCTCTCCCATTTTCGTTTAAAAATTGTACTCTTTTCTAAATCTATTTGAAAATTTCAAAATTGTCTCCCTGTGTAAGCTTTTCATGATTAGACCCTACGGGTAAGGCTGATATCAAAATGCTACAAATACATGCATGCAGTCGAACTTTTGAATCACCGTGATATAATTGTTCAAGATTGTGTACAATGAAAACGTCATTGCGGTTGCTAGATGACCGTTTAAATTATGTCGAGAAACAAATGCATTGAATATGAAAACATTCCATTCATTTAGTCGATCATGATGCTCGTCATATCTAACATATCATCCTCACTTAAATTGTTAAATTATGTAGTAGTAGTAGTAGTAGTAGCTCTATACAGAGCGAATTTATTTTTCATTTATTTTTCACATAATATAAACAATGACAAACAATAATAAACGTAATGATATAACAGAAGTGAGCATTGAAATATCTTTGACATTGTTTTTGGTCATTGTAATGCAAAATGATTTGGTTACAGGAATTTTTTTTTTAATGTAATACTAGCTCAAGGGAAAATATTGCACTTAATTTTTTTTAAATGGCTCTGTTTTGCCTTTTTTCCTTCTTTTTTCAACAGAAATTGGCGCGAGAGCGTTTCAGACGAATTTCTCGGCTTGTACTTAATTGCGTCAAAATATGCAGACGAAGTCATCTAAAGTAAGTGAATTGTATAAATAGTCCAAAGCAATAACAGAAAGATATATTTTTTAATCAGCTTGAATTAATAAGAGCGTTTGTTAACGAGCAGGTATTCATAATAACGTTTTTTTTAAGTTTCTTTTAACTGAATATTGTTTCAAGTAAAATCTGATCAAATTTTGTTGTGGGATAATGATACCATTTCATGGTGATGATTTTAATCAACAATTCATCACGTGACTTAACCTTGGGAGAATCGTTCACAAATGTTTAACCGTAAATGTTGAATAAATGGTTTGTGCACTGTAGTCTCGTTTGACAAAGTTCTAAACTTATCATCGCTTTGCCGAAGTTCCTTATGAAACCTTTCTGGCGATTTATATGAGTTAAATGATGGAGTGTTGACAGATGATGTATACTCCATCGACGTACACCCAACTCCATAGGTCAAAGATATTACTTTCAACCAACCAGAATCATGAATGTAGTAATACTGTCGATTGGTTTTCGAGAGTTACTTTAAAAAAATTAACCCAACTGTTGTAATCAACTTTTTATGCAAGATGCCCTAGATTTCTCTCGCTGAAATAAGCAGTTATTAAAATGCTCTCAACTCTTGACACTCTAAAATAGTGTATGATACTCTTTGCCATTTGTTTTCTCAATAATATTGACTGCTGCATTCATTGATGTATTTTCTTGTAGCATTGAGGAGGAACGCGCAGAATTCCAGTCATTTATTCAAGTAGGGACAAGATCGCATGGTGATCGACTCTTCTTTGATCCAGATTACTTCAAGGCTGATCAATCGGTTAGTAAGCCCCCCCCCCCCCGGGTAACCCCATACTTTAACAGCAAACGTGATTCACTGATGATTGCAGCTAATCTGAAATAAATCTCTTTAAAAACGCATTTTACAAATGTGGGGGAATTATCAAGAAAATCACCGTCGTTCGTGTGTTACATGAAACATAAACTGATCCTTTGTTTTGTATCAAATATTTAGCGAATATAAAATCTACGCAATAGAATTGACGTATATAGCTTATCGATGAAAAAAACATGCTTTCTTTCTGCATGCATTTTATTTCCTAGCAACGCTTATCAGAAGAAACCAAACGAATTTTGACAGAGCATCCACACAAGAGAACAGAAAGAGACCTGAGATACGTAAGTTGGATATGATTGCCTGTGAATTTGCTTATACAATAAGCTTGTTTGTAACCATTTTTGATGTTGCAGTTAAAGTTTATACCTGTTTATATATTGTTTTGTTTGCTTGTTTGATTGATTGTATTTTTTTCATTAGTGTAAATGATTTTTGTTTCACTCTAAAATTACATTAGGCAATATAAAGGCATGCAACTAATCACAATAATTGGAGCTGCATTTCGAATACCCTTTCTTTATCTCCAGCAATACTAAAATGAGATATCAATCCTGTTTTTATCTGCAGCTTTTAATTATCGTAAATGAGCATGTATCTATTTGTTTTGTTGCAATCAATGACACATTATATTATCTATGTTTTGTTCTACAGGTGCAGATTGCGTTACGTAATATCAAGGCATTCGCTGAATACCCGATCAGAATGCAGGGCAGACTTTGTAAAGCAGGATGGCTCGAAACGTGAGTATGGGTTAATATTCTTCTTCATCATCATCATCATCATCATCACCATCATCATCATCATCATCACCACCATCATCATCATCATCACCATCATCATCATCATCATCACCATCATCATCATCATCACCACCATCATCATCACCATCATCATCATCATCATCATCACCACCATCATCATCATCATTAATCACCATCATCATGGACATCACCAGTACAGAAGATTGTTCTGAAAGTGGTATATATGCCGACCAATGAAGTTGTCAAACGGATATAATCATACGAATTATTAATTAACGGTGATAGAGAGAGGGAGAGTTATGATGAAAGAGAGAAAGGGGGCGGAGAGGAGAGGAGGATGGAGGGGGCTAGGGAGGGATGGGAAGGGAGAGGTCTAAGAGGGGAGGGAGGGGAAGAGAGAACTAGATAGAGAGAGAAAATTAGATCAATTTGGCAGATATAGGGAGTGAATTGATCATGTATAAGAAGGACGTAGGTTATTCTTTGTTATATCTACATTCCCAATGACATGCATAAACTTATTTTGTAAATGTTTTGATCTCAGGTATGGCGCTAACCGAGCTGTACTAAGACAGGGACATCCACCACACGCCTTCTACTTCATCTTATCAGGAACTTGTGAGTAAAATCCTCATTATGATTGTATAAACAAGGTTGAGCATAGGAATCCGCTTTACACTGAACAGAATACATCATCGATGTTCGAAATATTTTTCAACCAACACATCACTTTTTCAGTTTATAGAATATATCCTTCAAATATTTTTGCAGTAGGAGAAATATTTTTATTTTGAAATATTATATGACTATATCAGAGCGAGGAGTATACTTGTTTATTATAGAAAGAATAAAGAAACATGTACTTTCCGGTTTGAGTGTTAAAGGTCGAACTGAAAATGATCCTGAAATCTTAAAGTGTTAGATTTAATATGACATTGATTATCTGAACATATTGTAAACTATGTTTATCCAGTGATTGTGACGATATTTATGATGCATGGACCTAAAGGAAAGCCAGCCACTCAGACTGTTGCTTTCCTGAGGAGAGGACAAAGCTTTGGGGTGAGTCAATTGTTACAATTGTTACTTTATTGCATTAAGAATTATTTTTATTATTATTATTATTATTATTATTATTGTTTTGTGGTTACGATTTTGAATAAACACTCTTCATAAGTAATCATTCTAGAGTTGCATAATCTCAAGGATAGCGTGTAATTAAAAAAACAAAATATAATTGTTAGTATTGTCAATGTTTTTGAACATTCCATGATAGAAATATGCTCTATGCTTATAATGTTTATTATGAGAAAATGAATACATGGATGTTATTACTCATTTTGCTTGCTACTGGAAACGAGTGTTGCCATATTTTCATAACTAGCATTTGAGGCTCCAGGGCTGTGACTTTTCTCATGTAATGTTACAAGAGTTCAAGAACTTATTACAGTGAAACCTGTCTATACAGACCACCTAAGGGAGACAAGAAAAAAAGTGGTCTTTATAGGCAGGTGGTCTTCATGTACAGGTTCCTTCTGTACTATTTTCAATGAGAAACCATTTTAAAGGGAAACAAAACTGAATGTGGTCTTTGTAAAAAGCGGACTTTCTATCACTAAAACAGGTTTGACTGTAATTATTTATTTCCAGGAGCTAGCCATATTGAACGAGGCCGTCCGTGCTTCTACTGTTATCACCAAGTCACGTTGCGAGCTTCTTGTCATATCTGTCGAGGTAAGTTTGTATTTTGGCTTTTTCATTCTACAGTTAAACTACTCATCAGTGCTCTATAAGCTGTAGTCAATAGCACGGCTACATGTGTTATTAATATATTCCGTTTGAAAGAGAAGCCATCCTTGGAATATATAGATGTCGAATAGGAATTTATATTTTCCTGATATTAAATTTGTTAGGCTTAGATAAACCCTTTCAATTTAACGAGAATATTTATTTGTGCATGAAACACAGATGATATCAGATTTATATTTGTACTCATTTGATCTCGATCTCTCCTAATAATGCATATACGACTGGTTCGAAATAAAAGAGATGATACGTTAGGTTACTCTAAGATCCTTCCAGATGAAATTTATTTGACTATTTTCAAATTGACTCCCTTAAGTATATATAGGGCACTTCAAGCAAGAGAATAGTTATCAATGTTATCAATAGTTATCAATATTTGCGGTCTCCTGCACTTTTCCAACAGAATAGTTCGGATAATACTTTAAATTTATGATAATATGTTATGGAAATCTTAAGTTTCGTTATTATATGTACATATATTATGTAAAAAAACATTTCGACATGAAGAAATTATTGTTTGTTTATGTTGTATTATACCTTACATTTATATGTTCTTTGTTATTCAGTTATATTTTATTTGGAAAAAATGCAGAAATCAAATCAAATCAAATGTATACCAATTGCGATAAAAGAGAAAATATAAACTTTTATATTCTTTGCATTTTCAGGATTTTCAAGATATCTTCATGGTATCAGGAGGCATTAAGAGTGTGAATGATCCTGATCAACATGCTTTCCTGACATCACTAAGGTTCCTCACACATTGGCCTATTCACATCATACCTACACATCCCAAGGATTGTCTCTTTCATTTCTTTGCGTAAGTCTCATGATGATCGGTAAATGCCATTATTAGGAATGATAATGAGAATATTGATGGTAATCATTCCATCCCCAGGGTCACTACATTTTCCTGGAAGAGATACGAATCATTGCAATGCTATCAGTTTTAACCATCGGTTCCATTTTCCGACGAAATTTAAAGAATGGTAGTATTTGCAATAAACCAATATTCAAGTTCAAGTAATAACGGTGACCTGTTGCCTCAATCACTGACATTATCACTATGCACCACCACCATCACCACGTCACCATCGTCACCATTACCACTGTCACTATCATTATGATCATCACTTCATCACCACTACCACCATGAGATTCCGTGATCATAACCACAAGTACTAGCCCAAACCATCATCACAACCAGTGCACCATCACCATCAATATCATCACCACCATCACCCCCGCCATCATTACCACCTTCATGAACAACAAATTCTACCACTATCGTTCTATCATCTTCATTCCCACCATCATCAACACCACATACTCTCCACCAAACTATGTTGAAAGTGTCGTATAGTCGAGTGGTTAAGCACTTGACATAAAATTCAAAGGTCGTGGCTCGATCCCCGTTACGGCACTAATGTCATTTAGCAAGGCATTGATCTTAATGTGCCACACTCGACTCAGGTGAGGTAAATGGGTACCTGGCAGGAATTCCTTGAAATGCTAGAGCGCTGTAATGACAGCTAGGCTAAAGCCGGGGTAATAACTAGTGCGTCTCGGAATAGAATTTCTAGATAGACGGCGCAATAGAAATGCCTATATAATAACAAATGATTATGTTACTACTTATGTTACTACACCTTAATTTACTGCAATAATAAAGTAACGATATTGGTCCTTTTGTCTTTATTAGGACTGGTGACGTCTTAGTTCAAGATAGCAACCAATCAGATTGGATTTACATCATTAAATCTGTAAGTACAATATTGAAATGTTTGGTAACAAAATAAAGATGTGGCAGTTTTAATACTAATATAGTATTAATGACTGCTTTTAGAGAAATAGTTGTTTTTATACGCTCAAGGGAAGGTTAGAATTGTGCTATTGCCCGAGGCGTGCCGAGGGCAATAGCCCAATTGTAACCTTCCCTTGAGCGTATAAAAACAACTATTTCTCGAATATTAAAGCAGTCATTAATACTTTTATATGCCGAAAAAAAGAGTCAACTTATGACACCACCTTGGCCTTTATCTAGTTTATCTGCACGGTTGTTTTTTTATTAGAGTAGACTAGAAAATAAAAAATAAAAAATAAAACAACTTTTGTCGAAGATGGGATTTGATCTCTTGCGCACCAACGATGATATGAGTGAAATCACCGCCTGAGACCGCTCGGCCATCGCGCACTGTTACCAATTCAGGCAGTTTTTGTCTAATATATAGATTAAAATGGATTGAAAACGGCTTCGCGTGCTTGAAACTTCGCAGCAGCTCCATTAAACGGGCCGTAATTCTTTTACATTTGCAATGCATTGGCACGAACTTAGATCAAGATCTATCAGCAGATCTTGTTTTTGGAAGTTTACTTTCGTCTTCATATCAACAATGCAAGATAAAATTGTCGGTAAGATCGATCGAGATTCAATTGTATTGAAATTACCGACCAATTCATCGCACACGTACGGTATCCTCGATCGCTCAGACCATTTTTTAACATGTCAACCTATGGGTATTTCATCTAGACTGAACTATTTCCCGGTAACCATAGTTACTGGGATTTTAGAACTATTTTTTAGAACTATTACATGGGTTTGGATTTTCACCGGGAATTTTAGAGGAATAGTTAAAGGTTTATGAATGCAATTTCGACCAATCAGATGGCTGGATTTCTTAATTGAGGTATATAATGTACAATCACTTTCTTGTATGCAAGGATGCGAGGTATTTTTACTGTTGTAATATATGATGCTTGTTTCACTTTGATTCATTGGGAACAGAATTCGCGATCTAAAACAATGTTTGAATAATGAAATCATGAAATTTCGTAACCTTTTCATGAGTACCAGAGTTTGGGGTTGTAATGTTTCATTTTGATTATGTTTATATACATTCTATCAGTAGCGTACGCAGGTTTTTTCAAGGGGAGGGGGGGGGGGATTTGAAAATAGCACCGAAAAAGCACTTTTTTAATACCTTTTAAAATAAATTTGACAAAAAGTGAGCGGGGTATTATCCTCCGATACCCCCACATTGAAAACAAATTAGGGGAGGGGGTTAACCCCAAATCCCCCCCCCCTCGTCTGCGTACGCGCCTGCATTCTATTTGTTAAGTCAAATTAACTTCGTATTTTTCATTTGTTTGACAGGGAAGTTGCTCGGTGCTGAAGAAACTAAAGAGTGTAGCAGAGAATGTCCACTCGTCTTACAAGAGGAAAGATGTGTGCATGACATGGAACAAAGACACCGCGCTAGGTAAACAAAAAGATTATATGTTGAACTTTATTTGGTATGTGTAATTTCATTGTATTTCTATCATCAATCTTAAAATACAGTAACTTGATAAATCTTATAATATTGAAAGGACTTTTTCCTGCAGTAGATACTATTAGCACCATTTTTTTCTTTATTGAAATCAACACTTTTCGAAGTATATAGCATTTGCATAGAAATTGGGCCTGCCTAAATAAACGAATATTGAATGTGATTGGAGACAATGTACAGTGTGCCTCATTTACTATGCGACGTCGGACAGTTTATTTAGGCCCCTATATAAAAGTGAATACATGCAGGTATAATGATCAGAAATTCTGTTTCTCTTGTTATTAGTTACAAGCATAATGCCTGATCAAAACAAGTCTCCGAACAGAAAGAAAGTAAAGAAGAACAACAACAAAATAGATGCGCATAGTTCTGAGACCAGTCGGAGGAGTTCAACAACAGCCAGTAGTGGTGTATCCATCAAGGGACATGGAAGTGAGACTAGCTCTATCATTCCACCAGTCATAAGATTAAAGGTGAGAACGGTTTCGTTTAAAAGTTTTTTGTTTTTGTTTACATATTTGTTTTGATTATGTACTCTCTATTGCATTTCATTCTTATATAGTTTAATTGTTTCAAAACTGTATCATAGTTTCAGTCAAAGGCTGATCGTCAACTGTTCACCATGCTAAAGATAAGAATATACGAATGCTTCTTCTGGAATAAAGTTAGTGAATAGGCAGGAGTTAATTAAGTGACCTTAATTTCCCCTTATATGTGCTTGCCTGGTGTATTACGCTTAACCATTCAATCATGGCATATATACATGATTCTCTTTTTATCACAGAGTCAAGGACTTTATCTGAAGACAGGATCAGTCGGAGAGGATATATATAGCACGATAGAGGATGATGACAGTGACGCGGGTAAGTAACTGATTCAAATGTAATGCATTCATGAATGGCGTGTAAATTCTATACTTCATATTCTAAGGGAAGGCTGCATATTTCTTTTGCATTTCTCACCGAAATGATGACACGACTCATCAGAGACTGATTTTTTAAACGAGCTAATATTTGTATTAAAAAAATATAAGAAAACTAGTAATACAGCTGAACTAGTCTAAACGTGTACCAAATGAATGATTCTTAAGCATTTTGATGCCATTTACCAAACAATAAACTTTCTATGAAGACCTATGAATATGTACCTATAATGACACAATAGTCGCACCTCCCCAGGGGCGAATACTCACTACCCTCTGCATTTCTTGTTTATAATGTAATAGCATCCTTCTTCTCATATCGTTGTGTAGATGTAGAGAAGGAAGAGCTTGGTGAAGATGGTCTTCCGGTTAACTTTGTCAATCAGCGCCGTACCTTCCATACAGATCTAGATGTAGCTAAGAAAACTGTAAGTATTGACGTTGAAAACCTATTTGAGTATGAAACATTGTGAAACCACAGCCAAGTCCGACATAATGGGGGCTATATATTTCTCTCACTATTTTCATCATCATTTGCATCACTATTTTCCACCATTCATCATTTATACATTTTATACTATACACACACACCAGTTATAGTTGATGCATTGCAAATGATTTAAACAATGCATTGAATAATGATTATGTATCTCATTGGTTCCTGGTATGAAGAAATCATATAAATCTTCATCAAAATTAGTCTGTGCAGTTATTGGACTATTCAATTACGAACTTAGCGACTTCATAGCCGTTTTCGGTTAGGATTTTATTATCATGAAGCATACCTTTTGTTGTATAAAATTGTATAGGAATAGATAAACGAACATTTATTTGGCAAAAAACAGCTGCCCGTCAAAAAAAAATATTTTGCTTTGTCTGACATGTAAGAAAATTTAAAGAATATCCTAATCCTTCATGAACGTATTTTCGCTATATTATGTTTTTGACAGAATGATCACACGACTGATGCCGATAAGGACCCAATGTTTGTCACGATCCAGCTACTACTAAAAGGAGGAGTCTTTGTAAGTCATCATCATCTAACATTTATAAAGAGAAAATGAAATTAACAGAGCAGAAATAAAACAGTTGTTCCGGTTTATGATTAAAATTGTCAAATTGCTTTAGTTTCGGTCGTTATCAGTCGAATCCGTTGAGATGAGCTTATCATTAATATACTGACCCAAATTTCACTGACCATATTTGTCATTATTCTCATTCGTTTTTAGACATTATCTTTTTACAAGTCACAAGTTTAAGGAAAAATATTAGCTAAGTTTCGATGGCAAAGACTTTGCTCCTTGTACTTTAGGATTTGTCTTTTTAATTCCTATCTGAAATATCTACAGTTTATGTTCATAATTATTTACCAGCTGTGTTATATTGTATCAATTCTTGAGGTCACCATCACGATCATAATTTATTTCAAGTCTCATATCAACAAGGGCGTGAATAACATCGTCTTTCATGATTAGAAAGAGCTTCTATTTTATATCTTATATCTATATGTTATATATCTCCTATATTTCACTCAGGGTGTGAATAACATAGTCTTTCCCGACCAACCCAGCCTTAGTCTGGTCAGCAACGGAGCTGAATGTATCATGATCAGAAAGAGCTTCTATCTTGAACATGCAACGGAAGATACACTCAGTCTGCTAAGGAAAAATGTGAGTATTATTCTGTTTTCTCCAGCTCGGTTTCTCTGTATATCGTCTCTCTCTCTCTCTCTGTTTCTCCCTCTTTTCGTTCTCTCTCTCTATATGGTTATCTCTCCCCTCCCCTCTCTCTTTCTCTCCTATCTCCCTCCTCCACTCTCTTCAATTTCCCAACATGTTAGCTCTGAAATTACACCATTGATGGATATTTCAATATTTTTTTCAAAAAATTTAAAAAGCTAGTTTTCATTGATGGCCTTGTGGTATTGCCTGGGCATTGTTACAGGTTGAAAACCTTCCGTTTTAATTTGTGTATTCTATTCATATGAAGATCTTGATTTGTGCAGTTGAAAAAACACCAGAAATTACAGCAAAATTCTAAAGAAATCTCTCGCATGAAGCTTCTTAATTTTCATATTATTTATCTTGTTTTTGTTGCTAGGAATTCCCCTACCCCACTGAGGATCAGTTACAGGAGAAGTTACAGAAGCACATGAACTGGAATGCTTTCAAGGATCACACCGTCAAATCAGTGGTGTTCCAATCTAGAGCTCATAAAGCTCAGCAACTCACGTCAGGAAATAGATAGATAGGAGGGTGTGGCACTTTGGTAGCTGAGCCCCGCCCATAAGACTCGGCAACTCACATCATTACATACATGTAGATAGATATAATGGAAGGGTGTGGCACATTAAGTAACTGAGCCACATCCATGAAACTCATCAAACTTCATTAGTACATAGAAAGACAAGACCAGTGCATGTGGTACATTGGTAGCTGAGCCCGCCCATAGGACTCAAGAGTTCAGAACAGGCAATGCATTGATCTGTGTGTGTGTGATGCAGTGAGAGCCAGGTCATGCCTGTGATATTATCATGACCATTGATCTGATCTGATTGATGGAATGAATCCATTCATTTCAAAGAATTTGTAAAGTATTTTATGTAATTTGGTATTTAATTCATTATGTTTTATTTGCAATTGCAATTTGTATTTATAATGTATTTTGATCTTTGTAAAACATGTATTATTCAGTCTTTGTACTGCGAAGCATGTTCAAATAAACCTTTAATGAATTGAATTGAATAGAGGCATATAAACTTTGAATAAAGTTGACAATTGCTCAATCTCTGAGTCACTCTTATTCATCCATGGAGGCTCTTTACACTGATACTGTGACACATACAATGAACAAAGCAAACATATCCAGCAAAGTAAATTAGTGAAGTATACATTTAATGTTTTACATTTGGATTGTATTATACAATATAACTAAACACTATAAAACAAAAAACATTTGAATCATATCATGATGTCAATAGGAAATATTATATTCTTAGGAATACTTTGCCAATATTAAAAATGCAACATTTTGTCCCCAAACATAGTTTTAAACCAATAGCTCAGATACAGTAATACTCTTCTCCAATGTTTATTCTCTTACAAATTTAACTTATTTTGCAGACGGTTCTAATATACATATAATGCTATGCTATTAGCATTGCTTTGCAGCATTATAAACTGTGGACAACATACAATGAAGTTAGACTCTGAATTAAAAATGAAGATGAGTTCATATTCTAAACCTATTATTATTTATGATTCTAACCACCCTGACACCTTTATACCCCGATTACTACAAATGTACACATACAGTCATTTCCTGAAATGCAAGTAATATATTTCACAATCAGACTCAGAGTCGTCAGAATAGTACTATGGTGCAAAACGCTTTCAGCATTTTCTTTGAATGGTCGATTACAAATACTGTGAAGATATCTACATCATATGAGCTTCATTCCAACCCACTACATAAGAGATGAGATATCATAAATAAATACTTTTCAGCAGGTGAATAATATTGGTATTAGTTTTTATAAGTAATGCAATGGATATATCCAGCATGAAGCAATGTGTATGTGATGATGCAAGGCCTAAAAAAAGAAGATGTTGTATTGCCCTTTAGGTGCCAAAACATGGGTCGGTCGGTCAGAAATCTTGTTTTTTACTCCCTCTTTGGGTTGATATTTCTCAGTTTTGAATGCTTTAACACATTTTTTTTCCTGAAAAACAAGAAAAAAGCCGACCGTAGATTTTAAGAACTTTGGGTCGGTCGCAAAGGGCAATACAACATTTTTTTTTGTTGGTAGGCCTATGTGTATGTGATGATTTTATGTGCATGTGATGATGTGAAGTCTAACTAGGGAGTTAGGAGCAACTCTAACCATGAAATGCAGCTCTTATATAACTCTGTATTTAAATTTGACTTTCATTCATATACATGTAATGCATCAAACATATACAACAAGACTTCGCTTGAAAAAAGTCCATGCTAGGAGCTCTCATTATTAAAGGTCCCAGCTTTTTGTACTCTATTGAATTGGAGCCGTGATATCCAGATTGCGATATAATAGTACAAGGCTACGTCATTGGTAAGGAGGAGGTTTTTGTTTTTTAAATTGAAGTTCCACTGTATTAACACTAACAAAGTCCACAAATGGCAAGTCAAAATGAGAAATGAAACTCTCTCTTTTTTTTCTTTAAGTAGCAGTTTGAAAGCAAAGAGAGAAATAGACAATACGACTTTAACAGATTGTCATTACCGGTATAAGCTTAAAAAACATCAAAGACAACAACCTTCAATTATGATTTCATGTACAGGGAATGCTTCAATAAATGAACATTATTTTCATGAAAAGTTTGACCCGAAATGTTCATCATCTTGGGCATTGCTGCAAATGCAAGTTATCTTGTCCCATATGTTATCAATGATATCTGAGATTCATGTTCATCTGATGATTATTAATAGCCAACTGTAGCTTGGATCAGACCAAAACCAGGTAAAATAATACTTATGTGAATCAGTGTTTATAATTCTATAATACGAGGTAACAAATGGGACACAAAATTGACAATTTTTTGTTTGACTTGCCAAGTTATGAATGAGTGAAACAAATGAAATGTGTAACACACGTCAGTTTTCATGTAGCAAAGAAAGGACCAAAAATGCCTCCCTCTTACATGAAAGGTAACTTGCTTAGAGTTTACATGTAGGAGACCAACACATTCGCCAAATAAGATGCACTCTTTGCCAGTATAATAAAACTTTCATATTTTTTTTTTTCCTTTTAGACCTCAACAATGTCTTCGAACTTTACAGGTCATTTTGTCCGCTGCAAGAAAGCTGTTCCTACCATTTGCAATACATAGCTTTGAAGATCTTCTTGCAGATGATGATTTTCATCTCTGTGAAAATAGTCTTTAGATGGTAAAACACATTAATTCTTTCTTCGGCACACAAATAATCTTCCTGTGCCACATTGTATTCATCATGGGATACAAATAACAAATGCTTCCAAGATTATTTGATTGTGCCAGTACAAGATTAATCGATACTAGTTTTGATATGGTTGTCGTAGAGCTTATTAAGACTGGAAATAGGTCATTTTGCAGAGCCGTTGTGTTGTACAAAAAGCAATCCTTCTGTTAATTGGTGCCTATTGTTTTGTGCAAAAGTGCATGTGTGGCAAACAAGTGACCATGCAGAGAGACAAAGAAAGCAGTCAAAGAGTTAAATTACAACATTTTGTGACAATAATATTGTATTCTGTAACCTTTTGTTTGCAAAGAGAACTATTGCTTTTCTACACATTAACATAGTCCTATGTTCCATCATCCCTAGAGGTTTGTCTCAACACATTGTAAATGTATGTAAAATTCATGATGTTGTACACTGCATGCAATGCATGAAACCTCAAGTAGCTTATTCATCAATGGCCTATGCATGCATCTATACATGGCAATATTTAGGCCCTAAATTAGTACATAGGGGCCGATAAACCTGCCCGTATTCAGTGTTTACAGCTATTTGTTATTGTACAACTCACTCCTAGATCCTAATCAAATGATTGGTCATGCACGCTTTTTCATGAAAAAGCATGCAGTTTTTTATATTTTAGTGCGTGTACATGATGCCAGTAGTGCGCGTAGCGGTTAGGGCGCGTATACTGCGTGTGGGCCTATTCTTGAGCAGCACTATGCGTAAATGCGTATAGAAGTAAGTGCGCTTATCTATGTGTGCGCACTAAATTGAGCCTATTTAACTTGAGAGATTGTATAATGAACTCATGCGCATGCTTCATTTGTATATGTGACCCGGCACCACAAAACCAACAAAAAGTCGCAACCAGCGATTCTCCGTAATCAGCTAAAATGTAAATTTAGGTGAAAAAAATAGATTTTTGTTTTTTTGCATTTTCTGAAAGAGTGGTCTTTTCTGAACCTAGTATCAAAATTTGGAAGTCTAAAAAATAGTAGAAGATGTGTTTTAAACGGTTTTTCTAGACCAGTTTTTTTCGCACAGCCTTCGGTCTCTTCCAAAATTTGATCACTTTTCCCGAGCGAAATTATCGTAGTCCGGAAATGGTCGGTCGTTGCTAACGGGTCGTGCTACGCGGGCTGTGATTGGTCCGTTATAGCAATCAGTGCGGCGCGCCATTTTTTTTTGTATCCGCTTCACATCCGAGTTCCAGATTTGCGTTCGTCTTATATTCTCCGTTAACGACTTCGAGTAGCTTGATTGTACATCACAATATCCAGAATTTGTTGATCAAGAGTAAGAACATTATTATATTTTATACATTTGAGAGTACAAGTTGCGAAAAAGTCTACAACGTCGTTACAATGCCAGGTTTTGTACGTGAGCAGAGCCGTGGGATGGTACCGGGCCCGGGGTGCACCAACGCAGATGCCCGGGTAGCTCGGGCGGTCAACGAAGCGATGATGCGGGGGCTAGCTGCGGGGGATCAGGCCAACCTTACAGCTTTGCTTACTGAACACTTCGGGCAAGACAGCGACGAGAGAATTCCTGATAATGTGGTTACAAATAATTGCCCAGATGTATACAAAACAAGATAGGTGACAAGCAGTGTTATGTAAGGGGGAACAAAAAGACTCCGGGTCCACCATGAATAGGCATTGTCTAGTGCAGGTGTCTCGGCACTATGTTGCAGTTCACTTAATCTGTCCAATTACAACTCTATACATTTACAACATAATAACTTTTGAAAGACTTAAGTCCACACATTGAAACCTCAGAAACATAATGAACAGACTATGTTTGACCATCAGGCCAAATTTCAGCCTAATCTGAAAATCTCTTCATAGTGGTTGCTATGGCCTTTTGATTCACCCTTCTATTGATTTCCCTGTGGTTTGCTTGCTCCGCATGCTTGAATAGCCCCAAACTTTAAAGCTCTCTTTCTCACAATTTAATACCAGTAACCTCCCTCACCAGCTCTTTTCATTCACTAAATTGAAAGGGTTAGAAAGCTTCAATTTGGACAAGTAATATACCATTTTAATGAGGAGAACTTCTTCTTTCATAATCAGATGAAATCAGGAAAATAATTTTTTGCGACTTTTTGGTGGTTTTGTGGTGCCGGGTCACATATTATCTACTAAGGATGATGTTATCTGCTCTAGAAACAATTGCTTCTGGCTTTATTTTGTCAAAAATGCAAGATACGTATTAGTCTTGTAATTAGGCTTCCCGTCACCTTTAGGGTTAGGATTAAGGTTTGGTATAGAATTGAATGCAGGGTGGAAGTTAGGAATTCAACTAAAGCAGGCAAATGGCCACTATTGGAGCAATTCTGGTCAGTGGATGTGTCACATCACCCTACTGCAGTACAGTACTGTGAAACAGTTTTCTACACAAAGCTTCTGAAGTGCTGTAGCATACAGTATCAGGACATGGAGACATCACCAATGTATATTATTGTAAAGCTCATGCAGAGCTCTTATCTCAGTAATGAAACATGCCTCTTGTTAATAGCTGACATTCATTCATGGTAGTACATGTACAATATATATTTATGCAATTATTATTTCATCTTATTTATAAATAATAGTAGCAGCAATAAAAAATAATAAATTACTGTCAGTGTGATGGCATTTTGTCTACTTCTCCTAGTTCTGTGAAGGGTAGGTCGTTGAGGGTATATTGCATCTTGAAGCGGAGACGAATCTTCTCCTGAAATAGAAACAACAAAACAAAAAGTTTGATAAAGTCTTACCCAAAGAAATCATACCCAAAACTAGAAGTAAGGCTTTAGGAGTAGCATTTCTTGAAAGAGTTTCCAACTTCATAGTATGCACAGTATTTTGAATTGTCTGGATTTGATAATTTTATTTGTATGCAACCACTTTAATTACTATACCGTAATTAACGTTGTATAAACCGCCCTCGTGTATTAACCGCACCCCTCTTTTTTTGCATAGATTTTTTTTGTTTTTTGTGTAAGATCATTACGGTAATGTAAATTAAAAAACAGTAGGGACCTAGGATAGAACCTTGTGGTACACCATGTAATAGAAGAAAAATTGGAGGAATTATTATTATAAACTACATATTGAGATCTATCAGAAAGATTACTTTCAAACCATGATGACAAAAAAATTTGAGTGTTGTTCTAGTTTCCGAGTGGTGAGTCAACACACCGATTACCGAGCTGGGAGACATTGCCAGGCATAGCGCCAGATGGAGGGGCAAAAATTGAAACTTTAAAAAAAAAAAAAAAAAAAGTTTTTTTTTTTTTTTTTGGTGTACCGTGTATAAACCGCACCCCCGACTTTGAATTTTTTTCGGCGGCAAAAAGGTGCGGTTTATACACCGTTAATTACGGTACACAACCTGTATAATGTTTAAAGAAAACTACACTGTGCTCAATGTGAATTGTATTCAAGATAATATTATATTTTAAATACAATAATGCTAATACCGTACAAAAAGGCAAAGTTTTTATGGTACATTAGAACCTAAATTAATAACCTTCAACAGCAAAAATTCAAAATCTCTCATGGCCAAATTGGGAATACCGTTTATTTTGTTTGCTTCGTTAGAAAAGTTGCTTTAATTACATAGGGTTCATAACATTAGCTTGAAGGCAAAAGATAACAATCCCTCCAACACAAGAACACTTAGATATATCATCTTCTTCAATGACTTTGTGGCAGTGGCATCTTACCTTATTTGGGTTAGCAAGTAGCATGACTTGGGTGATAGCTGATGGTGGAAGAATAGGATTGTATGCTGGTAGGTCTGTGGCCGAGGGGGGCTGGAGTTTCACTCTCATCGTCTGGATAGAAACATACAAGAATGACAACTTCTAATATCACTTTTCCATAGAGACGCCTGTACAAAATCTGGTAAACAATTTTTTTTTTCTCTGAAGTTACACAAATGGATTTAGCTCCTTTTGGAATTCAACTCTTCATATACTCTTTGAACTCCTAACTTCAACCCTTGGCCCAACACTATACCGAATGATGACCCTAACTCTTTGATAAAAGCTAATCATAACCCTGACCTTCATCTTTGACACACAAAACCTGAAGGAAATGTCCCCATGAGAAAAAAAGTGCCATGATGAACGGTCTGTATCATTGATTTATACAAGGCATCAAAATGTACACTTACAGAAAACAGATAAAAGAGGATTAAAAACTACAAAATGCAACAGATTTACAAGATAATCTGAATAACAAACATGCTGATTGTAAAATTAATATATCTGTGATAATACAAGATATTTTCTGACTTGTTTTCAATTACAGATCTTTATTTACTGGGTGGAAGCCACAAACATGTTTAAACAATTTAAATTTCTCCCAGGAAGCATTATATTTATAAAAGTTATTGTCCTAATGGCGGACTAATGAATATTAATAAGTCAGAATGAATCAGGAGAGCTTGGGTATATGTTTCTCGTTCATCGTGACTGTGCCATGGACCAGTGATGGCCTGGTGGTAGAGTCGCTGCCCGGCAAGCAGTAGATGCAGGTTCAAATCCCGCTGGTTCCAAAAAAAAATCCAACTTGTTTGAAATTACAGATAAAATTGATCTTTATTTACTGGGTATAAGCCACACAAACAAATATTTAAAAGAAGTTAAAGGTAGTTGACTTGAATGTGAACGTACTTTAGGTACAGCAGCCAGGAATGTCAGGTTCTTGATGGGTGATGTGTTAGTACTCATAGTAGATACAACAACAACCAACACATCAGGTCTCGGAGAATCTTTGGCAAAGTGAAATATCGTCTTGACATTGTTCTTCTCGTATGATGTCACGGGTGGCGTTGAACCTGGAGAGATACAGGGTGAAAGGAAAGGGAGAAAGAGAGATAATAATAATAATAATAATATTTAGCTTTTATATAGCGCTTATCACAAATGTCACTAAGCGCTTTACAAATATATTATTACCCCGATCATTGGATTCAGTGCTTGCCCGCACACACTGTGTGCACAATCTCCACTCCCTGGGGAGCATTCCAGCCAGGCGTTACTTGATGCTCAAAAACTGTTTGACCAACAATGACGGTCGCATCCTACCGGGTACCTATTTAACACCTGGGTGGAGAGTAGCAAGTGCAGGTTAATATCTTGCCAAAGGATATTAGTGCCGTGTCGGGATACGAACCCTCAACCTTCGCATCTCCAGTCAACGCCTTAAGCCACTCGACAGAGACAGAGAGAGATCACCCGTCTTAACAACTACAACTTTATAAAGACCACTTGTCTTCCATCTCATGAACAGTCCTAACTGACATTTTGAACTGTGCAGTCCCTTGTGTTGTGCCTATGGAAAATTTAGTAGTCAAAGGTGTTAAAAATGCATGCTGAAAAGTCTGGCTTAAAGACGACAGAAAGCTGGGTAATGTCAAAACTCAAAAGGAGCAAAAACAAACAAAATTTCCTTTGAAATAATACCTCCCATGGTTAGGCTGACACAGTAAAAACTGTCTTAGTTTACAATGCTTGTAACTTTACCAAGACTTGGCCAAATTTCTTATCATGTTGATGATTCCAGAACCTTGCAGTACACACCAATACTTATATGCTATATGATCAACCTTTTCTGATCGATTCCACGTTTCTTTCACAATGCAATCGCATGACCATAACAGGTCTTTATCTTTAACCAGTCCCAGACAAACATTTCTCAAATGGTACCAGCTTAAATGCAAAGAGGGAATCTTTAAAGTACAAGTCTGTGTGTACCATTCCATAACTTCCATTTTCAAAACAGGGGGAAATTATCAATAATCATATTTTTCTTCAAACTCGCACTGAAGGAAAGGAGAGTCGAACAGGACACTAACCTGGTTGTACTGACTCCAATGGAACAAAGACATCAGCTAGTGATAGAACAGTCTGAGTTGTAGGTTGAGTTGTTGGTTGTGGTGTTGGTGTAGCTGCTGGTGCTGAGGCCAGGGCTTGAGGGGCAATGGTAGGAGTAATGGGGAGTACCTCAGGGATCTTTGTTGGGGCCTTGATCTGAGGAGAACCATCTAAGAACAGGAGCTGGTCATCTGCTACAGCAGGAGTTCTATAATTGAAGAAAAAAGAAGATAATAACTAGAGTAGTAGCTTAACAGGTAATTTATTAATTGTAAAATGGATGTCATTGTTATTAGCAATCTACATCGATAATGTCATCAGAGTCATAAATACACACAATGTATGCACTATCTCCACTTCCTCAGGAGCATTCCTGCCAAATAGTCATCATGACAGAAAAATGGCTAAGATATTAAAAATGACATACATTCCAAATTATCTCTGAAGATCTTCTTTTACAAAGTATAGAAGTCTGGAGTTGTTATTCACTCATCTTGAGCCATAAACTTTCTATACTACTTCAGAAATTGTTTAAAGTTTCTCGTAAGTGCAAACATTTACGTTATACAGTGCATTTATCTTTAAACTGGAACAAATACAAGATTTGAGTCTTACTCTTCTTTTGTTTTTGGCTTGATGAGCCCCCTTCCTAAAGACTCTAAATCAGCAAAGGCATTAGATGAAATGGCTGGGGTATTAGAAGATGACGAGGATGGTATTGAAGCTGGTGTTTGCGAGAGGCTGTCAGATAAGACACAAAAGTAAACAAAATCATGAATACAAAAGCATTACCAATGAAGTGCATCCAGTATTATGAACACTCAAGAAATATGAAAAACAAAATCACTTTCATCATAAACACAACAGCAATATAAGATGTGCATTTTTTTAAACAGTATTAATGGTACAAAAGTATGGGGAAGTAGCAATAAAACTGTAGATGTAAAGGTTCATATAAGCTAGACTATAAAAAATGAGGGAAGATTGCATGTCCATCTATTGCAATTTTGTAGCATACACAAATGTCAGTTTACTAGCATATGAAAACATAAAGACATAATTCAGCAGACTAAATGCATCTTGAGATGAGAGCTATTATCTTTTCCTTGTGTGATAGGCCACAAAAGGGGAAAAAAGAAGAACAAGCGAGGGATGGCAAAAAAAAGAAGACAGAGACAGAAAGACAGCAGGAGACAGAAAAGCTGACTGACAGACAGAGAGATAGGAAGAAAGCAGAACAAAAGTTTGATGAGAGTGAATGAATGATCTACCTTCCTGCTGCTTTAGGTTGTGTGGGGAATACAGGCGTCACTTGATTGGATCCCATGACAACTTGCTGTTGCTGCTGCGGCATCTGTTGCATCATGGGATATCCAGGTTGCATTCCCATCATGCCCATAGAGGACGCTCTAATTTGAGCCATCTGTTGCTGTTGCATCATAAGCTGCTGCTGTTGTGGTGTTGGGTACATTGGCATCCGCGCAGGCTGTAAGAGAGCATCAATATGAATTGTGAAACTGGACTAGCACATTAGCCTGATACAAAGCAAAGCTAGGGGTAGCATGATAAAGATGAAAAGCACAGACAATAACAGGAACCCTGTGCTATCATATAAGCATGTCTACAATACACTTTCATCGTGAATATTTTATAGGCTCAAAGACTCATTTCTGTCTGAAGCTGTAAAAAAATACAACCCCAAAACAAGAGTGGCTTAACTATCTTAAAGCTATCTGTACTAGTTTATAGAGATTAGACCACCCTGCAAGGTCACTGGACAGGTGGTTTCCTCATCAACTCAGCTCTCAATTAACATAAGAAAAAGAGGATAATGAGGACCAATGGTCACCGATAAGGCATTGTTTTCTATATAGAGGGAACAAGTAGCTTCAAGTAGGACAGTGTGGCTTTAAATGGAGTATAGCATACAGATAGCTAGACTGGACAAAGTAGCAGTGAGATATTGTGAGGTTGTTTTGAGACACAGAAAAAGTGAGAAACTCTAAGAGAAAGAATCGGGTCATACCATTTGCTGAGCTTGGTTGGTATTGAATGCAGGGAATGCCTGTGTTGTAGAATGTACTGATGGAGCGACAGGACCAGGACCAGGACCCAGGAGCTTATCAAGGTCTGAAGCACTCGTTGGTTGCACCACTTTATTAGCTGGCTGCTCTGATGACAAACCTACAGCAGTGAGAAAATAAAAATCAAGGGAGGAATCGGTTACCACAAGGGACAAACAGGTAACTTATCACATAATGATGTGTTCTGAAATATCAAATAGAAATTGTGAATTATATACTGGTACCTGTATAACAGAGCCAGAAAGGAATTCTTCTCTAAATAAAATGAAGCAAGCTCTTCTGGTTCTAAGCAGACAATATCTATCTAGAAATGAGGGTGCATTTACATTTTACACTTGACCTGTACTAATTCTATAGCATTTGCACTTCATGATGACTGAAATAAAACTCAATAAACAGGATTAAAAATACATTTTGGGGGAAATATTATTTCCTCTTAAGATTAATAACAATCTCAGCAAGCAAACAAACCAAGGGAAGCTATAGAGTAATGACAAATTGTGAAGAAAGTATATAGCTGATCCATCGATCTCTTATTCTTACCTAATGAAGATAGTTCCGATGCTAAGAGTTGTGATGAATCTTGATTATCATCAGGTTGGGAGGGGTCAGGAGGAGCAGAGGCAGCACCTTGTTGCTTGACTGGACTTGAACCAGCAAAGTCAATTAATTTACTACCTACAAAACATTAATGGAAAGAAAAAATGACAATGGTGAAAACAACACATTTGAAAGAGTATCCTTGTATAGCTGACCTTATGTCTGTCACTCATCAGCCCATTGTAAAATAGCTCAAGTATATATAACTGAGATAACATAATCCAAACATATTAGCCTGAAATCACAAAGGAGGTTTAGATTTCACCCATGGTTTGAACCCTCATTTACATAACCCATTCACATAAATAAGCGCGACACAAGTCAGAGGTCCAATATTAGCTGCGCGCAAGGCAAGGTACGCTTATTTTGTGCTAAATTTTAAACCATGGGTTATGTAAATGAGGGTTTATGGGTTAAATCTAAACCTCCGTTGTGAATTCGGGCCATACTGTATGGCGAGAGAGGACATAAGGGGGTAGAGTCAGAGAGGCATAATTAAGATCAGGGGCCGTATTGTGAGAATGATGTCATCTTTTATGTTCGGGAAAACGTTGTTCATTGTCATAACAAACTCAAAATGCACAGAACTAACACATATCATTGGTGCTTGCGCAGACGTCTCTTGTACCTTTATTGACTATTAACAGATCCTACAACTTAAAATTTAGTGGTATAACTTTACAGTTAATACTAGTACAATCAGGTTTTCTGATTTTACTAAATCTTACTCAATAGACTAAATAGATCAACAGATGTATCAAGGAAGTATTTTGTTAAAATCTCAGAACTCCTTCACTCATCCCATTAAGTTTCAAAATATCCAATTACAGGGAAATGTTAAGGAACGTGCAATACATCTTAAGCTGCAAATACACAGATATTTTCAAATGAGGAATATAAAGAAGAAACTTACTATCTAGTAAATTTGATGCTGCTCCTCCTCCTTCTGCTCCCGATGAACTAGTACTTAAATCCTCGATTCCAAACTTCTCCTTGTATACCTCCATCACCTTGACAACTGCATCATTAGTCTCCAGAATATCAGCTGTATTTAAAGTCAATAATAATAATAATAATAGTGAACATTTATAACGCGCAATGTCTGTCAAATCCTGGCGCAGTTGCGTGGAAATTGTATAAAGCAGGATGGAAAGTTTAAGCAATTGGTCAAGTCAGGATACAGGTGATGAAGTTTTGTGACCACCTGTTAATAAGGACCACCTGTTTATACGACCACCCTGTGTATCTCTCTTGGGTAGTCTTTCTACACAGGTTTGACTGAAGATGGTTTCAATAAGGAAATCAATACAACGTAACATTCCACCAGAGCAAATCAGTATCCATGCATATCCAGTTCTGAGGTCACTATGATTTGACTCTGTCTCTGACAGGCAAATTTGTTTTATTATTTTTATTTTAATTATCATATATTATATATGATAATCATCACCAACTCACCAATGCAGTCATCTTTCTCATCAGCATCACTCGCCAGTCTAAACAAACTTGGTCTCATTCTTTCACATGTGAGATACAGCTCCTGCATAGATCATTCAAATCAAATGATTTTTAGGAAAAGATCAGTAAAGGAAGCAAAAACTGAAATTTGACAGCAATAGTCCATCCTTAATGGTCCCTCATATGTCTTGGGTTTACGTGGACCAACAGAAAGGACAAAAACAAACAAGACGTTTCTGAAAATACACAGGCTAAAATGCTTCATATATATATAGTGAGGATATTAAATCTTGCAGGTCTTGAACTACATACATTTTGTAACAATATTAACAAAGAAAATATAAAAAACATACAAAAATTTAGAGTAATGCTTTCTATAATACAAATGGTTATCATTATTTTTTGTCTCACTTGTACTCAATGAAAGCAGATTCTATAAAAAGGACTACGTGTTGGTCATCAGGAGTAATGTATCAACCAAAGACACATAGTACATGTTAGCCAATACCCTGAGCTAACCCTTAATTTCCAGAGCATTTCTAACTTTCAAGCAGTTTCACCTACTTGGTTTGTTTTCTCTCAATCTTGAATCACTTTCTACTTTTTGTTTACATTCACATTTCATTCTGCATACTATACATGTTAAAAAGATGAGTTCAAGCCCTCTAAAAAGAGACACAGTCAAATTGAATGTAATTCAGTGAAGTTAAAGTTTAACTGATACTAATGTGTTCATACCTTCATCAGCTCTCTCTCCTCTGGGCTTGTATAGCCTTCTCTGTAATGAGTTAACATCTCGTTGAGTAGTTTGACATTGTTATTACAGCTCTCTAGCTCGTTGGTCCTTCTAGAAACCTTCTCAAGCCGTTTCTCATCCTCTTTGACCATGTTCTTGATGAGACGGTTCGCTGCTTGCAGATCTTCAGGATGCTTGCTCTTCAGAAGCCTCGCTAACAACTAAAGATCAAATAAAAGATCATTCAAACGATGCTTCACATAGTATCAGAAGCCTTGCTAACAACTAAAGATCAAATAAAAGATCATTCAAACGATGCTTCACATAGTATCAGAAGTCTTCTCAAATTACACTGACTGAAAGAGCTATAAATCACTTCAACATTAACAGAAGTTGGAATACTCAACCACTAGGCCGCAATATATCTCTCTTATTATTCCAAATATGCAAAATGAATGACATGTATGGATCATGAATTTTTAAAACAAGGTCACAGCAGCACAACAAAATGCAAATGAGGTACTTTTTCTGCCTTGCAGCTTAGATATTAAAGCCCCACTGTCCTACTTGTAGCTACTTGCTCCCTCTATATAGAAAACTTCCCCAATCGGTGCCTGTTGGTCCCCCATGATCCTCTTTTTCTTATGTTAGCTGAGATAATGAGTTAATGAGATAGCCACCTGTCAGTGACCTCGCTGTGTTGTGTAATCCCTTCTGGCCCAGTAGTATTGACGGTCTTTAAAACGACATTAATGATTGTCTTGGTTACCTTAGATTTCTCTTCATCTTCAAACTCAGCCATCTTTGCTTTAGGAGGGGGAACAGCAGGGAATAAATCTTCATCGAGGTATGTTGGATCTTCTTTTACCAGACCTGAATAAAAGAGAAATATAAAAGCAATATCTAAACTGAAGATTAACATCAACACTTAGTTTCTCATGATTTACCATGCATTAAACAAAAGTAATTGAAGCCCAATTAATACAAAAGTCCATTTTCCCTCTATAAAATGAATTAGGTTGTAGATACTCTTAATCGGACAAACCACATCCCAATAAGTTGATGAAAATTTATTGATATATAATCTCTCCTAGAGGCCCTATATAATACTAAATACAATTTCTTAGAGTTAGCACCCTTATAGCTATAGCCTACAAAGGATTTAGTTGAAATGAGGATGATTATTTGGCAAATCCTAGTGAGACACTCTTTGTTATTAAATTTGTTTGTTGCTTTCAAATAAAAGTGATATCATATGGTAATCATGAAAAAAATTAAGAATATCATGTGAATTTAAAAAAAAAGTTGATATTCTACATATTCTATGCTACAATTTGTATTTCTCTCCATTACAGATGATTAAATCTTGAAAACCAACCTTGTTTTTTCAGCATATCATAAGCCTCCACAATCTTGCCTTCATGAGGAAGACCCTTTTGCCAGGAGTACATCAGTTCTATTGTTTTCTTCTTCACCTTCTCAGTCGTCTTATTACCAAGATACTGCAGGAGCAATCAAAAATAACACCATTGTCTCATAGAAAGATAAACATCGTAAATACTATCAGTGCATGGGCAGATAAAGGTCATTTGTTCCCAAATTGTAAAACCCATCAATACAAATACTGGTATCATGCTCATGAAAGTAATATGTAATCAGTATTCATTGATGCACCAACAGTACATTTATCTGATACACAGGTGGAAGTATTTTTCTCAAGAGGCAAATAAAAGGTATTCATGAAGCATCTCTATCACCTCGGCAGTGATTATTCTAAAATGCACAAGTGGGACTATTACATCGCGTGAAAGATCCGTGGATATTTTGGGGTCATGTGTTCCGATGCTATTTAAGAACTGGCTAATTCACAAATCTTCTTGTTCCTTTTTTTGCTATTAAAAGAAAGACAACAACACAAACATATGAAGTGATGATAACAAATGCTACTCTAACTTAAGTATGTGATGACAGATGACTACCTGTAGACAATTTGAAAAGCAGTGGAGGCTTTCTCGCTGCTAATTCCACAATAAGTACTCTCTCTATTTTAAATACATGTTATTACTTGTTCTAACTGATTTTGAATGCTTTATATTTCTTGTGTTAGCTAAGTGTAATACTAGTAATCATCTAACTGAGAAATTGCTTTGAGAGCTGCCTTAGAGGGATCTGGTAACTTTGTCTCAGATTCGGAAACAAAATCCTGGATTTAGCTCATGCTGCAATCATAATTATAAACCTTTAGGTCAGTCAGGAACCCCAAGACTTTTACAAGCCGATCGCCTGTCTGATTATCAAGATATTTATGATTCGAAATCGAAAACGAATTTTACGTTTTCCTAACGGTTTTCATAACACGACAGTCTATTGGGAAAACGAGTATGGTAAAACCGGTCACTCAAAGATTTTTACTTTTTTGAGGCACTTCATGATATTTTGAATCGCAATTTTTTCAGGGTTTCATTATTAGGGTCATGCATCTCAGATTTAACATTGTTAAACAGTGCCTTTACACGTTTCTTTAGGTGCTAATATAGCTGCTTTGAACATACCTTTGGTGAGATAAGTTTGATCATCTCATTGAGGAATCTGAACTTGCCCAGTTCTCTGTGGAAGAGCTCTCCACAGTTCTTGACGCATGCCTCTATGACCGTCAGAGCTTGAAGTGCTTCTCTCTCCTGGGGGGACTGGATCTTATGACCAAGCAGCCGGCACGAAAGCAAAGCTCTAGATACACAACAGAAGAAATGGAAATATGGTGATGCGTAAGATGATGTATATTAAACTGAATTATGAATTTAATTTTATTACTGAGTCTGAACTATGAAATAAATTCGCATTTTGTGTTATCTATGTTCAAGACAAATGTGCTATTCTGTATCCATTTGTATCTTATTGATGTTTATAATTATAAGTTTTGTATCGACAATGCAAACAAAACAATTTCCAATATTGGACAATAACATTTGAATTGAATTGTATATCCATAGGTTACAACGAACTAAAACTATTCAACAATAAGTTCATCAGTGCACTTTTGTATCATAGTTTTAAAATATATACATGGTTTAAATTACTATGAAGGCCATTTTCAACTAAAAATATCTATGAACAGATAATAGCTCTACTATTCTTTCATAATAACATGATCATTCTTAAATTTGATTAAATTAACCCACTTGTATGATGAAAAGGTACTTTACGCCTAAACAATGGAAACGCTCTCGGCGGTCTCGCCTGCATTACGCAATTCGATATGATGAAAAATTGAGGTTGGAACATTATTTAAAGGCAGGGTGGCCCATATGATTAGGCCCAAAAAAATAAATTGTTTGGTTGTCCTCGATTGCTATTCTGGAGTATGGGCGGGCGGGCGGATTTTTCAAAAAAAAATTAAAATTTTTATTTTTTAAACTTCATTTTTTGTGTGTCTTTTAAATCTTTTCTTATTTTCTTTCCCCCCCCCCCCCATTTTTTCTTTTTTTTTAATAATTTTTTTTTCCATTAAAAAAAAAAAAATTGGGATTGTCAAGCATTTAAACAAACAAAGTCTATAAAACACTTTAATATGGTAAAAGACTAGTTTAATGTACAATGAATATCAAGACCAACACAGAAAGTATTTTGGGCTTTGAAATACAGCACCTTTTAAATCTCCATCGTACTACTTGCGCCCTCTATGTAGCAAACAATGCCTAATAGGTGAACATTGGTCAGAGGTCCCCCATTATCCTCTTTATCTTATATTAACTGAGAGTTGATTTGATGAGATAACCACCTGTGTAGTGACCTTGCAGGGTGGTCTAATCCCTCCTGTAAACTAGTACAGATGGGCTTTAAAATGAGTTTAAGAATGCTCAGACCCTAATTTGAATGAACAGCATTTTGACATACCGGTAGAAAAAAAAAAATGGCAAGTTTAATAAATACCTAATTGCGTACTGAAAAGACCAAACTGGCAACGGGAGGCATTTTGATCCTTGCAAATGCATGAAATGGTATGTTATAAAATTGCTCCCTCAAAAAAAAAAAAAAAAAATAAAAAATAAAAATAAAAATACGAGCGGCCCGAAAATGACGAGCGGGCGGTCGAGGACAACCAAATGATTTTTTTTTTTGGCCTTAGCAGGCCCCAAACAATGAAATCCTCTGAAAATAATCAGCATTTTGAAGTGAATATTGACCAAGAATCATCAGAAGAATATTTACTATTAATTGTACCAGGATCGATAACTTGAATGAAATATGAACAAATTAATTTTAAAAAAATGATTTATTAATTCTTATATTAAGTTGTGAAAATATAAATTCAAGTCTACTGACCTAAAATGACCTTTGACCTTGTGACCTGGAATTTGTGTCATATGATTTGTGATACCTGATATTGATAACCCTTGGGTACAAGTTTCATGGAATTTGAACAAACATTTTTGAAAATATGCTAAAAATTCAAAATCTTGATGTTGATGCCACAACAAAGTCTAAGTTTGTTGACCTTAACATAGTGACCTGAAATTCTACTCACATGATTGGGGATACTTGATAACCCTATAGTCCAAGTTTCATTGACTAAGAGCTTATACTTTCAAAATTATATCAAAAATTCAAATTTTTAACCTTAGGTTAAGTTTTTGATGTTGACGACGCCGTCACCGGAAAAGCGGCGCCTATGTCTCGCTTTTTGCTACGCAGACGAGACAAAAACTATATAGATATCAGAGTTCTTTACAGGGATTGATAACTGTTTTAAGATTGAACTATTCACACTTCTAACTCTGAATTGACTCTATCACAGAAGTTCTTTTATGAAAGGATACTAGTCTTAATGTTTTTGTTGTTGCTAAATGACTAACTGTTATGAAGAAAAGGTACATTGAGCCTTTGAAATCAATAATCCATTTACCAGAGTACCATACCATGATACAGTAAATGTTTATTCAGGGCCCCATAGAAGACCACTACTTATTGGTGAATGGGCTACCCTGACAAAAGATTAGAAATAAATAAATAAATACTAATATTGATGTAATGATGCATGTACTCACCCTTCTAACTCTGAGTTGACTCTGTCACAGAAGTTCATGATGTACTCCCAGTCATCATCCCTATTAGATGGATTGGTTGCTTTATCTGTTTCAAAGATTGAAAGTAAGTGAGACAATTATTTACACATGAATCTAGAATGTCGCTGGTGAACCACAAATCCTGTTGAAGGGCAGCTGGTAGGGGTTTCACAAAACTTGTCATCAGTGACAAATGATAGTTTTTGTTATAAGCTACTGAAATCCTTGCTTCTGATTGGTTATCAGATCAGATTTGTCACTGAATTGATTTGTCATTGAAAAAAAGGCTTTGTGAAACGGGCCCCTGGTGATCTTCCTCCTTTGAAGCTCTCACAGAAGATTGAGAATGTGCCTTCACCTAACTTAAGAAGTCGCCACAGTCCAGTCCTCGATACATACATGCATGTATTGTACAATGCTATCTAATATTTTATAAGATAACCTTGTAACTGCAAAGTGCTTGGGGACTCTCTACAACAGCTATTGAGTAAACAATTACCCTGGATTGATCTTATTATGGGGAGGAGAAAGGAGACCATTTGAAGTACACTGATTATTGTTATCATAGCAACCTAACATTTTTGAGTATATTTCAAAAGACCCAGAAAGAAGTCACCTGACAACTGTAACTAAATTAGTGTAAAAAGGCGCGCCCATAGGGAGTTACCTCAATTCAGCAAGTCTGTGCGTGCGTCTTTGTAATATATTAATCTAATTGCTTTAATCGTAAAATAAGTATCGAATTGGCAACGTGTAAACCGAGTGCTTTTGCATTTACACCAACATCGCAACTCTTGTGACTTCCCATTTTCGCAAGAGGTCAGCGTTTTTGTAATGTTAATCTCATCTTCACTAATTATCATAAGAAACAAGGTATACATCAGTTTCACTCTGGTATCAAAATGTCAAATTACAGTTCAGTTTTTTAATTACTTATGAAAGAATCTTGAGACTCGAGTCCACTAGTACTAAGTAGTAGGCCTACTACTAGCGAACTCCGAAGCCTGCGCCTGTGTGCAATGTTCGATGGGTGCGGGAAGGGGTGATTTCAGACGCATTTTAGCGTTCAGTTTACCTGCCTCTTTACGCAGGGGTAAGGATAGGGGTAAGGATTGGTGCCAATTAAGGTTTTGTGATATCAATATCATTCATATCTCAGAAAGATATTATCACCAAGGCTAGCCCAAATTACTTTTTAAACGATTATAAAAACACACAATCAGTATGACAAATGATCCATCACCGATCCAACTTCAGGGTCACTCATACCTCGATTCGAGACAAAACCTATAGTGTAGCACCAAGCAGATGCATCACTCTTAGAAAGATTCACCTGCTTGGATGTGCATCATGCAGTATCGCATTGATTTACAGAATTAAAAAAAATTGTGATCGATCACTGCTCACTGCTCACAAGTCACATGATAATTTTAACATGTTAAACAAAAAATACTTCATTCTTCATTCTGTTCATTGCTTTTACAAACCTAGATCTGTAGATCGAGATCTTACATATTATACAAATCCTATATGAGCTACAGCATTATAATGACAGATAATTTCCAAAACAAAAATGGTCAATGACCCAACACTGCACTGCACTCCCCTAAATAATACCAAATAAATGGGACAGAGCTGAGCTGAGAGAGAGAGAGAAAACAATGATGAATGAGGGGGCGTTGGCAAAGTCGAGCATCAATTGCCTCATACTGCCATATCATAAACAGAAATTGAATTTTCACACATCAGAATGAATGCAAATCTCAATTGAATGTCACACTCAATAGCAATATTTAGCATGATAAGAGTAATTCACTTACTAAGCAACGTTTCTAAGGTTTCCCAGTCGTCTCCTTCCGCCATGTTGAACTCAATTGAGAATATAATGCAATGAACGAAAGAGGGCGCTATCTGTAATTTCATTACGATAGGAGCATTTGCCTAGCTGAAAGAGCATGACTCGGTGGACGGTCGCAGAAGAAAAACGTTGAAAATTACACTTTTATTGACGGTGAATATTGATTTATATTGTATGGTCATACTCAGCAACTTGTGAATTCAGCCATATTCCTCTCTAAAGTCGAGTACGAAATGGTGTTAGATGTGATGCCTCTGTGCGCGTGTAGCTGCCATAGAATATCTGCCTTGTTGACAATGCTTTTCTTTATTTGTCTTGGAGGAAGTGTCGTCTGCTACGCTTTAGAAAATTCTTATGAAAGATTGTCAAAAGGTGAGCTGCTGAATATAGCCTTATTTATATGTTCTAGTTATGTCATGATAAACGAGTTTGCTTGTAATTGTGAATTGGAAAATGTAGTGAACTGTATTAATTAAGGCAAATTAAGCTACATATTTTTATACATTTAGTTACTTTTAATTTTAGTTCTTCTTCTTCCGATCTTCTCCTCTTTATCATCCTCATTACTAATCATACCATTATCATTATTATTATTATTATGATCAATATAACAGGATATAATATTACCGTCATTATAATCAACATCATATGGCCTGTTATAAATTTGCCATCATTTTTATTTTGCACCTGATCATTATAGGCTTCTAGAGTCATAAACATTCTCTTTAAATACTGGGTATAGTGCTTTATATTACGTGCCACTTCTCTTACTGTAACGCTAGAGCCAAAAGCCTGCATGTTTTAAGTAGATCAACTTACGATGGTTGGTTTAATTAAGTTTATGATGATGATATGATGATGATGGCTTAATAGTGCCGGTGTCCGCCTCTCATATATGGGTGCATGCTGATGGCATCCAGAAAGTAAAACTTAAAACTTTGTTGTGTGTTTTATTTATTTAGGTGTGCCTTCCAGTGAATCACCATGTTTTCTCTCAACCTCTGATGTGACATTATCCAGGAAGAGTGAAAATCAAGGATTTCACAGGTAGACTAAAACCACTATATTTATAAGCAAATTATGAACAGATTGTTGTGCAATTAACTATAAGATAGAGGCTGTGTTTCACATTTGCATAGTGCAGAATATAATTTGTATATTGATCTGAATTATACTGAAGTATTGCAAAGTTTGACAAACTTTAGCTTTAACAATACCTATTTATATAGGTGATGATGATGATGATATGATTGATAGCAATAATAGTAATATTAATAATAATTTATTTAATAATGATAAAGATAAAGTTGTTGATTTTGAATTCCCTTTTATCTGAAAGCTATATTCATACAATTTTCTTCTTTTTATATGTTTTCTCCTGTCAGGAGTGTTCTAACCAATATGAGTGCTGCTGTCGAGTCTTCCTGTGACCAGTGTACGTTTATGCTCCTAGAACACATACCTGAAGGGATGTATGTAGATCCTTATCAACTCACAACATTGCAGGGATTTGGCGCTTCAGCGGTTAGTATATATATTTCATTGACATCTGTCTGTTTATGAATCAAAGCATAAGCTATTTTATCTAGATAGCTGTCAACATTTGAAATGTGACTAAATTCTAGGCCTATGCATGGTTTGAATAACTTTGCAGCTTTATGTTTCTTTATTTTTTTTCAATATGATTTGATCATACATTTTGTCATGCCTTCATTTATTTATCTCCACCCCCCCCCCCAAACAAAAACAAAATGCATGAAAATCCTCCATATGTGTGCTGAGTGCAACACGCTGCTTCACATATCATTACATATTTCATCCTATTATTTCCTTTAGGTATTGACCCTCGATGAGATAGATGTAGAGAAGCCTGAACCTCTCTCTCCCAACCACACCATAGCTCTCTATACACCACACATCAAACCATCTACCAGTGATCACATGACTGGTCACATGACTGCATCCATCCATCTACCAGTTCATCTCAGGTACCATGCACCATCCTATGACCCGGAAGTGAATCATGCAGAGGTCTATCTTCCACCTCCTGAGCTCTTCGTGCACTGCACAGGTAGGGGGTAGGACTTTGAGCTGATTAGATTTTATATATATACAAAGGTTCAATGTGCTCGGGAGACGATTACTCAGTGGTCCGTTTCTAATCTAACTCTTTACCACAAACCTTGGATAGGATGCGGTACCTAACTCCAAACCTAACGTAAACTTGATCATCTCAAGCCTAAACCTCATCTGTTCTGAATATCATCATAACTTTTTCCAACAGTCTTTGAAAAGTAGTATTGATAGCAACGAGAGTACAGTCTATCTAAAACAGACACTGCATGATCAGAAAATATAATTTATTTAAACAAAAGCAAACATACATATAGTTGTCGAGAGTAACTATTGAAAACTTGCACCATGATTGCATGCATGGTGTTATTAGATTCAGTAGATTCATATTTTGGTAATTCTTTTGATATTTCTATTTTCTAGTGACTTGTTAGTAGAAATTATCCCAAGCTCTCCTTTTGCGTTTTATACAAATTTTAAAGTGAAACATTTTTATTGATATTGATTATTCTGTATTTTCATTGTTTTGTTGTATGAATGTTTATTTGCTTTGATCGTATTTCCATGAAACAAATAAATAAATGATTGATTGATTGAAAAATAATTTCTTCTCTCACCCTTCTCATGTAAATGTATCATCCACAGTGTGCCCTTCAGATGCTTGTGCTAATGACACAGGATTGATCCAAGCACCGTGTACAGCAGCTAATCACACACTCTGCGTCTGGACACCACTGGATTATACCATGGTAAGTGGGTTGGTATTGATCCCAGCATCTTATCTCATTTGACCCTTGTGGAATCTCTGTTACCATATTATCATCTCAAAGATTTACCTTTTAATAATCTTTCATGTTCTTTTATTGTAACCTTCAACCATCAGTTCTCTCCCTACCTTTCCGTCTCTTAATTCTCTCCATCTCTCTCTCTCTGCCTTATGCTCTCTCTCATGCTCTCTCCTTTCTATCCTATCAGTCTCTCTCTCTCTTTCTCTCTCACTCACTCACTCTCTCTCATTATTGTTCTTTTCTCTACATGCTAGCACATTCCCAAATACTTGTATCATCTTTCTAATAGTATTCTGTGTATCTAACTCTCTACCATCTTTTCTTTCAATCTAAATCTATGTACATGTTTTTGTATAAACAATATTCTGACCCCCTAATCGTTTTAAGATGTAGTAGAGATAATGTTTTAGTATTCTTTTATTGAATTCTTCTTATCAAGACTAATCTTGGTGAACTTGTACATCTTCGTTCCTCTCCTTCATTACACAGGAAACCTATGAAGAACTTGAATTTAGAGTGCCAGTAGGCCAGGAAAGGCACAGCTTAGCAGTGACTGTAGTAACTCTCTTAGCTATCACCATAGCAATGATTGCTCTTCTTGTTGCTATGACAATGAACAAGGAGATGAAGGGAATGAAGCAAAGATGATGCTGACTAGCAATAACTTCAGCACCATATGTCACTGCTTCAAGGATCTAATGATAGGAAGGTGGACAACGTAGAGACATTTAAATCACATGATGGATTGTCACTCAGTTGCAGTCCAGTGTAATGTTTGAAGAAGACTTGGAAGATTTCCAAAATGTATATTGAATAATGAAAGTGCAGTGGACCTTGTGATATCAAACTCATCGGAAATAACGGTGTACTGAAAATGTTGCTGTAACCAAATGAATACAAAGGACGGATTGCCACTCAGTTACAGTCCAGTGTAATGTTTGAAGAAGACTTGGAAGATTTCCAAAATGTATAATGCATAATGAAAGTGCAGTGGACCTTGTGATATCAAACTCATCAAAAATAATCTTATACTGAAAATGTTGCTGTAACAAAATGAATACAAAGTCCTGGGACAGCAAAACAAATCCTTGCTGTAAGGGTTTGATGTATTACAGCGTTTCTTTTATAGTTCGGTTCTACCTACACATTTTGAATGTGTCACTTATTGAATGCTAAAGAGATATTTTTAAGGCTGAAGTGCAGTAGACATTCAAGTTATTCATGGTTGTAATTTTAAGATAGATATGCAAAGTTAAGTAAAAGGGTGATATCAATCTCGGGTAAATTAGCATTGATTATAATTTTTGTTTTCTTCAATGTATTCAAACTTCATTCTTGACAGACAGTTGCTTTTGTATGATCTTAATTAAGTTTGCCTGAGCTTTTCTCCAAATAGTAAGAATGAATTACATATGTGGATTCGTTCTGGAGAGGGAAGTAAGTTTAGGGTGCCTGTAATCCATTCATATACCTGTAATAGTTTTTATTTCAATGGCAGAATACCATGCCATGATTGAACAAAGCTCTAATTCTCATGACTACATCAAAAGAGAGAGAGAGAAAACTAAACAACTTCTAGTTTTTAATTTATTGTTTATAAAAGGTAGCAAAATTTAATTTGTTGATTTTTTTTTCTTCTAAACATTATAAATCATGACAAAATGTACATTAAATAATCATAGAGTAAGACACATTAAAACTGTCTAGATCATAGTAGTCTACAATATGATATAGTATACTTGATGCATATTATCGTCTCCACTTGTAGAGAGTTTTGTAAAATGTTGGTTAACAGTTATCTGAAGCTTTACATAGTATTCTAAGTAATCATTTGCATTTGCATTAGGAAGATCAAACATATCCTTTGCCATCAGTTTTTCAAAAATATACACCAATAATTGTCACAATCAACATGTGCATTGATATTTTTGAAGTTATCATGCAAAGTGGAATATGTTGATACAAAATAATTTCATAAAAGGAACACAACAGATATCACTATTTTCTAAGTTTTAGATTGTGAAATGAAGATGCCTCTTACATGTACATGACTGTATAAAATTATAAATATGAGATTTATTATACATCTACTTTCAAAAAGTAGGCACAATGCTATCATCAGGCTACAACAGGAAAACAATTATATTATACAAATATTGATGCTAATGTGATACATGTTTTAAAAAAATACATATACTTTTTAAAATATATTATTAATACAATAACCTATACAATTATAGTTAAGTGATAAAACAATCAAAGGTATGAAATATATAATCTCCATGAAAGACTTATCAACCTCAGAATCACTCATACTGTTAATGTATGAAATACTGCCTGACCAAAAGAAAAGATGGTAATATTTCAATTGCTTAAAGGTAATACAAAGTTTTGGTAAGGGGTCATGAATTCGGTACAAATGAACATATTGGAAGCATAAGCGATCCTACAATATCAGTGAAAAAAATACACGGGGGCTCAGGGCGAATTAGCCCCCGAAATGCCTAAAAGAGCCCCCGAAAATCAGAAAAGAGCCCCTGTAAATTTGCATACAGTTCAATGCAAAACAAATTTTAGAATGTTATTTTCATGCAGGCAAGCTTGAAAAGTAGCCCCCGAAAAATAAATGTTAATTTTTTCCCTGTACAATATACAGAGATCGTTGTCGCGATTGAAAATGAGTCTAAAGTTATGAACTTGTAAATAATAAACTCCTTATGTTGTATAGCTCCGTCTCAAGGTCAAGATATTAATTAAGCTATAAAACAATGTTTCTTGACTAAAATCGACCAATTTAATAGCTATTGTCATTTGAAAGTTATATATCCC
Organism: Strongylocentrotus droebachiensis; assembly: GCA_035222895.1. Classification (NCBI taxonomy): domain Eukaryota; kingdom Metazoa; phylum Echinodermata; class Echinoidea; order Camarodonta; family Strongylocentrotidae; genus Strongylocentrotus; species Strongylocentrotus droebachiensis. The sequence goes on along the minus strand of JAVYIG010003514.1, from coordinate 58,408 downwards.
AACTACATATTCTGAGATTTTCATGGTCGCAGCTACCAGTGTACAGCCGTAGGCGCTATTTGAATTTTTTCAAAATATTCAATTTTTCTCGAAAGCAGAAGTGTTTTAGGGGCTAAAATTACTAGTGCTTATAATACATCTGCAGGGGCATCCAAATTTATAAAAATTGTAAAAATCACTATCCAACCAAATTTCAAAAAATTCCCCAAACTTTGTATTACCTTTAAGAACATTTTTCTTTATAATTAACGTAGATCATTAAGGGCACAGGAGGACATACATGTACAGTACTTCATGTTTCATCCTGTATGCATGGAACATAAACATATAATAATAATTATAATAGTAGGTTCATGTCTGTCAGACTCGACACTGCTGGCGCTCCTCAATGATAACACGTGCAATATTTTCTTCAATCATAGCCACTGTGCTTAATCAACGGGTGATGTGGTTTTAAATCAGTCCTCCAAACTCTACTGTGCCATCAAGTTTACAATCATATTCCGGAGATAAGTACTTGATCTTGGTTCCTAATTATTTTCCAACATTATTCATCTTGTACAATCTGTGTTCTGTTTCATCAAACTTCTTAATTCATGAGCTTGTTTAGAATTCAAGAACACAAGCTTCTCTCTCACAAACTGTTGATCCATTAACTGGCATTGATCTCTCAAAGGAAGTACAAATAATGGTCACAAATCTACAGAATTTTTGTATAATTCATTATTGAAGGAAAATATATCTAAAGATCACAATGGTGAGAGCAAACAGTGGCATGAATGGCCTGCCATAGTTAGGTTCAACTTAAAGTCAATCTTAGTCTTTGTGAAACACCCCCACGTGGATGATGAAGACTGGAAGGTTTGGAGAAAGGCCATCAAGGAATGAAACATCCAACCCCACAGCTTGGGAAAATGGACGGTCAATGATGAAGATGATGATGATGTTAGCAATCCAGGTACATGTAGCTCAAGCCATCCACAGAATGGAAAGGGTTTAAATGGAATGATTCAAATCAAACGATACAAGGACTGATGATGTAGACAAATGTAGCTAGGCCTTCACATCACCATTGTTATCAGGTTCAAGATCCTCCACAGCGTTCTCTGCTAGACTCCAGATGGCATCTTGAACCGAGTCAAACACTCGAAGCTGGTAAATATCTCCTTTATTCAGCTGCTCCTTGATTGGAGGCTAAACAAAGACAGAACAGAAAACACATTAAGAACTGAGGATGAATGAACTAAAAGAAATTCATTAAATCAGTGTAGAGAAAAGTGAATGAGTAATCATGGAAATATTAACCACTTTTTAAGATCAGGAAATTGATGGTATTGTAGCATAACTAGCCCAGTAATTTTCGTAAGACGTAGAGGGCGTTATAGTTAATTGTGAAATATATACATGTACACCGTGAGATATCGGTCAGTCAGTCAGCGTTGAGCTGTTGTTGCGACAGGTACGTTACAAGGAACAAGATAAAGTTGCTTGAACCGCAGATACTGTGAAAGTGTTGTTTCTTGAGTTCCTGTCATACATTTAGTGATTGCGGGAGTAAGTGAAATGAGAGCTAGTCCAATTTTTCTTACACGATATACTTTTGTGAGAGCCCACTGAGAGATCGTTGATGAATGATTGTCGAGAGCGTGGACCGGGTTTCGAGAGACTGCAAGGCAGATCGCTACCCCGGCAGAGCCCGGTTACGCCACAGTATTGATGGCTAAGTTCACAGTCATACACAAATTGAACTTTCAATTTTAATGCTATCATAAACTTGGGAAAGCTATGAATGAAACATGGATGTGAACTAGATGACTGATACAAATAGAGGATAAGTTAAACTCACCAATACATTGGCGAAAGCAGCTCTAACTCCAGCTCTTCTCAGGTCTACCATGAGATCAGACAAGCCCTGGACCACTGTGTAGTCTATCATATTAACACGAGAGAAGTCTAGGACTAGTTTGATAGGATGGTCTATAGAGGAGCTAAGTTCTGTGATCTGCTCACTGATGTAATCGATGGAAGGATAACGGATGCTACTGTCTACTGTTACCACGGCAACGGACTCCGCCCCCACCTGAGTGTGCAAACAAGAGTGAAACACTATACACTGACATTCTTTGATTGAATCTATTGTACCTTTAGGAGACACAAAAGGTACTATACTTTTTTCTTTTTTTTTCAAACTTAGCTCCGCTGAATAGACCCGTTTAAATATGTTCAAATTAATCAATTTTTCTTTCCTGGGGACCTAGTGACAAGGTATTTGATAAACCTGCTGATAATGAATGAACTACAATACTACAGTTTTAATTAAAGAGCGAGTATGTAACATAGCCAAAGACATATCCTCAGTTTTTGATAAACTTTTACTCATTCACTGCTTTTCTGTGGACTTTACAATCAATACCTTGTTTACTAAAATAACAGACCAATAATCTTTTTATTTTCAGGAAAGAAAGAACACACACTTCTCGCTTCAATTCAGTTTTGATTTGACAGTATAGTAGATTGAGTGATGACTGACCTGTAATTGTTGTGAGTGTGATGCTGATGAGAGCTCAAGATCATTAATCTGTTGTGATGATGAGTCTATCTTGATAGATGGTCTAGCTACAGGAAAGAGTAAGATCACTAGATCTACCCCTATACCAATCAGCGTTCCATAGGCTACATCTAAGCCTAGTGATGCCACCAGAGTTACCAAGTATGGAACCAGGTCCAACTCTAAGCATTGGGATAAGAAGATACATAAACTTCAAGTTACACATCCATTCATTGTGCTTTGGGTATAAATTAGTGGTAAATGGCTGTTTGGTACCCTACTAAACCTTGAAGAATACCAAATTCTATCTTTTGGATAAATGAATGAAATATGATGTAACCAGGGCGACAAAGCAAATATTACTCCAAACTTTAATTAAACTCAACACTTGATGTTACAAATTCCAAATTATTTCCTTTACACATGATACAAATTATGTTCTAGGCATTTATCAGTATATCAAATTACCCACTTTCCCCTACTACTAACATAAATTTGAACATCCCAGGCTTCCAGCTAATAAAGATGTATTGTATTTGTGATACCAGCAAACCACAAAGCTGCCTACTGAATTCAAAACTTGAACAGAGTATTTGGAAAACTTCTTAAATTCAAGAGATAATGATAGACTCACTTCTAATTGTCCATAGTCTTTTGATGATTGGAAGCTGAATGAGTTTAATAAGAGCTACAATGATGACAGCACCAAGCGTGGCTTCGGGGATCAATCTGAAGAGGGGTGTCAGGAAAGCTAAGGCAAGCATCACCACAGCACCGGTAAAGATACCAGCAGCAGGGGTACGAACACCACTCTGAAAGTTTACAGCGGTCCTATAGAGGATAGATGACGAACAGGGTAATAATAAGAGAGGTGTAAAGTAAAGTAAAGTAAAGATACTCGCAAGCCTATGAACACTGCTTTGGAAGTTCAAAGCAGTATTAATAAAAAGTAAGAAATTATAAAACAAAATATCTAAAAAGTGTATCGTCTCTAACACACGTTCAATGCCCTTATTGCACTTGATGAAAAAGAGTATAGTGATTCAGAAGAAGTTAAAACTTATTCTTTTCTTCTACTCTTCTTCCAAATATATTCCCAATTTCCTCTTCTTCTTTCATTTCCTTCTCCCTGTAATTTTACTTCCTCCTATCACTCCTATCAATATCACCTCATCTACCATCCATCATAACAAAAACAGCTGATCATTATTAACAGATTGAATTTTTGCCATTTATTATTTGATGTCTAATAAACACAAATTTTCAAACACTATAGTAGGCACTTACCGAGAGAAACTACCTGTTACTGGATATGCTTGCACAAAAGAGCCTGCAATATTGCACACACCTAAGAAGAAAGAATATCATGTAACACCAATTTATTCCAGATTTACAATAACAATAACATTAAACGTTCTGTTGAAATAGAACAAGTACCTTATCCATGAAAGTCATGATAAGGCTCCTGAATATGATTTGACTTTGATTTAAAACAAACTTTTCTTGCACTCCAGCCCCAAGTATTATCATCTTAATAAATTAAGAGCTTAAATTACGTTAGCAAGATCTCCTGATAACAGCACACAGGGCTTTAACATTGAACAGGATTCCTCAGATATGTCTATTTGAGGTTGAGGATGAATACTATAAACACCACTGCAACAAAAACTATACCATCTATAAATCAGAAAAGAAAACTTACCTATTGCTACTAGTTCTTGGTTTGGTTCAATTTTGTAGTTACTTTGACGAGCTGTTAAATAGAATACAAAAATAGTTGATTAAAGATGAAGCATCCATACACATGAATAATACATGTATTACAGCATCAATGACATTAATAAGAAAGTAATCTTTTTTGGTTTGTTTAATTTCATATATTTCTCTCATATAGGGCAATGCAAGCACAATCAATTTGTTCATACACAGACTTACTAGTTGTTTTGCAAAAGCAGATTACATACTCTTTATTTTTGTTAAAGCAACATTAAATTAATAGAGAATTAAATTAAAAGAGAATTCATATATAATCTTTACAACATCTGCACTGTATTGAGGTCATGAAATACAAGGTAAAACAACTGGTGAGAAATGTCTGCACTGACAAATAAAAAATCAAACAAACAGCTTACCAAATCCTTTTCCAATGACGATAGATTCAAAATATCCAATAATTGGTACTAAAGCAATGCCAATATTGAAAATCTGTAGAGAAAAAAAATGAGAAGGAATTAATTGAAACATGACTAGAAGAATCATTTAACTTAGATTGAACAAATTGTGCTAATTATACTTCAGGAAGAAAAATGCCTATAATATCTTTAACCATGGAAGACAGCACATTTCAAAATGTAGGAGAGGGAGACTTATTTCAGAAGTAAATAATTGAAATGATCAGCACAGAATCTTAAGTATTTTATATTTTTCATCTTGTAGTATTCAAACAACTTCATGAAAATAGTATTCCTGACATAATTATCTTTCAGAATTAAGATATTGACAGTTTCTCCTGAAAGCAGTTTGCTTGCCCAAATTCTACATCAACTCAGCAGACCTAAGGCACAAGGTAAAACACTTGTTACCATAGCAGCAGTCAGGTAAATGATTAAAACAAATCTTCACATTCTAATCTTAGCCAATCCATCTACATTACTCGACGACACACATGTAAATCAATGGAAAGCCACTTACTCCTAATATATTTGGTTGATGGAAGTTTGGAGGTTTGAATGCAGGAAGTCCAGTGCTGTTTATGTGACCTGTCACAGTGATGACCTCAGCATGACCCGAGGACTCTAATGCTAGAGCTACTAGCATACCACATATTACAACTATGGCATTACGGGCTGCAGAGGATTAAAAAGTGTAATTATTATTCTACTACATACACCCTGTAAATAAGACATGGATCGTTCAGCTCTCCTCGGAAGTCCCCATGTGACAACAATACACTTTATTAAAACCTTTGACTGCCATAGAAGTTACTTATTGCCAACAAAAATGTTGATATCAAATCTATCATGTTTGCACAGGTCTATAAAAGATTTTCATTTGATTCTCGAAATTCAAAACAGATTCATAACTTGTGATAATAATACAATAAAATGAGTATGCTGTATTTCTAAAGCATCATTTCCATGAACAAAGAAATTAATAACCATAGTTAGAAACCAATATCATACAATATGACACAAGAGTTAAAGAGAGAGATTAATACCTGTTCCCATGAACCATAAGAACTTCCATAAAACTTTGGTTGCCATGGAAGCATCTTTCCAACCTTTCTTCTCCCAAACGACAGTGTCTTTTTGAATCAGCTGATGATACAAAATTAGGAGAAAACATGTAATGAGAAGGATCTAAAATCATCTTTCATTTGTAAAAGACCTTTAATTATTTTGATTGATAATGTAAATATTGACAAAATTACTTCCTGCATCATAAAACAGATTCGGTAGGATTTCTCTGGCATATATTAGGCAAAGAGACAAGACCAAATTCTCATTGCGAATCGATCATTATGAGCCACAAGAACGGAAGAAATAGATATTGGATTTACATTTTACAGGGATCAGAATAATCACAAGATGACAATATTTTGTTTTCAAAAGATGTAAAAGAGGAATTTCCTGCATTTACAACGTAAACTTAATCCCTGCCATACAATTGTGAATCTATTCAAAGCACTTTGCTATCTGTGACATCTGTGTTATGCTATACCGTGTGTCTCAAAAAAAACGTAACACTTTTGAAATGGTTGCCAAATTGAGCATATATAATTTTATGAAAAAATGTTGATATGTATGGAAAGCTAAAGGACCAACCTTTCATATGATATGAAAAAATTGAAAAAAAAATCATGCTTCGATGAACAGTGTTCACTTAAGTTAGAGGTATGAAAATGGGCCTGCGCAGGATTTTTCCTTCCAATTTTGGACAGGTAAGTTACTTTTAGCATACAAAATAAGTTTGATATGAGATATTCATGATCGATGGATTAAGAGTTAAAAGGATGTTTTGAATACCAGTCCTTTCTCTCTGTCATTTATCAATCCCCAAACACCACCCCTGCCACACACACACACACACACACACACCAACTTCCACTCCCATCTTATTGTATCATTGATCTGGTAGATGTGAACAGGATGAAGGAAGAATGGGAAAATGTTAAATTGAAATACCGTATTCAAAATCATAATTGACATTATGCAACCCACTCTCCTCCCCCCCACAACCTTTTCCCATCCCATCACCTACCCCTTGCCTTTTCTTTATCAGTTTTCTTCCGTAAGTTTGGTGGATCATCAATCACATTTTATTCAGGTTTTATGAATGACCCAAACATGTAATAGCTAAGTACATCATTCATTATGCATTGAAAATACCAGAATTCGAGGTATTCAAAATATCCTTTTGATTCAAAATATCCTTTTGATCCATCGATCATGAATATCTCATATCGACCTTATTTTGTAAGTTACAAGTAATTTACCTGTCCAAAATTGGAAGGAAAAATCCTGCGCAGGCCCATTTTCATACCTCTAACTTAAGTGAACACTGTCCATCGAAGCATGATTTTTTTTTAATTTTTTCATATCATATGAAAGGTTGGTCCTTTAGCTTTCCATACATATAGACATTTTTTCATAAAATTATATATGCTCAATTTGGCAACCATTTCAAAAGTGTTACGTTTTTTTTGAGACACACGGTACAGCTTCTACTAGATAATTATATCATGGTACATGTACAAAAATCAGAGGAAAAAAATTGCTTCATCATGTCATAACTCAAATACTACCATCAAATTTAGGTCTAAGAGATGATTTTCATTAAAGATTCTGGTAAAAGTGAAGGCAAACTGGTTGATTGACTTACAGTAAGTAGAACTAGAGCAACTATTGTGATAACTCCAAGAAGAACATCCCAAGGACTACAGAAAAGAAAAGTGAAACATGCATCAATTAATCTAATTTCTTTCCTTTGAGTATGTTTACAGATTCATTTCTAATACTGCTTCTCAATAACTTATGAATATACATTTAGAACAGGAATTTTAAGTTATAGATGTGGTACAATGCTTTCTTCATATTCACTGTCCAGAAAATACAATGCAACGTGGGTAACTGCTCACCTACAGTATCTCAATAGAAATATGAAAGTTCAATACAGTGTAGTACACAACATAGGCAAAAAGTAACAATGACAATTATGTGCAATTAACATGGACTACATGGTATCATAAAAAATGTAATTTTTCATAATAATATCTATAATGTTCTCTCGGTAACTATGTTAACTTATTATGGGCGTTCCCAACTCAAGCTATGCTTTTCAGGTTTTTGCCTCCTTCCGTATCTGAATTATTTACTGTATACTCTATGTTGAAATAATTGTTACATGTATCATTTATACATGTATATACATTGTGTTTCATATTGTACTGTTGAGAAGGAAATAAATGTTAATAAATACAAAAAAATAAAAAAATAAAGGAATGATCATTCAGGTCTCTCATTATTTCACAATAAAATTAAACAAATACTTCAGGTGCATACTTACTTTGAATCAGGAATGTGTTTGAAGGTATTATAAACATCTTTAGCAAAGCTTCCTGATGAGAAATGTATACCCAGTATATGTTTGACTTGTCCAAATGCAATGGTGATGGCCGATGCTGTAGTGAAGCCTGCCACCACTGATGCTGAGATAAAACCAGTTAGGGTTCCTAGCAGAAAAAGAAGATCATTATCAATAGATAAAGGAAATTGTCAGGAGCTCTCTTCATTTATAATATTGGATATAAATATATTAAGTGAAAGCACAAGAAACAGACATACAACAACAACAACAAAATAATTAACAAACAATGAAATATTTTTTGTGTTGGAGGGGTGTGTCTTTCTCACTTCACGAACAGAACCAATAGATGATCAAGATTTGTATATTTATTTTGCTGTAATTTTGGGTTTAAATATACAAATGAAAAGGAAAGGAACATATATCAAGAGTTGGCAAATGACGCATTTTTGTTCTTGTAGTTTGTGGATGTTGGATGTTGGATGTTGGATACAGCATCATAATTTTGAAAAGTTGACATGGGAAAGGGAAATCCTATGTAACACCTAGTTTCAGACCTATCAAATTTGAATTTAAACCAACAATAATGAAATGCTAAAGGTGAATCGATTCTTACCTAGATGAAAAATGCCCATGATGAGCTGTATGACGCCACACAGGAATGCTAGTAAGATGGCATAGGAAGGCTCATGGATGCCAGTATGTTGATTAGGATCTTGTTTGCCATAAGAGGAGACCAGAAGAGACATGATGGCTGTAGGTCCTATGGTCACGTCTTTAGCTCCTCCAAGAATACAGTACACAAAGCAACCCATGTACGATGAATACAACCCATACTAGAAAATAACATCACACCAATATAACTTAATCTTTCACTGAACAAATAAGAAAAGTTATTTGAGATAAACAACGTAAATACTGTGAGACAAAAACTTACTTTAACTTCCTGTTGAAAATTTGAAATCACTGAAATCTTTTTGATATGGGCTCTTCAATTTGGCTGAAATGGTAATGTCTCTGTGCTGAAGTGGGGGAAAACTTTCCCATATGCTCCAACAAACAAAATGATTAAAATCTAAAATTTCTCAAAAATATATGACTCAGGATAGTAATATGCTATCCAGAGTATATTTTGAGTAATATCCCAAGGGAGAAAAACAAAATTGAATGATATTTTAACACACGACCAATGAGAGAGTTATTTGTGATCTCATATTTCAAACATTCATAACTTTCTTATTATTGCTCCGATTTCGTTCAAATTTTTCCCTTTCAGATTCTGAGTTTCTGTTTACCGGTATCTCAATTTTCTACCAGTTGTCATACAAATAAATTTATTGATTTAGGGATGGATTGCCCTTTAACTTAAGACACAAGGTAACCGAGGCTCTCAAAGCCAATATTAAAAGTTTTCTCACCAAATCCGGCCATTATCCCACTGGGTAACTGAATGGCCTTTTAAAAACCTGAGACTATAATATATCCAATGTTCTCCATACCTGAATGGGGAGTTTGGCCACACTAGCATAAGCTAAGCTTTGTGGGATGACCATCAATCCAACCGTTAATCCAGCCACGATATCGCTGAGCAAGTAACCAGGAGAGTACACAGGCAGCCATTTTGTGATCGGGAAACGATTCTTCCAGCTCTTCACTGAACAATAGTTCCTTGCTGCCTTCTTGATAGGGACACAATCCATGATTTCAGTCAATCACTTCTGAGGCATCAATGTTTTTATATGACATCAGTCTGTTTGGTTTAGATCCAAGCCATCAACATTCTTCAGCAAATGTTGATAACTATTTCATTCATATCAAAGCACATTTGAAGGTGATCAGATCACAGGCTGAACTGTTGCTTACTTCACCTGACCTCAAGCCTGTATTCGAGACAAAAAATAAGATAAAATCAGCTTTTGTATGTCAGTGATAGCCCATCTGTAAACTCATTCAAATTCAACCTGGAAAAGCATGAAGAGCTCATTATGACTTGTTCAACCCATATGAGATGATCTGTGCTATTACCTTTACCTTTACCCAAGATTCTGGAAGAATGCTGTGTTCGCAGCAGTTCTGGTTTCCTGTTTAATATTGTATTGTCTGATGCTCGGACATAAGCGCAATCCCCAGTACACACAGAATTGAATCCCGCTGGAGAGGGGCAAATTAGTAATTACATGTATACTTCAAGCCCAACATCAAGGTAAGTCAAATAAACATTGAACAGTTGCATGCTACATATGTGATATAGCAACAGTGGTCAGTGGATCTAGATATCAGTACTAGTTACTTACCCAGTACCGTACTGAGTTTGCATTTGATCTTTTGAATGATTTTAAAAGTCAACTCAAGTTCGCTGAATAAGGGAGTATATATACTGGTAGTCATTCATTCTTTGTATCACACCAGGGTTATCTCATCAGTTACCAATACTTTTTTACCCTGAGGGCCCTGCAATCATATTGTCCCATGGTTACTAAGGCAATAGGCTACACATGCAGACAAGGTTTTTTTTTTTTTTTTTGGGGGGGGGGGGGGGGGTTAACTCTATTTTTTTCACTACTTTTAATTAAATATTTTTCTTCAAAATTCTCTTTCAAATCTTTTACAATATATACATGTAGGGCTTCATAAAAAAATTCTTCAGTTAAATCATGAAAAAAGTGAAGTTTGATAAACTATTTATATTATGGAATATGAATATAGATCGACCTAAACAATATAGACTAGATTTCTAGACCTATTCAGAAAATAGTATCAAATCTTCGAAGTTCATAAAAGATTTTGTGAAATGTCATGCACGCATAATTATACAAATCATAAACTGGGCAAAGGCATGGTGAAATCAAGTTTTGGGGGATAAAAAGGGAAATTAATGGGATCAAAATATTTATGAAGGCTAATTAGTGAGGCAATAACGTCACAAACTGATGACAACCAAATTGGCAAAAAAAGCAAAGTGACAGTCTAGGCATATAGTCTAGTCTAAGTTTTTCATATCATTAGACCGAAAGCTCCAGTCTCTGATATCGACGGTTGTTCCGCTGAGATTGCATCTGGCTCCTCTGACCGCCTCTAGTCTAGAATAGATTCTAGATCTATACACAAATGTCAGTTTTATTAATATTATGACCCATATATTATCAGACGGTTATTTCTGTCTAACTCATACTAGGCTACTCATACTTCAAAATAAAAATCATAACTTCCTTAATTACTATAGGCTATATATAGTTATCCAAGTTTACTCAAATTTTGTTTGCTCTGCTCTTGTTTTTCTGCAAATTATTTTTGGATTGGTCTTAGCCGAGCTGCAGCTGAGCTGAGCTGAGCTGAGCTGAGCGGCGCGCTGTCAACCGGTTGCACCGCCACATCGAGCCCAGCGCCAGGCCGAGGTAAATGCGGAGCTCGAGGCCGAGGGCGGTGCGGTGCTTGCCAAAACGAGTCACTCTTGCTCTTGGTGACTTGTCATGTCACTTGCCACGAATAACGAATGTTCTACACGAATTTCTCATTTTCTTCAACAGTTTGATATGAGCTCAATTTTTTACTTACCTATTTCAGCTGGCTGTAGCTGTCTGTGACATTGGATTTAATAACAGTAAATCGGGAAGTGCAGTGCTCTGACGTTTCTTGTTGAGCGATCATGTGATCTTGCTTGTATCACGTGATGTGCATGTGGTACTTTTCAGCATCATGTGTACGGAAGTGAGCGACGTGAGGTGATCACCTATTTTATATTCCCAGGCCAAGGCCAACGCCAACAACAGACACCAAACATGGCGAATCCAAGTACTCCGTCTATCTTTTCTTACGACACTTTAGTACATGCAGTGTCAGGGGCAACTGTAAGTAATAAAAGGATTCATGTAACTAAATTAGAAAATGATATTTTAACTTTTTAATTTTACATTTGTATTAGACTAGAGTTAGACATGTGATGTAGACCTATGGCTATGTAGATCAATGTGACTCTCATTCTCACTCTGTGTCCGCGGCCGCGTCCGTTTTCCTGGAGCCAAGCTCCAAGCGCATAGCTAGGATTATTTGTAGGGTTACCTATTTGTAGGGGGGGGGGTGCAGGGGGTGCGACTCTACTTCTCTACTCTAGACTAGTCTTAATCCTTGTCTGAATTCAGTTCCCGGGCCCCCCTCCCCCCCCCCCCCCCCCCCCCTCCGATCCCGCGCAAATCCAGGAGCTTTGACGTTTCATTAAATAAATTATTAGAGAAAGAAGACAATTCGTTGTACCGTTCTCGACTAGATCTAGCTCTTATTTTATCCTTGTCAGAATTTTCAAAAAGGTGTCTGCTCCGTTTTCTTCCTCTTTTTTCTCTTCTCTCTTTCTTTGGCCAGCGTTTTTTTTTTTTTTTGGGGGGGGGGGGTTTACTACACCCCTGTCTAGAGCTGTGCCCAGGCAGTCTGTTAATTGTTGTTGTGTAACTTTAGTACTGTAGCTGTGTTACTGAGCTGTGAGTACAAGTGAGTACAAACAAGTGAAGAGCGAGTCGTGATGCTCTGTATTGGCAGACAGTCGATGCATGGCGTGGCCGGGGATGCCTTGCCTTGGAAGTACATGTACTATGATGTAGGACGTTGCGAGTGGTTAAATATGACTGTATTGTTTGTATCAGAAACATTGTCATTGAATCAGTCTTGCCTGAAAATTATGTTGATGTGTTGTAACTTGTAACTGTAAGTAGGTATCACAAAAGAGCTGCGTTGAGTGGGAACACGCAGAGCTCAACCATGCAAATGTTCATATCATGGAAAAAATAAATATTATAAAATTATATGTCTCTCGAAAGCTCAGGATTCTGTCTTTCAGGTCATGTCATTTTCATCAAAATCCATCAATTACTTACGACACAGTTGCTTGAGATTTACCCTCTAATTCTTACCGTGTCACTTCGTTTGTCCCCATTTTTATTTGATTCGTATCGCTAGTTTTAGCTCATTGCGCTTAAACACCATTTGTCTTTGAGTTTTAAAAATCCACTGGTTGGAAAGAGCACATCTTAAGCATTATTGTCATATAAATAATGATGGGGGAATGTTTTAAAAAGATCGTGAAAAATCAGAGTGAAAAGTTTGAAACAATTTTTCTATATCAGAAAAACATACTTTTAATTCAATTTTAATACGAGAAGAAAGAGAATTCACTGGAGAATACGATCATGTAAGTATTAAGAATGACCGCAACATGGTGCTTGAGCGCAAATCCGATGAATACAGCTGTACCCTGACACTATGAACATGACGGACAAAGAAAGCAGACAAAATATACAGTTCCTCAGGTAGACAAAGGAACATCCCTTCACTGCTATTATGTAAAAATGTGTAGAACAGGTGAATATGCATGTGACACCTGTTCTACACATTTGTACACAATAGCAGTGAAAGGATGTTCCTTTGTCTACCTGGACTTCTTTAAGAGTTTAGAGCCATTTTCAAATGCCATTTAAAATTAATTTAAATGGATTTGATGGTCCAAACTTACAGAAATAATTAATCTATATATATACCCCAGGGCCCGTATTCAATAAACTTCTAAGACATTTTTCTTAAGTCTAAGAAAATGTCTAAGAATTTGTCTAGGTTAAGAAAGTTGCCTTAGCCGTATTCTAAACACGTAAAGCAGTTTGTCTTAGCTAAGACGAAAGATAAGACAAATTCTTAGACCCGATGACGTCATGTGGGAAAGTTGATGTGGTCGACTCGAGCGAATTAATTGCAACTCGATTTGCCTATGTAATTTGCGTGTTAAAATAAAAATCGCACCGCACGAAAATTATACACTAACATGTATGGGAGAGCGTAAGGGAGGAACGATGCTCACATAATTATTTCGGGATTGACCAACTGACACTAAAACAGTCGGCAATAGGCATCTAGTCAAGACCACCTGAGGCTAGATCTAACATCCACTGTAGACTTTTTATACTTTTCTGTCAAACAACTCCGCGGAGCCCAACCGGGCTTACTTATTATGTCGCAGCCGCAGGGTCTGTGAGTATGAAGGGAGCGCCGTCACAAGCCGGCCGACCAGCGCTAGCATTGGATTTGGAGCTACCCTTTCATTGTTTTACATCGTCTACTGTTATATGATGGCCTAAAATTAATCAAATGGCTATAGATGTAACCTTTATCAGACTCATACTAGATCTATAACAAATTTTGTCTCACCTAATATTATGCTGATTGCACATTATTCCCTGTTTCCATACTTTAGCGCCAAAGACTAATAAAGTAAGAGACGGTTTCTTTATATACGACAGCCATGTCATGATTTAGTGTTATGCATGTATGCTATACTACTCGTTTAGTTGTGTACAAACAAACATACATAAGTACAAGTACACAGAGCCTATGGCGCTCCTGCGCGCTGCGCTGTCGACGCTGTATATGCGAAGCTTACGTTGTTATATAGGTCAACTGATAACCTGCGCTCGCGCTGCATGCATTGTTTTTATTCCATTTGATCGAAACCCGAAGCGATTGCTTGCAGCATCACTGAGCTGCCGGTGCCAAAGCCCCATTTAAGCATCCTCGTAGTATGCTTAAATATAGGGTAGATTTCTTACTTATCTTAGATATCTCGATTGTTATTAGAATATGACATGCAACTTAAGTCCTTTTTCTTAGATAAAATCTAAGAATCCTTCTTAATCTTAAGGCAAATTTCTTAAGTCCCCATTGCTGTTATAGAATACGATTTTTGGCTAAGATTTTTTCTTAGCCAAAATTTAAGAAAAAGTACTTAGATTTCATGCTTAAGAAGTTTATTGAATACGGGCCCTGATATCTCGAAATTCAGCCCCTCTTGATAGACACTCTTAAATCTAGCCATGTTTCAAAACCCATAAAAACTTGTTCCGGCGACGCAAAAATAGCCATTTGTAACACGCATCAAAATGGGCTTCATATAATTATTTGAAAAATTCCACCAAAAAAAATATTTGTCAAAAGAACCTGAAAAAAAATAGGCATGTAGAAATCCATACAGAAAACAAATTTCTTGAAAAGAAAGGTGATTCATCAATTAATTACAAAATTATATCGCCTTCAAAATGGCTAATTGTCAGTTATAGCCTAATTACGCACAATTTGACCATTTCGTCTCTTATGTAAGTGCATGGCTGTATTTTCAAAAGTACTTATTCAAATTTGACAAATGAGGTATCAAAATTCTTCTTTTCATGTGCTCAAAAAGGAATTGGGCAGGGGAAGTGAAATTTAGAAATTTTAAAAATTTCACTGTGATACCTACAGGCACTTTAAAGATGAAGTTGAGTTCTGGTCATGCGATTGCATTGTGAAAGAAACGGTGCGCAATCGACCAGAAAACGTTGATCATCTAGCATACAAGAATTTGTGTGTATTGCAAGGTTCTGGAATCATCAAAATGATAAGAAATTTGGCCAAGTTTTGGTTAATTTACAAACACTGTACACAGAAAGATGTATATGGGACTACACGAACACGTGGCGTAAAAATCCTACCCCCCAAGTTTTACGATGTTACATGACATATTTAGAATATGAAGGCATTTGAAGAGCCATGCTTTTCAGGGAACATGTCTCATCTGATGTTCTTCCACACTTGCATAATAAGAATGATGAACGCTCACAAATTATTTTCCACCTCTTCCCAGAACTCAACCTTCTCTTTAACTTTCTTCAATTTGAAAATTATTTTTTTAATTTCGAAAAAGAAAAGTCAGAGAAAGAGAAGACTGAAGGTGAGGACAAAGCTGTAGATATATGTATGTGTAAAAACAACAAAAGTCTTATTTTCGTAGTTCATGACTAATTTGTAAACTTTAAAAGACTTCAAACAAAACATGATTTTTTTTTTTTTTTTAATTTCCATCCATGATCCATCCACCCATTTTAGCCAGTTGAGCTTACTTCATCAACTCTGTGCATTGCCCAACCATTACTTTAAATAGGGGACCACATAAAATGTATCATTAATAAAATGTATGTTCTATCATTAAACTGTAAGTGTTAAGAGTATGAATTATGAGTTAATTCTCTAAATGATATCACACATGATGACTAAATTATCAAACAGACACTCTCAAAATTGCTACTTCTGAGTGAATTCAACTTTTAAGTTCACAAACCTTCAAAAATAAAGTAATTTTTCTATTTTGTTCTCTCTTCTGTAATTGTTTTTTATTTCACTCATGCCAAATTTCTATGAAGGGTTAAGGGGTGATTCTACATTATGAAACCATGAAAGGATATGGAACTTTATGGAGCTCTTACCGGTAGTTTGATTATAATCAGCAGGCATAACCCCTTGAATGTATTTATGAGCTTTGCATGGAATATGATAGCCAAATGCTTTAATTCCATATTAATCACTATTTAAAGATAAAGACCAGTAATGGAGACGCCCCAATTTCAAAAAATGAAATGGAAGCTCTTATTACCAATCATGTGAAAGAATATGTTTTGACTAATACATGATGACAACAATTTTGCCCGGAAACCGCCTACTAATTGAGATATTTGGTAAATTAGTTTATCTATTGGCCTGTGAGAGATAAACGCACGTGTCGCGCACGTGTGCGTACTCCCATATACATCTTTCTGTGTACAGTGATTGTAACTTTACAAAGACTGGGCCAAATTTCTTATAATTTTGATGATTCCAGAACCTTGCAGTACACACCAATACTTGTATGCTAGATGATCAACCTTTTCTGATCGATTCCACAACGTTTCTTTCACAATGCAATCGCATGACCATAACTGGTCTTTATCTTTAATGTAACTTTTACTGTTGTTGTAATGTTTTATTTGACACTCTTTTCATTTTATCCTATACTTATAGGGCAGCACAATAGCGATGTCAGTTTTCTACCCTTTGGAAACAGCAAGATCAAGGTTACAAAGTAAGGATAATAATACTAGTAACACTTAGTGAAAATACATGTCCCTAGGCCTAGCCGGCTATGGGCTTCCAAAGAACTTTGGAAAATGTCACCCTGGGTGTAGCTCCAGCAACTATTATTAGCTTAGTGCTTTTCAAAGATATCCATTATCCACCTACTATTTACATACTATATTTTTATTCACTATTAGTCTTCTTTTGTCAGGATAGCTTCAGTAGTAATAACTCTGCATTATAAAGAGGGTAATGCAGATGAATGCTTTACCAAAGATGAAGTGGCACTGGCATGGGTCAAAGTTAATCTTATACCCTTTTTATGTAACATTTGTGAGATACTGACGTTTGGAAATGTTCATTAAATTTGTTGAAAGTCAATAAATATACAGTTACATGTATCTTTCTTATTTGAGATTGACTGCATGAAGTCTTGCCCAAGAAAAACAGGAGATGATATTGGTTAACAGACAGAAAATCTAGAAGATTAATAAATAATAATTGATTATATTATACTTGTCAATAAAAATACCAATGAAGTATCATATCCTGTACAGGTAACAAAGTCGTTTGAACTTTGATGGTGTAATGCATTAATTGCATTTATGTTTGATGGATTATCCTTTTCTTTTTTCTTGCATAATTAGTTGATGAGAACAGAACAGCTAAACACACACCGTATGTTGTTGCTGAGATAGTGCACGATGAGGGAGTGTAAGTAATTTTTGTAATCAGTTTGGATAGGGTCACTCTTGGATATGTTGAAATAAGATGGTTTGATATATTTTTGAATAATAAGATGAATCATATTTAGGATCAAAGATGATTGTTGAGAACAAGGCACATCCTCACAACCTGAAGATGAAAAACATGACTTTTAAAGTGTGAACAAATATTTCAGAGAGACAGATTAATTTTTGTGATGTATTGCCCAACTTGGTGAACCTCGGGCCACAACATTTTTTTTTTAAACGTCTGAGTTCTGTTTACATGATGAACTTGTTACTTTACTTTAATTGACCTATAAATGAACTTAGATAACACGCAAGGTATATTCCATTAAATTATTTTAATATATCACATATACATGTATATTAGTTAGTATCATGGCATGATGGTTCGTTTGCATGATATCAATTCAAGAGGTTAAGATTTGTATTCCTAAATTGCTTAATACTTTGCTTGTATAATTATTTGCTATACTTTTTTGATCCACAGAGCTTCATTGTACAGAGGATGGTACCCAGTGATATCAAGTTTATGGTGCTCTAACTTCGTCTACTTCTACACCTTCAATGGACTCAAGGTGGCGCTGGGTGACATCATGAAATCAAAGAAAGCTGTCAGAGATCTGCTAATAGGAATATCAGCTGGTAATAATCAAAAGCAGACATGTCTTCTGATTTCTTCTAATCTCACGTCTGAACGATTTTGCTGTAGATAAATTTTTACTCTGTGTAGAATAACGTGTTCCTGTTTACGGTATAAGTATTTGATTGTAAAATTTGATAACAAGTAATAACAAAGAGATACAAAGAGATGTGTTTGGATTGCAGGTTTTCAATTTAAAAAGTGCTTTTCACATCTCTTGAGCCCATCTACAACACTATTATTGGACATCAATCAATTCGAGTATCATATTTGACTGAATGGTTTTGATTTGTCTGTTGTTAGGTGTGGTCAATGTCCTAGCTACTACTCCCATGTGGGTCGTCAATACTCGGCTCAAGATGCAGGGAGTTCAGTTCAAGACGAAGCACTTTAGGGAATCCAAACATCCCAAGTACAGTGGCATTATGGGTAAGTATGGTTAGGTAGCTTCGCTTAACACAGGGGCTCAAAAAGACGCGTCTGAAACACAAAGGGCCTAACAGTAATAGTGGGGTTTGTTCATTGAAAATTCGATTTCTACATATCTGAAAGAAAGTTTAGGTAACCTTAAACCTAATCAAGATATTTATCAGCTCCATATCCTAATGATGTGGTTCTAACTTCTACAAATGTGATAAAATTATGATTTTCAATAATTATACCACTATATTTCGCTTGACTTTTCAATGGGGGTCAAACGAGGTATGTCTATCTTTTATACACATTTGATACGTGCTTGTAAAACAAAAACTAATTGCGCATGGAATTTGTCATGGATTTGGTTTACATAAAGTGGTATTTTGACAGAAAGATTTAATGTATTAATGTCTCTCTTACTCCTCTCTCTCTCTCTCTCACTCTCACTCTTTTTGTATGAGTGTCTTTCTAATTCTTCATTACTTCACTATCCTTTCTCTGTCTGTCTGTCTCCGTTTGTTTTTCTCTCTCTCTCTCTCTCTCTCTGTCATCATCTCCCTTTCTTTCTCTTTCTCCCTCTATCTATCTCTGTTTGTGACCTCCTTTAATTTGTACCTCTCAATCTCTCTGTGTATAGATGCCTTTGAGAAGATCATAGCTCAGGAGGGTGTACAAGCTCTATGGAGTGGTACCATCTCTTCTCTCATGCTCGTTATCAACCCTGCTATTCATTTTGCTGTCTATGAGGCTCTTAAGAGATACCACAGCAGAATCTTTGACAGAAAGGTAATAACTTGCAATCTTTCTTTCTATTTTGTTTGTGTGTAAGCCTCATTTCGTTTACTTCAATAAACCTTTGATCATTTGATAATCAGTCATGTATTACATTATTGGACATTATTAGGGTATTACTGATATTCGCAGAACTGAATTAGGCTGGTATTTTATATGTTTTTTCAATTAATATTCAATATTCTATTTTCGCGGTATATCATCATTTTTTTTCACTCACTTTCTTGTTTCAGGAACCCTCTGTTCTTCAATTCTTCCTGATTGGTGCTCTTGCTAAGACCATGGCTACACTGTGTACATACCCGCTGCAGGTCGTCCAATCAAAGCTCAGGGTGAGTGTCATGTGATCATTTGATGCACATAAAATAAGACACCTCTTTTTTGTGTTTATTTAACAATTTCTCTTAAACACCTGTTGTTGATATCAAAGTGTAATGTATGACATTCAGAGCATCAAATTATGTATATTTAATTGGTATATTCAAGGAGTTAAAGGGGTCCGGTAACTTTGTCTTAGATCCTTTAGAAATAATCCTTGATTTAGCTCATGCTGCAATGATAATTATAAACCTTTAGGTCAGTCAGGAACTCCATGACTTTTACAAGCCGATTAATGATTGGAATTACAAATTTTGAAAACCATTTGGTTTTCATAACACAACAGTCTATTGGGGAAAACGAGTATGGTAAAAACTGGTCACTCAAAGATTTTTACTTTTTTGAGGCACTTCTTGATCATTTCGAAGCGTTTTTTGTTTTGGGCTTCAATATTACACCATATCACAGACACTGGTAACATGTAGGAACGTGTATCTCAGATTGTTAAACGATCCCTTTAATATGAATACAACTTATTAATTAGTAATTCAAAATACAATGTCACTTTGATATATTTGATTTTAACCCAAAATTCATTATCAACACATGTTCTTTATTTTGATATCCCTATTTTAGTATGGTAAGGAGAAAGAGACGCACAAGGGTAGCATGATCAGGAATATAGGAGCTGTCCTCACACACATTATAGCGTAAGTATTTCCCTTGGATGTTAATAACTTGTTGCAGAATCCATAACTAAAAGACGCAGTCACAGCATGTCTTCCGACATATCAAAGTGCAAGAGTTCTATTTTGATTGCTCCGTAAAAGTCACATACCAGTATTTACTTGTCTCTTTTGGCCTTGGCTGTCTGCCTCTGTCTTTGTGTCTGTAGTCTGTACCTTTGTTTTGCTCTCTCTCTCCCTTTCTGTCTGTCTCTTTGTCTGGATATGTGCAGGTGTTTATCTTTCTCTCTCTCCCCTCTTCTTTGTCCTCCTCTCGCTCTCTCTCTCTCTCTCTTATTTGCACTCCTCTCTCTTTTTCTCTCTTCCATCTTTGTCCTCTTGCTCTCTCTCTCTCTCTCTCTCTCTCTCTCCTCTCTCTCTCTCTCTTTCTGTCTCCTACGTCCATCACTTTTCTAAAAACATGCATTTCATAGTCACTTGCATTGAGAAAAGTAACATTGTTTCACACGAAGTTACTAACTCTAGGCTGACATCTCCTTCTCTGGTTGCTTGTGTTTCAGAACTCAAGGAAAGTGGGGTCTGTACAAAGGACTAGAAGCCAAGCTCCTACAGACAGTACTCACCGCTGCTCTTATGTTCCTATGCTATGAGAAGATATCCAGATTTATCTTCGTCATCTTGAGAGCAAACGGTGTTAAAAGATGATCTTCTGTTATTGTACTGGTGAAAAGTAATCCTGTAGAACTGTCCAATAGGAGCTTAGGTGGGCCATACATGAATGCCTTTTATTTCCAACGTTCAGGCCTAGAAGTAATCCTTTGAAGTTTCATTTTTATATTTTAACTGTTGTTAATGCTACCTTCATAAGGCCTGAATTCTCAAATTACTAGTATATTACTAAATATTATCATTTGTTTCATAATCTACTTCACTACATCTAATTTAGAATGGGGAATATGTATGCAATGGATCTGGTTTGATTTTTTGGAAACTGATGTAGATAAGATTGTGTGTGATTACTTGTGATGAATACAGGTAATGTCAATGTAAAATTGAGATATTGAAAGTGATCTCAAATGAATCTTCACACCACATCAAATATAAAAAGGACTTGGGTTGAGTTTCTAATTAATCAGATTTCTTAGTTGATCTTTGCAAATTTGCAAAAATGACAGGTAGTCCTGGTTTTACAAAAAGGTGATAAGATATTCTAAAAGTTCAATGAAATGCGTGATATGTATAAAGTCTCAAAAACAGAACCTCATAAAATGTTGACTTGCCATGTAAGTGACAGGGTAATGTCCTATATAGTTGGTTCAGACAGAGTGCAATACTAAATACAATTCAGGCTTCAGCTATTGTATTCTGAGTTATTTTACTTATTTATAAAGACCTTGTTGTTTGTATGTCAGATGTTGTGTGTAGCTCGTTGCATTCTGATAGTCCTTTGCATTTATTTTATACACAAATTTGAATAATATGTCGTGAAATAATTGTTAAGGTATAGATATATGACATTGCAAACTTATGCAAGTTTATTTGCTCTCTTGTTCTAAGGGTATTGTTTTGATTTGCCACTGATATTTTGTTCATTTGCTTTGAACCAAGTGACTTCACAGATGATAGAATAACTGCATCTCCGGTTGAAATATGCTTTTGATCCAGATTTAACAAAATTGTGTTTGAGATGACTAGAAAGTTGACCAAATTATGCAAATGTATTCCAGATTGTAGAGCTATCACCAATTAACACTGCACCAGCTGGAAACCAGCGAGATTTGGGCGACGTTCCCGGTTTAGAGTTTTTGGGTGACGGTCGCTGTTTTGAGGAGAAAAAGAAAAGAAAGGAAATCTGACCGACCCATGTTTTGGCACCTAAAGGGCAATACAACATCTTTTTTAGGCCTTATTGTACAAACCTAATATGAGATAAAACATCAACAATATACACCACCATCTTATGGACAGATTTTCTTCATGTATTGAGAACCGTATAAAACTGCATCAATGGCCAGGGGCGTCACAGGGGGGGGTGGGGGGGGGGGGGGGGGGGGGGTTCGGGGTTAACCCCCCCCCCCCCCTTTGGTATTTTTATGTGTGTAAACCCCCCTAAAAAAACCTAAACCCCCCCCCCCTTTGGTTTTTTATTTGTTGTTGTTTTATAATTATGGAAGAAAAAAAAAAAATTATGCCCACGGCTAACCTAAAAAAGGTGACCTCCCCCCCCCCCCCCCCCCCCCCCCCCCCCCCAACGAAGAAAAATGTCAAATTTTGAAATTTCGAGACCAAAAAAAAAAAAAAAAAAAAAGTGTCCGCTTACCCCCCCCCCCCCCCCCCCCCATCCTGCGTACGCCCCTGATCATGGCTATAGACAGAGTATTAATAACGTTATGCCTCATATAACCGATATTTTAAACATCCTTGGAGTGAACAGGTATTAGCAAGTTATGTACATAAATGTTCATCATTCTGATGCCTCTTTTGTTTATATTTGTACATCTTGATGAATTATGTATACGTAACTTATGATTTTGTATTGTATATTAACCTAAGAAATAAATTAACATTCTTTATTTGATAATACACATCAAGTTATTGACTTTTTCTGTCATATGTTTCATTACTTCTTTAAATCTCTATTTTGCATTGAATGAATGCAGTGTTGGCAGGGGTCAAACCTGGGACCGTTTCACAAAGCCTTTTTGAAATGATAAATGACAAAAATCAATGACAAATCTGCTGATAACCCAATCAGAAGCAAGGATTTCACTAGCTATAACAAAACTTTCATTTGTCAATGATGGCAAGTTTTGTGAAATGGGGCCCTAAATGGAAGACATAAGACTTGCAGGAATACAGAATATGACTATGAATATTGGAATCTCAACAAAACTTAACAAAAGTGTGAATTTTTTCTTTCTTTTTTACATTTTACATCGTTGTATTTAATTCCGCACTGCACTACCTATGGCTGCTTGCGCCCTCTATATAGCAAACAATGCCTGATCGGTGACCATTGGTCCCCCATGATCCTCTTTTTCTTATAATTGATAGCTGATTTGATGAGATAGCCACTCGTCACTGACCATGCAGGGAGATCTAATCCAGACCTGCCAACCTCTGGAGTTCAAAAACTGTATTCTTTAATCCCAAAAGTTGTATTTTACTGACAAAAGTTGTATTCTTAAAAATGAACACGGAATGTTACACGGATTAATGCCTCTTACAGTTCCTACATACAGGAAGAATTTTTTTTAAGGATCGTTGGTTGAATATGCATGTACAAAACGGATGTTAATTAAAAGCTCTTGCTCGCACGCAGTAGCCATCAACATTGAAGAGAAAAATCATGCAGCTACTGCTATGCATGGACCACGCACCTACCTTGAAACTGTCAAGGAGTTTTATGCAGCAATCTGCATATATCGGAGCAATGGATGTTGATAGTGATGAGAAGGAGGATGAAGCAACAGTTGTCATGTATCATGTTTGATGAATGAAACTATAAAGAGGCATGTTAATTTAATTCAATTGACAAAGTCGATAAACGTATCACTAAAATAGTTCTGGAATGCATCAGAGTATAGATCCTTCCAGATAAATGATTACATTTGGAATGGTATTTTACTATTTTTGTTGTTGGTAGTTTAACTTTAAAGCTTTCAAATTATGATGTGAATTTGCCAAATATTCATGGCGTAAGATAAAACAGTTATATAAGTTTTGAGATTGAAATTAAATGGCGTACTAATCACCTCTCGGAAGTACAGGCCAGGTATAGTTGCACCGTTGGTTTTAGGTAAAATGTTAGCATTAATTATGGTCACATTGATTACTTTTTTTAATGTTTTACAGAATTTTCTAATGAGGTGTTTTGTATAAACGATCAAGTCGATCATGGTGTTTGCAAAACAGCATACTACCATACTGTTATTTCCAAATTTGCCCTGAGCAATACACTCCTCTCTACTGATCAGTTTACTGGTGCAAATAATCCTAATATTTCATTGGTAAAGAAAGAGAGAGAAGAAACCTGTGTCATCAATATATTGAAGATTGTAGAGGTATGCGTGTGGATGGATGTCAGGTTAAATGATGTATTTGTTGCACATTAAACTTATTCAGTCTGGCGGGACGTTTGCCGTGAAGCATACTCTCGACAGTCACTGTTATGAATTTGTTAGGTAACTTTATTTCAAATTGCTAGCAGCATAGTGAAGGCTTGTCAATAGTTCTGCTTCTGTAATTCTGTTGAGTGTTGACACTGCAGCCTCTTCTATCGTACCATCACTTTTGGGCAGACTGCCCTTCTGTCTTTACACAATTGAGAAATAAATGTTGTCAACCAGCATGTTACTTTAAAACAAAAATGAGAGTAATGTAACAAAAGTGTTCTATTACCTTTTAGCCTTGTGAAAGGAAAGTTATGTGAGTATCATATGTTTTTCGATGTTAGTGATGTCACATAATCATTAATGATTCAATGTTGTTTATATACTCACATTTTTAGTAAACATTGTGAATTGGTGATGATAATGTACATTAATTGATATTTTGAAAATTTATATTATCACATGGAAGGATGACTAGGGCTGGCAGTAGGGGCAATGTTTAGGATTCTTTCAACTCTGTGGCTAAATCAGGATTCTCACCCTGTAACTACTATAAAGTAGTTTTACTAAAAGTGCTGTATTCATAGTCGCTTATATTATAGTGGCCATGGAATTTTTGTTAAAGGTTCTTATATCTCTATTCTAAGTTCTTGCTAATTTTTATTTATAACAATGCCTTGGCAGAGAGTACTGTGCTACCACTGCTGTGCAGTGTTTACTTTTTAGTATACTGATAGACCAATGAGTAAATAACAGTTAACAAATAATTGAAAAGAATACGTATTTTCATTAATTTTGGGAATGGCTGCTGGTCCTGGAAAAAAACGGCTCCCTAGCTGTTCTTTAAAAAATAAGGACTGAGTGCCTTGACTTACAGAAATTTGTAACAAAAATGTTCTTCTCGACCGCCTGCAAAACATGTCCAGATACTTAACCAACTGAGCTACAAATTGTTTTGATATGAGAAATAAATTTGCTTTTGATTATTTTTCCCCATTTCTCAACGAAAGCCTTACTGGAGCCAGTTATAATAGGAATGGAGTAACACACTCGATGGTTGAAAAATATAAGCAAAAAAAGCAAAAAACATAATTTGATTAGTCCAAAAGAAGTGCAAAAAATAGCAGGAAAATAGTGATTAACTTTTGAAGACCAAAAAATAGTATAAAATAGGTCAACATTTTTTCTGCTTAAGTGCAAAAAATAGCAGGAAAATAGTGATTAACTTTTGAAGACGAAAAAATAGATTAACATGTTAAGTGCAAAAAATAGCAAGAAAATAGGCACAAACTTTGAAAGACGAACAAAATAGTATAAAATAAGTTAACATGTAATATGTTAAGTGCAAAAAATAGCAGGAAAATAGTGAAATACTTTTAAAAGAGAAAAAAATAGTACAAAAATAGGTTAACATGTTATGATAAGTGCAAAAAATAGCAGGAAAATAGTCAAAACATCTAAAAGAAGAAAAAATAGTTTAAAAATAGTGCATAAAAAAGAGACACAATTGGGGAAAATAGTGAAAAAATAGAAATAGCTAAAAAATAGTTTATTTTTTCACTATTTTTTAATGAAAACAGGCAAAAAATAGCCACCTCGTTGGGGAAAATGGAAAAAATATACAAAAATTAGTGTAGTTTTTTGACTATTTTTTAAGAAAATAGCCAAAAACTACATCAAGTAATCAAGAAATAGCGAAAAAATATATGGAAAATAGTGAAAAAATATATTTTCCTACTGGTCAAAATGACTGGGGTGAGTTCGTCACGACTGGTGTGTTCGATGAACCAATGAACATCCCCAAATTGCCGATGTGAGATGCTTGTAGGATACTTTATAGGACAGAATGGGCATTTTGCCATTGAAAGTGGCACACACACACACAAAATACCAATACAAAAAATATAAAAAAAATCGTTTTTTTTTTTTTTTTTTTTTGAAAATCATATTTTATTGAGGAAAATCGTACTGTCGTATTTGCTTCTAAAAATCGTACTAAATACGACTAATTCGTACTGGTTGGCAGGTCTGCTAATCCCTCCTAGCAAAACTAGTGCAGTGGGGCTTTAAGTAAAATCTTCTACATCTAATACTTTCACTTAAATCTGTTTCTATAAATACATGTATTCTGCTTTAACAAACTTAATCCAACTTATTTTCAAGGCTGCATTTAGTCTTCCATTGGCATCGATACAATTTGTAGGGTCTGAAATGCAACCTGTACCTATCACATGAGACAATATTACAGTCTTAAAATATTGCGGAGTGTGATTTTGAAAAATGTGATTCCACAGTAGTATTTGTAAGTTTTCCAAGCACATATAAGTTTATCAATGCTAAGCATGATCATAAAAAATGACTCGTAAACTTGGTCTCTTTTTTTAAATTTCAAAATAAAATAATTTATTCAGAAAAAAAGTACAGGATCATAAACACGTTTAGAAACATACCAAATCATTTAGACCTTAATTCTGGTTCATATTATCAATTCTCCATAACAAATCAAGCACACAATATGGCATCTTCAATATTTTTGGTAACTGTTGTAAAAACGAAAAGAAGGAGAGATCATGTTCAAAGAGAAATCATTCCAAAGCTCACTTAAATTCACATGTTCAACGATCAGATGGCAGATTGTAACCAAGAGTAATCATTTGTTGAATACATGCACTTCACTTTGAGATGAGCTACATCATAAAGCAATCTGATGACAGTTGTTGAGGATTCACCTCCTTAAGAAATTTTCATTGGTTTTCTCATATTTAAAATGAATAAAATGTCCAGAGACATGTAACTGAAATTACAATCCATATACTGAACTGAATCATCAAGTAAAAACAATAACATTACCTAGCTCTAGCTCAAACCTGATGTTCCAAAATGATGAGGGTGGGAGTGCCCGTATCACTATAACCTTATTGTACAGAAGTTTCATTTTGTAATCTGAGGTATGCATCTTGAATACATTATATGCTGTAATAAATTTGTTTGTGCAGGTTGGATTTTACAAAGCTACACCTGCATGCATGAGCATACATCGATCATTTTCATCTGTAATTACTGCCATCAAACTGGCTCTCATTTTATGTTTTACTTCACAGAATGACAGCAACCCATCTTATGAATACAATGATTACTACTAGACTTGATGATAATGATATATTGATACACTAGATAATCTGTTGGTTAGTCCTGTAACACTCGCCCTAGATGCAGACTTTGATTGAGGTATGGTTAAAAGAAATATGAAACGTATACACTGTTCCTTATACAGAACAGTTAATGTTTATTATTTAAAGTAGTCCCAAAGAATCAAAAGTGTTTTGAATTGATGCAATATGAACATTGCAAATGGGAAGCCTTACTGATCAAATATAACAACTTCCCTCTTCAAAATATGTTTGGGGCCCGCAGTAATCATATCGAAAAAAGGTTATTTTTGAGATCCAGATTTTCTGCCTTCAGCGGTCCTCCATAGAGCGTCAAGATTCGTGACGTCACTTGCGAGACACAGCCAGCCACAACATTGCATTTCACGCCTTTCCATGATATCTATTTGATTTTTCAGCAAATTATTCATGTTCTTCAAGAGAAAATCTTTCCATCCATATATAATTTGTCCATAATTATCAGTTGTCGTGAATTTTATTCGAGTGAATATTTTAACAGTCCATCACTACAAAATACAAATTCATGATTGGTTTCTGTTCCTAGGATGGCAGAAATTTGTTTTCAAAAGATAAAAGAACATCTTTTTGTTATAAACAACGGCATTCAAGAAGTAACTCTTCCCCCACATTTTTTTCAAACATCGATATGTAATAATTCTACATAGTCATCCAAGCAACATTCAAGGCATAATAGTCTATATTTTATGCCGTGATATTTAAAATTATACCTGATGTTCATACATGTATTTCCATAATGACCTAGGACATGTCAAGATTATAGACAATAGCTAGGATGCCCAAAGTTCATACACATCAACTATTTTTAGTCCATGTTGTACAAATACACAAATAGGCAAAGAACATCTTTATAACAATGAGGTATCTTAATTGTTTATACCTTACATGTAAAACATAGACCTGTCACTCCAAGTAACATTCAAGGCAAAATAGTCCACATTTAATGCCGTGATATTCAAAAGTATGCCGTGATATTCAAAAATATGCTGTGGTATTCAAAAGTATAAACCTTATGTTCACATTTCCATAATAAGAAGCACCTGTGACACTGATCCAAAAATCACTTTGATAAGAGCACAACTCAAACAAAAATGATGAAGAAAATGAAATTTGTATGCTTTTTAACTGTACTTGTATATTCACTTTTTCTGCTTTATCATTTACAAGCAGCATACCTCTCTTATTGCTATGACTAAGAACAATACTCTCATTAAAATAAGAAATCACATTAAAAATCTTCAACTCAGATATTGTTACACAAAGTGGAATGTCTTTCAAATAGTTTATTTATATGTAAATATATTATTTTTATTTATAAGTTATCATTCACTGCTTCATGCACCTACAATTAATGTCTGAATCAACTTTTAAAAGCAACAAGAAATGAACCTTGCCTCTTCCATACAACATAATACAACATAATATTATACAAATAATGAATGCTTGTGAGTTCAATAGTGCGAATATTTTCTTGAGTTGAAAGATAAACGTTCTATTCGACGAGGCGTCAACTATACACTTGTTTTTTTCTTCTCACTTTTTCAATTATTCAGGGGGGGATGTCCCCCCCTCCCTAAAAAAATTGAATAGAATTAACGTTAATCTTTCAAATATTCGCACTATTGAACGAATGAAACACATTCCTTATTCGTTTTATACAACATCAAAGTACATCTAATAGTCAGAATTAAATCTTTCAACAAATTATGCATTGCTCCTTATATTAAAGATAAATTAAAGTTGGAGTCTAGGCCTTCCCGATTACATTCAGATTGCCTACACGTACGCGCAGGGCAGAGAGGTACGCAGTCTGCATATAACCAAAAATGCACGCTCGTTGAATAGTACTACGGCGAATAGTACCAACAATGCACACTCGTGCAATAGTATATCTATTTAATATCATGTGATCAACAATCCTCCAATCAAATGACAAGGATCTACTTAGGTGTTGTATAAAATACAATATCATTTTCTCTCTGACAGAGGTGTCAATACCTCGATCTACAATGGCAAGAATTAAAATCAGGAAATCACGAAGATGAGGGTAGCTTAATATCAATTAAATGTGCGTCATTTAAGGATGTAGATCGTCTCATTCATCCAATCTTAGTATTGTCCCTGATGTCGTCTTGATCCTGAAATAAAAACAGATACCGTAAATGTAAATGTGACATAATTAAGGCATATGTCTCCAATAGTATGCCTTGATTCACCTGAATGACTCCTACATTTAAAAATCACAACATCCTTTTTATATGTCCTTTTTCAAAAGATATCGCAGTATTAGAACGCTTTTGACAAATAATAGTAAATAAGAATAAGAATTATAATTGGTTTAATAAGTTGTTTTATCATAAAAAATAGAAAATTTTTAGCCATACTAGCTAACATGAATAAGTTGTAAAGACTATGTGTGAATACAGACTGCCCATCAAAATGAAGGTTTAATCACTTCCAATGAGTGACATAATATCTATAAACACATGTGGCCTTTATATAGAGGTGGCCATGCACTAGACAGGTTTGACTGATGTACTACTCACTTGGTGACGAGTTCAGCCCCTATGACATCATGTATATGGTACATCATACTCAGTTTCTTGACGGCTTGTAGCTTCCTCTCCTCCAACTCCTGTCAAACATAATACAATTAAGATCAACTCTGGTCAAGCTAGTCCCTGCTACTTAGTCCTCTACGTCGATCACTAACCACATCTAACATTTCAGTATATACCCAGGGGGGGGGGGGGGCGTTTCATCATCATGAAACAATTAGTCGGTGGTTTTCACCGACTAATATCATGTTCACCGACGATTCTTTTGTCACCGACTATTTTCCAGGCCTGTGATTGGTCAAGTTAGTCAGCGCTGATCATTGCATTAAAGGTAAAGACCAGTAATGGTCATGCGATTGCATTGTGAAAGAAACGTTGCGGAATCGATCAGAAAAGGTCGATCATCTAGCATCTAGCATCTGCAAGGTTCTGGAATCATCAAAATGATAAGAAATTTGGCTCATTCTTCGTAAAGTTACAAGCACTATACACAGAAAGATGTATATGGGACTACCCTATCTCTCTCACCAGACCATGAGAGAAATAAATTTACCAAATATATGAATTAGTAGGCGGTTTCCCGGCAAATTTTCTATCATCATGTATAAGTCAAAACATATTCTTTCACATGATTGGTAATGAGAGCTTCCATTTCATTTTTTGAAATTGGGGCGTTGCCAATACTGGTCTTTACCTTTAACTTGACCCAGTGACTACTGAATTCTCTTAATCCTATAGGCTTAATACAGGGACCACTCGGTTCCAGTAGGCAATGAGTTAAACCATTAACTACTGAATTCTCTAGCTCCCATAGGCTTAATACAGGGAACACCCGGTTCCAGTAGGCAATGAGTTAAACCATTGACTACTGAATTCTCTAGCTCCCATAGGCTTAATACAGGGAACACCCGGTTCCAGTAGGCAATGAGTTAAACCATTGACTACTGAATTCTCTAGCTCCCATAGGCTTAATACAGGGAACACCCGGTTCCAGTAGGCAATGAGTTAAACCATTGACTACTGAATTCTCTAGCTCCCATAGGCTTAATACAGGGAACACCCGGTTCCAGTAGGCAATGAGTTAAACCATTGACTACTGAATTCTCTAGCTCCCATAGGCTTAATACAGGGAACACCCGGTTCCAGTAGGCAATGAGTTAAACCATTAACTACTGAATTCTCTAGCTCCCATAGGCTTAATACAGGGAACACCCGGTTCCAGTAGGCAATGAGTTAAACCATTGACTACTGAATTCTCTAGCTCCCATAGGCTTAATACAGGGAACACCCGGTTCCAGTAGGCAATGAGTTAAACCATGACTACTGAATTCTCTTAATCCTATAGGCTTAATACAGGGACCACCCGGTTGTGTAAGATTTTATCATACCAAATATGACATTTTATGTCACAATTTATGTTAAGAACTTTGTGACAAACTGGACACAAAATAACCACATGTCCCTTGGGCTTGCGCTTCCAACTATGGCAAAATATTCTGACTATCATGCTATCTTTATATCATCACAACGAGTGAATGTGAGAGGGCACTGGTGGAGACGGCATGTTGCCATGGTAACTTGTAGGGTTTGGATAAGGAAAACCCACATCAACAATAGATATGGGGAGCACTGATAATATGATACCGGTTGTATACATGCAAAAATGCTGTTTCCAAATTTCCTCCTTGGAAGCACAAAGAAATTAGCACTTATTTCAGAACACTTTTGTAATGTTTTCTTATTCTGGCATTGAAACACAACATATATCAACAGTTGACAGTTTTGATACATAAGATGTTAAAGTTTAATTACACACTGACCTTCTGTAGTATTTCTCTGTATTTGGCTTTCTTGATAGCTCTCAGTACAGACTGTCTACCTGTGGACAAATAAAACAAGGGACAAATTTAAAAAAACAAAATTAACACTTATCTACAGAGGGAGGAAACTGGCCTGAATTTCATCGGATGCATCAGGACACATCCAATGAAACTGTTCGTATGAATGCTACAGAGGAGAAAAAGACGATAGCCGATGAAAAGAAGAGAAATAGGCAATTAAACTCATCAGTGTGACACCAATGAAACAGCCACTGAATGCATTCGGGAGAAAACAGCGATTAAAATGGTCAAAGGTCGCAGTGTACGCGTGCTTTATCGTAACCAGCTGTGTTTGTTGACTTATGGTTGAACATGCTGCATGCTAGCTAGATGGAGCGCGGGCTTAATAATTACGAAATAATTCTTCACTTCCGGCAAGGGCTCGCCACAGCGAGTGAATTTCACCGGCAATATGAAAGCGACAGCAGGGAAAACGGCGGTTTCACCTTTGTTTACATAGGGAAATTCTAAAGGAATCAAGGAATCATAGGGATCATTCTAAAGGAAAGCCTAAACATTTGTTTCTCTGATTTTATTAATGATTTTTCTCAGATTGAACTCACAAGGAGAGTAACAAGCAATGTTTTGTTTTGTTTTTTTGTTCAGTACTTTTCAAATCAATTCCTCACACCTCGTCAAATAAAACCTACACTGTATACAAAAGAAAAGAAAATGAGAAAAGTCTAGAAACCTTTAGAAAAGTTTTTCATGAAGATTCCAGCTCCTGGGATAGACAGCCACCATGACCCGACATCTCGTACTGTAAGCATCCCAGCTATCACTAGCATTCTACAATGACAGGACGCATAAGCTTAAAGTCATTTCAAAATCTCAACATTCTACGCTAGCTGTTTGCTGTGCCTTCAAGTCAATGTCTTTGCCGAACAGGTTGTGACAATGAAGAATAATTATGAAAAACATTAATGCAAAGGAACCACAATAGCAAGAGTTTTCGTTTGTGCATTCATATGTTCACAGGGGTTTGGATACATGTCACCGGACTGTTGATCCCATGGTTCACGGTTTGAGTCCCGCCGCGGCACTAATGTCCTTTGGTAAGATATTAATCTACATTTGCCACTCTCCACCCAGGTGTAGTTGTTGGGTACCTGGTAGGAATTTATTCCTTGAAAGCTTTTAGCCAGGTGGGGGTCAACCATTTATGAGTATGATGTCTGATGTCATGTAAGTAACACACCATACTGTCACATAGGTTTATCATTCATCCAGACACCACAAGTCCAAATGTCTCTCTCATGAAAGTTAAAGACCAGTACTGGAAACGCCCCAATTTCAAAAAATGAAATGGAAGCTCTTATTACCAATCATGTGAAAAAATATGTTTTGACTAATACATGATGTTAACAATTTTGCAGAGAAACCGCCTACTAATTGATATATTTGGTAAATTAGTTTATCTATTGGACTGTGAAAGATAAACGCACGTGTCGCGCACGACGTGTGGGTAGTCCAATATACATCTTTCTGTGTACAGTGCTTGTAACTTTACGAAGACTGGGCCAAATTTCTTATCATTTTGATGATTCCAGAACCTTGCAGTAATACTTATATGCTATATGATCAACCTTTTCTGATCGATTCCACAACGTTTCTTTCACAATGCAATCGCATGACCATAACTGGTCTTTATCTTTAACACCCAAACTGTGAGATTTCTGACTTACGTTATTTCTTTGTCCTTGAATCCATGGACATCACAGAGTGTTTGACGGGAGAAAGTAATGTTGTTCATCTTCTCTAAGATCTGTGGTATGAATCTATTGATGAGAGCTGAGACTCCTTGTTGGGTTGCTATCTTACGGACATGAGAAATATAATCAGCTGTGAAGACAATACAGAACTCATCCCCATCCTTGCCATACCTGAAGATTTTTATTTCTTTCTTGTCTCGAAGTTGATCCTGTATAAACGAGAAGAAGTGATGAATGTAATTAAATCCACTGCATGTTTTGTTTGCACCATTAATTATAATTTTTAGAAAATTGAGATATACTCTGGACCATTACAGGTAACATTAGGCCGCGTTCATGCTTGATTTTGACGGCCAGAATCAGGCATCTGTTACGTGTTTAGTTTAAAACACGCTTGCGTTCATGCTCACTTTTGTAGAATCACCGAAAAACGGCGATCACGAACGCCGATCGTAAACTCACAAAAAGATGCGTTTACAATTGTAAACGCGTTTAAATGGGTTCAACGCACTGACCTCTAGTGGGTCTACGTAGCATGCACAGTGAAGGTCACACAATGCCACACAAGGAGAATTGCCTGGATGAGCCAGAGAAGTAAGCATGAACAGCTACACCGTGGAAGTGCGATCACGATGAGCGTTTACGATGAGCGTTTCAGATCGCTCATTCTACCTTCAAAATCAAGCATGAACACGCCCTTAGTCTCATACATGTTGGTCATTGAAAGAGTTGGAAGTCAGGTTCTTAGTATAAAGAGTGATCTTCGTACATTAATTAGAAGGCCTAATATATCAGACTAACAAAATGCTTTCAAAGAGAATTAAGAGGGGGGAGAGTACTAGTGCTGTAGCCGAACCGCCGAACCGAACGGAAGTTCGCCGAACATGGCACTTCCGAACCGAACCGAACCGAACACAAAGGCCTGGTTCGGATGTTCGGCAAAAAAAAAAAAAAAAATGTTTTTGCAAGCTAATAAACTTGTCATTTTGTACCTAATTTTCATGTCATGATTGCTCATTTTATATTTACTTTTTTCCCATTTTCCGCCTTTGTGATTTATGCCTATCCAGTGGTGGGCGCGACTTCACTGGCGCCATTTAAATTCCAAATCCTGACCACGCTAAGTTCTGTGACCATCGCAAGCCATGAACAAGAAATACATGTGCGTGATCAAAACAAGTTCAGATCAAAACAAGTTCAGCTCAAACCCATTCAACAACAAAAAAAATATAATTTTAATTGTAACAATATCGTACAAATTTTATAATATAAATAATGAAATAAATATACTTTATAGTATGGTATTTATTTATTTAGGAAAAATAGGAATTTTATATTTTTCCTATTGAAAATAAAAACTTATAAAAAACAGTTACTGACGAGCCTGATCGAGTCTCTATTCAAGATGGCAGCTTTCATACATTAGACAACAACCGTCTCGGAAAATCTTTAAAAAATATCATTTATTGACAAATTGAAAACATGAATCTTTTAAAATTGAAAATAAAACACGATTCAAGACGGAAATATGAATATAAGTAGTATTTATCTTCACAAATAATTACGTTTAGAGCAGTTTTTTAATGTGAAATTCGTGCTGGTCGGAGCAGTGTGCAGAAGTCCTCCGTGCTGGTCGGGCCCGGCAGGCCGGCCGGCCCGCCAGTGCCGACCGCCATGGCTAGTATAACGCTGCTTGCTATTATATTACCGAACCCCGAACCGAACCAAGTTCGGGTGAAAAATTGCCGAACTCTGCCGAACCGAACCGAACACGAACATAGCGTCTGACTTACAGCACTAGAGAGTACCAATTGTCATGATAAAAAGGCAGGTACTTTGGCAAGGTACTTTGGCATCAGAAAAATGGCAGTGCTTTTAAGGATACGGTACTGACAAAATGCGACTATAAATCTTTGAAGAAGAAAAAAAAAGGCAGCTCCACTTTAATGTAAGTTTATTAAGTGGGAACAAAAGTTCACTCTCACCACTTCTCTGTCTACTTGAGTTTTGTTTTGGATTACACTGTAGAGTTGATGCTTCAGCAAGATTGGAGGAATTCTACCCTCAAACCGATGGACGTCAAAGAGACTTCTGAGGTATGTTAATGCTGCTTTGGTGTCTGATGGCAAATCTAATACAAGATGAAATAAGACAAAACATTATGCTACAAATCTTATTCTGTTCAGCATTAGGTGTCATGGTACAAATCTACATACCGTCACCTTCTTAAAATAATGGCCAAAGTCATATGTTCATGAT
This sequence comes from Strongylocentrotus droebachiensis, assembly GCA_035222895.1. Taxonomy (NCBI): domain Eukaryota; kingdom Metazoa; phylum Echinodermata; class Echinoidea; order Camarodonta; family Strongylocentrotidae; genus Strongylocentrotus; species Strongylocentrotus droebachiensis. Next base: position 22,086 of record JAVYIG010003514.1, on the reverse strand, counting down.
TTGAGAAAAAAACAGAGAAATATGAACCAAATATTATAGACTCTAGACTAGATCTAGGCCTATAGAGGGTCTAGAGGTATATGGTCAAAATCATGACTTTAAAGGTACTATGTCCCATTTGCAGTCCAAACAAATGAAAAAGTTAAATTCCAACTGCATTTGAAAGATAATACTAATTTAGAACTTCCCTAAAAAAGGTGGGGCTTGAAAATGTCTTCAAGTGGGAAAATAACGACTCTTAGTTGCCAAATTGACTTTAGGGCTATAGAGCCCAAAAGTAATCTAGATCTAGTCTTGATTTTCAGACAATTGTATCGAATGGCCATACGTTTTATGCTGCGCAAAGATTCAATCAGTTGGGCTAGCGAAAAAAAAAGAACATCAACATATTCCTTACGACTTGAACTTAATATCTCTCGGGGGGTCGATTCTCAAAAATTGGAAATCTCCCGAGTTGCCATGGAAACGCATTTAAATCGCTGTTTTGACCACGATATTTTAAAAAATTTGAAATCGACCCCCCTTTGGAAATATTGGAATTATTCTGCCCTTTCATATGACACCTCATTTATTGAGTATCACCTTCAGGATCACAACAGATTAAGGTTTGAACTTAAATTTATTTTTAAAAACTTGACCAATTTTGCAATGCACATAGACTCTATAGGGATGTGTGCAATGTCAATGGGAATGGTTTTAGCAAAAAAAACGTGGTGCGCGATCAGACACCATACACATCATTAGAGCTTAGTTAGGTTGGCTGCAAAAGGGACATAGGGTCTAGTACCTTTAAATCTCAAATTAAATAATCTTCGGGGAATAATAATATACATGGAACTTGCAACAACAAGTACTACAAGTACAACAACATCAAAACAAAAGGCTCACTGCTAGACTAGTTAAAATAGACAATACGAAACCGCGGTGTCAAATCAGACGTACCACTCAGGTCTTCATCGCCCGAAACAGCCCCGTCGGTCAACTGCTGACGTTCGGTAGATTCAGCGGCTAAGAGATTGACTGTCCTGGGTCGCTTATTCTTGAATAAACTGGGCATAAATGCACGTTTCATCCTGCTCGTTCTTATCACATCATTCAAATATATCTTTTATCTTACAGTGCTTTTCATACACTATGACTTGTCTTGACATTCTCGTAATGGAGAGGAGTTGTTCAGTAGCTGTGATTTCGCTGTAGCTAGCTACGTATACCGTAAGTACCTACGAAACGCTTATATACCTCGCGCAGCGGGCAGAGGTCACCGGCCGAGCCCCGCGTACGGTATTTATAGACTAGCTAGTACTGAGAGGAATCCCGACCCCGACCCCGCCCACCTCCCCGAGACCCCGACCCCCCCCCCCCCCCCCCGCCCCACCTGCAAAACGGAAACGGCAAAGCTTCAGCGCTTCGCGCGGGCGGGGGGGGGGGGTTACCCGCCCGCCCCCCCCCCCACAAAGTGTTATTCAGGGTACGATGCTCGTTCCCTCTGAAAGCACCCCCTGTCTGAGGACTGCCAACATTTCCGAACCCACCTTTCGCGGGCTTTTCGCGGGCTTTTCGCGTGCTTTTCCTGCCTTGGAGACCCCCCTCAATCATGAAAAATGCTCAATGTACCCACGGAATTCGGAATAATTTCTCAGGAGTCCAAAGAGATGAGAGGAAAAAGAAAAAACACACCCTTTTTAAAAGAAATCTCTGGGTGAAAAGTAGTCTACACCCCTTTTTTTTTTTACAATTCTCGGGCCGGACTTTGTCGCACCGGAAAAATACCCCTTTACCGGACATTTTGGTAACACGCATGGGGTCCGTCCATTCTCGGAGTGGGCCGCGGGGGTGGGGGGGGGGGGGGAGCAGGCGCGGATCCACGGGCCAATTCTACCGGCCCGGCTATGGCAACCCCTTTGTGTAAAAACTAGATAAACTCAGTTTATCAACTGATAAACTGAGTTTTTCTGATAAACTGAGTTTATCAACTGATAAACTCTGTTTATCTGATAAACTCTGTTTATCTGATAAACTCTGTTTATCTGATAAACTCTGTTTATCTGATAAACTCTGTTTATCTGATAAACTCTGTTTATCTGATAAACTCTGTTTATCTGATAAACTCTGTTTATCTGATAAACTCTGTTTATCTGTTCATAAACTGAGTTTTTCTTGATAAACTGAGTTTATCAACTGATAAACTGAGTTTTTCTGATAAACTGTGTTTATCTGTTGATAAACTGTGTTTATCTGTTGATAAACTGTGTTTATCTGTTGATAAACTGAGTTTATCTGAGAAAAACAGAGTTTATCTGAGAAAAACAGAGTTTATCTAGTTTTTACACAATGGATCCGCGCCTGGGGGGGGGGGGGGGGAGCTTTCCTTTGAGGTTTTATTTTGGTCTGCGGCTGTATCATGAAGGATTTGCGGTCATAAATTATACGGCGCGTGGGGGCCGGTGACACTTGTTCTGACATCGATCGGGGCAATCATATATGTTGCAAGGAGAATCGGCTCTAATAATAACGGACAGAATCGGGCAGCCAAATCTGATCAACTTATCAAGCGACTGGAAGGTACAATGAACTTTGATGCTCAGCTATAAACAGGCGCGGAGCCAGGATTTCTTAGTGGGGGAGGGGGGGGGGGGCACTTTTGTTTGTTTTGGTCCCCCCCAAAAAAGCGCAACGACTCAGCCAGCCGCTGAATAAACGGGGGGGGGGGGGGGGGGGGGTGGGTGGGGGTAAGAGGACACTTTTTTTTGGTCTCGAAATTTTAAAATTTGACATTTTGTTCCATTAGGGGGGGGGGGGTGAGGTCACCTTTTTTTAGGTCAGCCATTGGCATAATTTTTTTTTTAATTAAAAAAAATAAAAAATAAAATAAACAACACAAAAGGGGGGGGTTGCTCCAAGATACACACATAAAAAAAACGAAGGGGGGGTTCAACCCCAAACCCCCCCCCCCCTTCCGCCCTGCGTACGAGCCTGCTCGTCTGAATACAGTTTACCCCCTCCCACGCGAAGCGCAGAAGCTTTTACGTTTCATTAAATCATTAGAGAAAGAAGACTATCCGTTGTACCGTTCTCGACTCTTAATCCTCGTATGAATTCAGTTCCCCCCCTCCCATCCGTTCGTGCGAAGCGCGCGGAAGCTTTTACGTTTCATTAAATCATTAGAGAAAGAAGACGATTTGTTCTACCGTCCTCGCGTCTTAATCATTGTCTAAATTCAGTTACCCCACCTCCTGCGAGAAGCGCGGAAGCTTTGACATTTAATTTAATTATTAGAGAAACAAGACGATTTGTTGTACCGTTCTCGAAAATAATCCTTGTCTGAATACAGTTATCCCCCTCCCACGCGAAGCGCGGAAGATTTTACGTTTCATTAAATCATTAGAGAAAGAAGACGATTCGTTGTACCGTTTTTTATTCTTAATCCTCGTCTAAATTCACCACCCCCCCCCCCCCCCGCCCCTTCCTCGCAAAGCTCCGAAGCTTTTACGATACATTAAATCATTTGAAAAGAAGACGATTCTTTGTACCGTTCTCTACTCTTAATCCTCGTCTGAATTCAGTTCTCCCCTCCCCCCCCCCCCCCCGCGAAGCGCGGAAGCTTGTACGCTTCATTAAATCATTAGAGAAAGAAGACGATTCGTTGTACCTTTTTTTACTCTTAATCCTCGTCTAAATTCACCCCCCCCCCCTCCCTTGCAAAGCTCGGAAGCTTGTACGTTTCATTAAATCATTAGAGAAAGAAGACTATCCGTTGTACCGTTCTCGACTCTTAATCCTCGTATGAATTCAGTTCCCCCCCCCTCCCATCCGTTCGTGCGAAGCGCGGAAGCTTTTACGTTTCATAAATCATTAGAGAAAGAAGACGATTCGTTATACCGTTCTTGACTCTTAATCATTGTCTAAATTCAGTTACCCCACCTCCTGCGAGAAGCGCGGAAGCTTTGACATTTAATTTAATTATTAGAGAAACAAGACGATTTGTTGTACCGTTCTCGAAAATAATCCTTGTCTGAATACAGTTATCCCCCTCCCACGCGAAGCGCGGAAGATTTTACGTTTCATTAAATCATTAGAGAAAGAAGACGATTCGTTGTACCGTTTTTTACTCTTAATCCTCGTCTAAATTCACCACCCCCCCCCCGCCCCTTCCTTGCAAAGCTCGGAAGCTTGTACGTTTCATCAAATCATTAGAGAAAGAACTATCCGTTGTACCGTTCTCGACTCTTAATACTCGTATGAATTCAGTTTCCCCCCCCCCCCCTCCCATCCGTTCGTGCGAAGCGCGGAAGCTTTTACGTTTCATAAATCATTAGAGAAAGAAGACGATTCGTTATACCGTTCTTGACTCTTAATCATTGTCTAAATTCAGTTACCCCACCTCCTGCGCGAAGCGCGGAAGCTTTGACATTTAATTTAATTATTAGAGAAACAAGACGATTCGTTGTACCGTTCTCGAAAATAAGCCTCGTCTGAATACAGTTATCCCCCTCCCACGCGAAGCGCGGAAGATTTTACGTTTCATTTAATCATTAGAGAAAGAAGACGATTTGTTGTACCGTTTTCGACCCTTAAGCCTTTTCCTCTTCCTTTTCTCGAAAAAAGAAGTGTTTTAGGGGCTATTTTTTTAGTGCTTATGATACATCCACAGGGGCATCCAAATATATAAAAATTGTAATTTTGAGAACCAGTAACTAGTACGCCCTCTCACATTGCCTAGCGGAAATCATCGAATTCCCATTTTCTATTTAAATGAGCTGAAACTCACATAAAATGTAGATTATTATATACCTCATCGAATGCGGGGTGCACAAATTGTAGCAGCCGACATTAAAAAGGTCTAATTTGAGCGAATTCGTTAAAGTTTGTTCTGGACAAACTTTAACGAATTGCGCATAATTATAACGTGTTGAGTATATAGAAGGGGGTGGGGGTTAATACATTCGCAGCGAATTCCCATTTGCTTTGAATGAGCTGAAACTCACATAAAATGTAGATTATTATATACCTCATCGAATGCGGGGTGCACAAATTGTAGCAGCCGACATTAAAAAGGTCTAATTTGAGCGAATATCAACCAATGTCCAGAACAAACTTTAAAGGGAAAGTCCACCCCCAAAATAAGTTTGTTTCGATAGAGGCAGAATAATAAGAAAATCAGGTGAGTGAAAGTTTGAGCAAATTCTGAATGAAAATAAGAAAGTTATGAATTATTGAAGTTGTGATCAATCAAATACAAATTGGCAACTCTGTGACTTATTATACGAGCTCTCCTTCATTTGCTTTGTGCATAATATTCCATACCATAAAATCATGTTTTCTTCGTTATTGATGACGGAATATATATTTGTTCCTTGCAGGGGGAGTATAGAAACATATTTGCAATTATTATATTTAGGGTGCATGTATGCTTGAAATTTTTCTTGAGGGAAAATGAAAATTTTAGATTTTTACCATAAAATCATGTTTTCTTCGTTATTGATGACGGAATATATATTTGTTCCTTGCAGGGGGAGTATAGAAACATATTTGCAATTATTATATTTAGGGTGCATGTATGCTTGAAATTTTTCTTGAGGGAAAATGAAAATTTTAGATTTTTTTAGTACTAAGCAAATGGAAGTTGAGCTCGCATGTTACGTCATAGAGTTGCCAATTTGTGTTTGATTGATCACAACTTAAAAAATCCTAACTTCCTTATTTTTAATCGGAATTTGCTCAAACTTTCACTGACTTGTTTCTCTCATTTTTCTACTTCTATTAAAACTAACTTAATTTCAGGGTGGACTTCCCCTTTAACGAATAGTGCATATACCTTTCAGATTATTTAGGGGGGGGGGGGGTAATACATTCGCCGCCAATTCCCATTTGCTTTAAATGAGCTGAAACTCAGATGAAATGTAGATTATTATATACCTCATCGAATGCGTGGTGCACAAATTGTAGCAGCCGACATTAAAAAGGTCTAATTTGAGCAAATATTGGGCCATTGTCCGAGAACAAAACTGAGCATAACGCATACTTCGTAGGGTATGTGGTTTGCATATGTGTGTGTGTGTATGTGTGTGTCTAGGAGGGGGTTGACCCTCCAATAAAATATAACATTTAAATTCTAATGATAAACATAATTATAATGATAAGGCCAAATAAAAAACAAAACATGTTTAGCGTCCTGTTTTTTTCGAAAAATAGGAAGGAGGAGGCCCTTTTTATTCATTTTAAAATGGCCGCTCAAAATGGCCGCTCGGTATATTTTCCCTGACAGTCCGGCTATTTTTCAAGATGGCCGCAGACATTTTTTTTTTTTTTTTTTTTAAATCAGAAATAGATCCATTTTAGCAGTGTTTTTCGTGTTATTTTTCTTCAAAAAAAAAAAAAAAAAAAAAAAAATAGGAGGCGGCCCCCAAAAAGGAAGCGGGCGGGGACGCTAAACATGTATATTTTTTTTAATGGCCTAATAATAAGCAGAGGGGTAATATATTTCTAATTTTTGTTAATTTGGACCTTTCTTATGCTTATTTCTCACTTTAATGTTGTGATAATTTGAATAGATTTGATTTAATGGTTTTAAATAATCATTTTATCCATCTTCATTCTCAAAATAACAAATTGTTATCTCTTATGATTTAAGGAGAAAAACAACGACTAGACCAAAGACTACTTCTATCCGTGTCTCCTTGCGGAGACTACAGTTAGCAGCTAAACGGAGTGCGTTCATATTGTTCAACACAGCGTCCGTATGCGATATCGATATCAGTTTTGCTGCTAAAAAAGGCTGCTAGCTTCCGCTTGGTTTCATTGTGACCACTATTCATTATGAGTGGTGCCAAAATTATGCTACCACTACCAGCTGCAATCTAGCTGGTGCCTGGTGGTGATGTTTATACTGTCGCAAGTAGACCCTACGTAAGAGAATGCAAAACATGGCGATGAAGCAAATAGGAACAGATGGAGCTTTACAGTCATCACACCTCCAGTCAAAACTCTTCTTCGGAGTATTTAGGAGGAAAAGAATCCAAGACCCAAGATCCAAGATCCAAGATGAAGGTAAGGAGTGTTTCAAACTCTATTCAGGTTAGCTAGTCTACATCACACATACATAGGAGCATCGCTATCCTGGCTGTGTATTAAAAGCTATGCTTTTGATTCTCAACATTAATTCAAACACCACTGTACAAAACTCAACTGATTTCACTCAAAATCGGTACTTTAGTGTCAATTGATGACACCTAAATAGCAGTAAAATACATTTTGTTTAACTTAGTCTCTAGACTCTAGTCTACTGATGTTAAAAAGAATAATAACAAAATTCAAATTGTAAGCCTAGTGTTAAACTTTGCTTACAGCTGCATCGACATGACTGTGTACAGTCTATGCAATAATGTGTGGTGTGTATATAGATATAATAATACCCGCCTCACGCATTGACTCTCTATTCTTTGCTGGAGTGGTACATATGTTTCTCACTTTCTGTATTCAAGCTCCAGGGAGCTCCGCCACCAAAGGCGCTGCGTCCGACTCGGAGCTCCAGTTCAGAGCCTGCATAGGAAAACGATTTGGTGATTTCGGTGTCTAGATCTAGATCTAGTCAGGTCGCCGACGGAATTAGCACTCCAGGCAAAGCATAGCGAGAATCAATGTCGATGGCTCGATGCGTACGTCAGTGCTCGCTGTATGGGCTGGTCTGTGTGTGGAAAGGGAGGACATTGGTGCTACCACGGCTTAACGTTAGTATACCCCACCATGCACCAATAGGGTTAATGTAAAGATAGGGAGGCCAATACCAAAATCTAACTTTTTAATTACTAATTTATTTATAATGAAACAAAGTTTATGTGCTGATATTATGTAAGTCTTGACAATAGACTACAGTTCTTGACAAGTCTTGACAATAGACTACAGTTCTCAACATGGCTCATGACATTGAATCATCTCCAAGCCTCTATCATTACTTCTACAGTAGAACCAATACCAAAATATAACAGTTTATAAAAGAAAGTATTTTCTTTAACTAAGACAACTCACCCATCTGCCGACTCCAGAAATTCCATAATATAGAAGATATCCAGCTCGTACACAAGTCTCTGCGTGTACGTGGATACAAGGAATAATACATGTGTGGTTGTTGAACACAGGCTTAGTGAAAGTTAGAACAAAATCGTTCAAAAAATAAAAAAGTTATGAGAATTTAAAATATGATATCAATTAGTCTATGCAAATCTCAAAATTGGCGATTACCGGTAGGTTAGTGGATTGTGACATACGTGTACAATGTAGTCAAGTTTCAAGTTTAGTTTATTTCCACAATCTGATAAAAATACAAAACAATCAAAAGAAAAACAAGAATACACCATAAATATAACATAACAGATAATGGTGGGATCGACAATAGGCCTACAGGCCTGTCTATGGTCAATCCCTTGAGTATACATGAAAGTCAAATTTAACAAAAACTAACACTACAACAACAGCAACTACAATAACAACAAAAAACGGAAAAAACTTGAGTATACATGAAAGTCAAATTTAACAAAAACTAACACTACAACAACAGCAACTACAATAACAACAAAAAACGGATGGGTAGAAGGAATGGGAGAGGAAGGGAGAAGTCAACTTAACATAAATTTAAAACATGATTTTTATGTTCGTTTAAAAACTGGAAGACTTTTGGTACATTTTAAGGTATTCAAGAGATTATTCCACATGACCGGCCCAGAGTATTTGATAGTACATCTAGAGACATTATATTTATAATAAGGAACATACAAGTTATTGTTCTGTCTTATATTGTACACATATTCTTTCTTTATGAAACCATTTTCTAGAAATTTTGGCAAGGTATTATTGATATATTGATACATAAATGTGCATGTTACAAATCTGTGAATAAAATAGTTAATAATTTCATTTGTTTAAATAAAGGATCTAAATGAGAGTAAGGCTTAGACTTCGTAATTATCCTGATTGCATGTTTTTGTAGAATATGAATATGATTTAAATTTGCAGATAACTCTCCCGTTTATCGTGTCCAAAATTACCATAAATTTCTTTTTTTCTCTTGCGCTCCTTCTCTTTTGGGGCACTACAAAAAATACATTGTGTGTACTGTGTACCATGTTATTAAAGGTTCTTGAAAAATAAAAGTCATAGTTTAAAAAAATTATGTTTTAGTCATTTTGTGTGTTGGGGCAAATGGGAAAGTTGTCCAGCAGTTCGTTAGTGACTTTACAGATTCAGCCAATTTGAAGTGCCCATATGTTTAGTATTTACGACTTTGGAAAATTCATAACTTCTTATTTTTAGTCCGATTTTGCTAGAATTTTCACCCTTCTGCTTCTCTGTTTTTATCCGCTTTCTTTGAGACTATTTTGCTATCAGGATTGAATATTCTTTAAAAGGAAAATCAAACGATTAACTGTTTTAGCCAACCAGAAAATATGAATGTTTGTTGTGAATTGGGAGGATGCATCCTTGGGGCACACTCCTGGTGGCAAAGTCCATTCAAAAACTGAAAATATCTTTATTATATTGCATACATCTATTCTATAGCATCACCCAGCATCTAGACCAAGAACTAGATTTTTACTTGCACAACCTTTTAAATGCACCAACAAGCATGCACTGCAAATGAGCACCTAAATTGATTCCTCAGCACTATATCCTGACTTATGTATCCTGCTGAGTATCGTCATAGAAGTAGAAGTAGAAGTATATATGTTCTTCATTATTCTTTTCCCTGTTTACTAATTTCTACAATGACATTCATTCTTGTGAGTTATAGGCATATCATATTTTATTTGGTTATAAAACACATTCTTCTCTTTGACGCCAATAATAGGTAACCAGATCAAATTTTACTTCTCAGATAATATGAAAATATCTTTACTTTGTTCATAACAGGTGTGGTCTTCATCATCAAACGAGAAGTTGACACAGACATGTTTGAATCCCTCTCAAGTACAGAAGGACAAGACCCATCAACTAAACAAGGTATCGTGCAGCTATCAAGAAAATTCTATTGTACAATGGCGCTCAGGGTGGTCAACAAAACAAAACAAAACAAAAAATCAAAAATATAAAAATAGGAACATGAAAGGAGTGTGTAGGCTACTGATGCATGCATTGCATGAAGTCCGATATGGCTAGGCTCTAGGTTTTAAAGATGCACTCTAGTGCTATGTGATCCTTATTTTGAAGCATTTCAAACACATTTTATACCTCATTGAATGATTTTGGGGAAAATTTGTTAAAACCCCCTTGTGTACCCGACAAGGAAGTAAATTAGTTAATAATTAAAGGGACTTGTTAACATTGTTCAGATGAGAGAAAATGGTGCTAAGGTAGGGACTTCAATGCAAGATGTACAATGAAAGATAATCTGAAAGTTTGAGTGAAAACAGACCATTATTAATGATACAAATTGGGGAATATTGATCTGATCAATTCCTTAATTCTTCCAACGATATGATTACAATTTAATTATATTTAAGGTGAATCTAAATCATCACAAAGCAATGAATTGGCTCTATATACCATTCAAGACATTTAATTGTTGAAAGATTTTTAAAAGCCTTTCGTATGTCTTATTTTCATGGTAAAATTGTTGGGAAAATTCAAAAATGGTTGGAAGAATTTACTGTTAGAGGGTGTCGCACAGTGACACCTTCAAAGAAAACCATACAATCTTTGTGGTTTGAGAATTTTTCAGGATTTTTTGCATGTTAGAGGGTAAGCACAGTAGAATGAATATAATAAGTAACAGCGCTTAAAGTATGTTGTGGCATCATCATCAAAAACTTATCATGTGGTTAAGTTTTTGAATTCTTAATATAATTTTAAAAGTGTAACTACTTATTCAATGAAACTTAAATTAAAGGGTTATCATGTATCCCCAATCATGGGAGTAAAATTTCAGGTCTTTAAGTTTAAGGTCAATGGTCATTTCAGGTCAACAAACTTAGACCATAATGTATGTTGTGGCATCAACATAAAAAATGTAACCAAAGTTTAAGATTTTGAATTGTTATCATCATTTTGAAAGTATATATTCCTCTTCCATGAAACTTGAACATAAATATTACCAACCATGTGATTATTCTTTTAGGTGACAAAGTCATGGTCAAATGTCATTTCAGACCTGCAAACTTAGACTTTGTTGTGGCATCAACATCAAGATTTTCAATTTTTAGCATAATCTCAAGAGTGTTAGTTCAAATTCCATGAAACTTGAACCCAAGGGTTACCAAGTATCATAAACCATATGACAAAATTTGAGGTCACAAAGTCAAGGTCAAAGGTCATTTTAGGTCAGTAAACTTGGATTATGTTTTCACAATCTAATATGAGAATTAATAATTCAATTTTTGTTATTTGTTCATATTTCATTAAAGTTATCAATCTTGGTACAAATTATAGTAAATAATTCTTCTGATTCTTTGTCAATATTCACTTCAAAATGCTGATTATATTCAAAGGATTTCATTTTGGGGGGCCTGCTAATTGGCCACCCTGCCTATAAATAATGTCCCAATTTCAATTTGTTATCATATCAAATTGCGTAATGCAGGCGAGACTGCCGAAAGCGTTTCCCTTGTTTTTAAATTGACCAGAAGCCATTATTGTTTTTATGACACAGGATTCAGTGACAATTGCTCTGTGGTCAGTATCATACACCAATCCAATCCAATCCAAAAGATATTTGGACCGAACACCATAACCTAAATCTGATCCTAACCCTAAATCTTACCTCACCTCACCTGAAATTCAATTGCAACCTTAACCCTAATCCGGAGCCTGGAGTAATTGAAGTGGGAGCATACTGTATATGTCAGACCACTCCATTTAATCACTGTCAGTAACTTTAAACTTATTAACTGATTTAAATTCTTTTGTCGTAAGAGTTTATTTGGATATTGGGTTTGAGTGAGGGGTGGGTTAATAGACAAAAATATAATTGAAGATAACTAGGCCTATATTCAGAAGGAAGGAAACAACTCATAAGTACATAGCATTTACTCTATGTTTCAATTTAATATCTTGAACATCAAGTTGCACCACAAGAATTGACATTGTCTGAAAAATAGACAAAGTGATGAAGAATAGTTAAAAATCCTCTAATAAATAGCAAATGCGCAGCTATTAAAAAGAAAGATGTTGAACGTTTCTTCTTGATTTCCTTTTCTTATAGGAATGGTATATGCCACCATAAAACAAGAAGATGAGGAAGAGATAGTTGAACCTATTACAACTCAACGTGAAGGAGGAGGAGAAACTGAGCAATCAATTCCTGAAGGTATTAACATTCTTTCATCTTCAAGGCAAATCAAATCCTTAAAGGGGAAGACCGTCCTGATATTTAAGTGGTTTTAATGAAAGTAGACAATGAGAGAAACAAATTATTGAAAGTTTGAGCAAAAACCTATTAAAAATAGGAATTTATGATTGTTTGAAGTTGTCAACAATGAAACACAAATTTGCAGCTTGCAAGCTCCTGTCCAATTCGCTATCTTTGATCTACAGAAAATCAAAAACTTTAATTTTCTTCAGTTATTGATGACAGTATAGATTTGTTTCATACATGGGCGTCAATCCTTACGTAATACCTATTGTTCAGGGGGGAATGATCTATTCATTCATCCCCCCGGAACAATAGGTATTACGCAAGGATTGACGCCCATGGTTTCATAAAGTGCTTGTACCGTGCGTCCCAAAAAAAACTATACACTTTTGAAATGGCTGCAGATTAAAAATATATATGATTCTGGGGGAAAAGTTTTATATGTATGGAAAGCTCATAAATTCAACTTTCACAAGTCCCAAAAAGTCCAAAAATAATTCATGCTTGGGTGAGCACTGCTCACTTGTGTAAAGGGTATGAAAATTAGGTTGCGCAGGAATTAGCTTTCCAATTTGTGAGAGGTAAATCCTTTGGAGCTTACAAAATTGAGGGTGATTATGATACATTCATGATTTGCTGAGTGAATTTCATGGTTTATTAAACCAAACTTTTATGCATGAGTAAACAGGAATTGCATTTTTTATTGTAGCATTGTAACTTTCCCTGGTAGACTCAGTGGTGTAATTTTAGACCCCAAAATGTGTGAAATTTAGCCAATACTAGCATACCAATTCAGCTCCACTTTAAAAAACACACGGTGCCAGTTAATTAATTATTTAATTAAAAATAACAATACATGGGTTGGCTGGTTGTGCGTAATATAAGCAACACGAAAATGCCAACTCAAAAAGCCAACATCGGCATTGGCTGAAATAAGACGTACAAGCCGTTATTTCGTTTTTTTCAAATTTTTCAAAATACCTAATATTTTTGGTGGTACATATGTATTAGAAATCGTTATATTTCAGCCGTCTCTGAACCGATTTTGATCAAACAAAGATGATTTTGTCATTTAAATATTATGTTCTTTCAAGTTTGACACTCAGTTTTTCATTATCTCACAAAAAAATTATTTTGTGTAGCGCCCTCTGCAACAGAACTCAACTATCCCTTTAAGTTTTTGAGTTTTTAATATGATTTTGAAACTATGAGTTCTTATTCAATTTCAATGAAACTTGGACTAAAGGATTATCAAGTATCCCCAATCATGTGAGTAGAATTTCAGGTCACAAAGTCAAAGTCAAAGGTCATTTCAGGGCAACAAACTTAGACTTTGTTGTAGTATCAACATCAAATTTTTTAATTTTTAGCATAATTTTAAAAGTGTTTGATCAAATTCAATGAAACTTGCACCCAAGTGGTATCAAGTACCCGGTATCACAAATTATATGACAACAATTCAAGGTTACAAAGACAAGGTCAAAGGTCATTTTAGGTCAGTACAATTGGATTATGTTTTCACAACTTAATATGAGAATGAAGGAATCAATTTTTGTTATTTGTTCATATTTCATTTAAGTTAACAATCTTGGTACAGATTATAGTAAATCATTCTTCTGATGATTCTTAGTCAATACTCACTTTAAAGGGATAGTCGAGTTCTGTTTTCAGACCGCAAAATGCCTTCAAAGTGCATGGTTATTGCTCTTATTATATGACATTTCTAGTGCCCTTTTAGAACCTAAAATTGCTATGAAGGTAATTTTAGACCCCAAAATGTGTGAAAATTTAGCTAATACGATTATACCAATTCAGCTCCACTTTCAAAAAAATACTGTGACCGTTAATTAATTATTTTATTAAAAATAACAATACATGGGCCGGCTGGTTGTGCGTAATATAACCAACACAAAAATGCCAACAAAAAAGCAACATTGGCTGAAATACGACGTAAAAGGCGCTCTTTCGTTTTTTTCAACGGCCTTTTAAAATTATCTAATATTTGTGGTGGTACATAAGTATTAGAAATCGTTATATTTATGGATATTTCAGCCGTCTCTGAACTGATTTTGATCAAACAAAGATGATTCTGTCATTTAAATTGTATGTTCGTTCAAAGTATTGAATTGAATACAACACTGATTAAACCACATTATTATGATGTCCAGCCTGAAAAAAATATGAATTTCATGTCATTGTATAAGTGAAGAGTAAAGGTCCCTTAAATGATCCTTGTGGCACATTCCTGATCACAGAGTCCAATCAATGACTGAAAATATTGATATCGTAGATCTTAGTAGTTATTACATTTACCTGTGCTGCAATGTTTGCTTATCACTATTCTCTCCTACAGTGGCATTCATTCTTGTGAGATATTGACAAACGTTTTGTTTTCAAAAAATCCATTTTATAATACATTATGTATGAACATCTTTTTTTTTCTTCCATACACAATTAAACTAATAAAATGGGAAAATGGTAAATGACCATTACTACTAGATTTGATATTAATACTGATGTATAACCTTTTGAATAGATGCAAGATTTGGGGAATGAATGATAAGTGTATTTGCTTATAAACTGAACGTTAAGCTGTTTGACTTGGCCTTTTATATAGATATTCTCTTCATGATGCTTTTTTGATAAAGTAAATAGTTGGATAATAAGAATACTGTATATTTTTCTCCCCAGATAGAGAGTTGGACAATGAACAGGACAAGATACACCCACATATAACAGCATGCAGTGGAGAGAAGTCCCATCTGTGTTCACATTGCAGTAAAACATTTACTGATGAGAATACTCTTATGTTACATCAGAAAACACACCAGGGCGAGTATGAGCTTACTCACCACCTTATAACACAAACAGGAGAGAAACCTTTCAAGTGTTCCCAGTTTGATGAGGGTGTTTCTCAAAGAAGTACCCTTGTTAGCCATTTAAGAACACACAGTGGAGAAAAGCCTCAACGATGTTCCCATTGCCATAAGACATTTTCTCAAAAGAAAGAGCTTACTAGCCACCTTAGAACACATACAGGAGAGAAACCCTTTAAGTGTTCCCAGTGTGATAAGTTTTTTTTTGAAAAAAGTACCCTTATTAATCATTTAAAAACACACAGTGGAGAAAAGCCTCACCAGTGTTCCCATTGTCTTAAAAAATTTTCTCATAAGTATGTGCTTACTAACCACCTAAGAACGCATACAGGAGAGAAACCCTTTAAGTGTTCCCATTGTGATAAAGAACTTTCTCGAAAGTGTTATCTTACTGGCCACCTTAGAACACATACAGGAGAGAAACCCTTTAAATGTTCCCAGTGTGATAAGGCTTTTTCTCATAAGAATCATCTTACTAGCCACCTTAGGACACATACAGGAGAGAAACCCTTTAAGTGTTCCCAGTGTGATAAGGCTTTTTCTCAAAAGAATCATCTTACTAGCCACCTTAGAACACATACAGGAGAGAAACCCTTTAAGTGTTCCCAGTGTGATAAGGCTTTTTCTCAAAAGAATCATCTTACTAGCCACCTTAGAACACATACAGGAGAAAAACCCTTCAAGTGTTCCCAGTGTGATAAGGCTTTTTCTCAAAAGAATCAACTTACTAGCCACCTTAGAACACATACAGGAGAGAAACCCTTTAAGTGTTCCCAGTGTGATAAGTTTTTTTCTGAAAAAAGTACCCTTATTAATCATCTGAGAACACACAGTGGAGAAAAGCCTTATCGATGTCTGTATTGTGATAAAGAATTTTCTCAAAAGTATGTGCTTACTAACCACCTTAGAACGCATACAGGAGAGAAACCTTTTAAGTGTTCCCAGTGTCATTATAGTTTTTCTCATGAAAGTACTCTTATTAATCATTTAAGAACACACAGTGGAGAAAAGCCTCATGGATGTCCCTATTGTGATAAAGGATTTTCTCGAAAGAATTATCTTACCTGTCACGTAAGGACACATACAGGAGAGAAACCCTTCAAGTGTTCCCAGTGTGATACAGGTTTTTCTCAAAAAGGCAGCCTTATTAGACATTTTAGAAGACACAGTGGAGAAAAGCCTTATTGATGTTCCCATTGTGATAACAGTTTTTCCCAATCCGAGATGACCTTACTCGTCATATTAGGACACAAACATGTACTAGAAAAGAAACCTGTAACATGTCCTGATTGTAATGTATTTTCTTATAAAGGAAATGTTACGTACTAGCCACCTTGGAACACATACAGGGGATAAACCCTTTATATGTTCCATTTGTGATAAGGGTTTTTCTCAAAAGAATGAGCTTACTCACCACCTAAGAACACAATGGATCTTGCAATCCTTCTTGTAGGAGGAAAGTCAAATCAGATCTGAATTATAGTGTCCTAACAATCATGCGACGCTCTACAATTTGAAGCTGATTTTGCATTTACTCTAACTAGATTAACAGTGCACCATCTATTATTTTTTTAGCATTCATATCATTATTCAAGACCTAAATCAAGAAGATTATTATCGCTTATAAATTTCCATTTATGATGTAAGTGTGATTTATTGGAAAATCGGATCATGTTGGAATCGTTCATTCATACGTGAGCTGTTGACTGTTGTTTTAGGATTGCAAGATCCTGAACAAGCTTGTGTGAATGTCATGACGTCAAAGGATTTCTAGGAAAATGCTCTATATTTTTCAATCAAATTCATGTTAGTTGTGTTTTTTTTCATGTGTAGTTCTTATGTCCAAGTATTGAAGTATTTTGACTGTATTGACCATTCAATTTTACTAAACAAACTGAAATATTATGGAATATGAGGAAATGCAATACAGTGGTTTGAAAGTTATTTGTGCAATAGGAAGCAATATGTAAGCGTTCATAATTTTAATTCAGAATATAAAAGTATTTTAGTAGGTGTACCTCAGGGATCTAATCTCGGCCCCCTCTTTTTTTTACTTTATATTAATGATCTGCAATATGTTAGCAATATTTTATCAGTAATTTTATTTGCAGATGACACAAGTTTACTTTTATCAGGTAAAGACCCAGTTGCATTAAATAATCTATTGAATTCAGAAATAAAAAACATAAAAACTTGGTTTATAGCCAATAAACTCTACATTAATCGCGATAAATCATGTTATATGATCTTTAAGAGTAGGAATTGTAGAATACAAGATAATGAAATAAATATTGAACCTAATGATCTAAGTATAAAGAGAGAAACCAGTCCTAAATTTCTTGGCGTAATCATTGACGAAAACTTGAACTGGAAGGAACATGTTAATTACATTGCTTAAAAAATATCTAAATCCATTGTAGTCTTTAATATTTTAAAACACATTTTACCACTGAAGATTTTAACAAATTTGTATAACTATATGATTCTATCACATCTCATGTATTCTAATATTGTATGGGGCGATTTCTTATTTTATTCATCACAAAAATTGTTTTTACTACAGAAACGTGCAATACGAGCAATTACCAAATCAAACTATTTAGCACATACCAACAATTATTAAAAAAGTTAAAAATATTGAATATTTTTTATATAAATAAATTACAACTAGCATCGTTTATGTTTTCTTATTCTAAACAACTATTACCCAATAACTTTCATGACTATTTTGAATATAATAGCAACATCAATAAGTATAAAACAAAAAATTCCAATAAAATGTATGTACCTGTTCATAATTTTAACTTTTCAAGAACCACAGTAAGTTTTAAAGGCCCACAGCTTTGGAATGAGTTGCCAAATGTATTAAAAGAAATATCCACTGTTCTTGCATTCAGGAAAAATTTGTTATCTTCTTAATTGTGAGTAGTTTTATTTGATCTAATTGCCTTTTTATGTGATTTATGTAAATAGTTATATTGTGTTTTTATGTGATTATGCTATGTTATCTGTTTGTTTGATTGTTTTAATTTTTTATATTTTGTATAATGTATTTTTCTTGAAACTAGGGTGGTAATATAGGGGATCAACCTAGACAGGCCAATGGCCTTTGTTGATCCCTCGCATCCACCACCCGTCATCCTGCTTTCACAGTACCATGCCAATGAATGTTGTTATACTTATATTATTTAAATTTATACTGATTTGTTTGTATATCTTTTGATGTGTTGCTAAAGAGATGTGAAATAAAATTGAATTTGAATTAAAGCTGAACCTCGTGATTATAACAGTCTTTGTGAAAAAGAAAAATTGCCTGATAATTTTTTTTTTAAACTCATATTTTATCAGGGATTGAAAGAAAACTGGAACATAACCAAAAAAGAAAAATTATACAGTATCACACATAATATTAGTAGGAGTTACAACTTTTTTATTGGGATATACATGTATCTGTATCGAATTTTATTCTTTTTCTTTTTCATACACTTAATTCAGTTTAATTCTTTAATATTTGTATTTGACAATGCTTTGCAGCCATTTCTAAAGATCATTTCATATTACCTTAAAATTACATTAAAATTGTATTCAAGATAAAGTGGAAAATTGTATTACTTAGGAATACATGTACATGCATGTACACTGATTGAGAAATGAGTTAAAAATCAGCTAAAAGAGAAAGTGGACAATCTTTATTGTTTGAAATTTTCGTTTAAACTATCAATAAGAATATAATAAAATATATATCATATTAAAGAATAATAATTAAATACTCAATGCAAAATTAATATTTAGTGAAAGTAATTATTACAGTGTACACGGTAATCATTGGCTCATATAAATCAGTATTTATAATTTATCAGATTTATTCCGATATACATGTACTTCAATTCAGTTTCAAAGCTTAATTGTATACCCCCCGGCAGCGTTATTTTTTTCTGCGGCACAGATTGGGGTTAGATGCGTGTTGAGCCTATGGGAAAGTTTAGGGTAAGGTTAAAACAAGACCTCTTTTTAAAAAAAAAAGCCCCAATCTGTGCCGCATACAAAAATGACGCCCCCAGGCAGTATCCTGAGGGGTACTTTGGATTCAACAGCATCACACCGCGGCGCGCCGCCGTCTCATATTCTTGTGTGCGACTTCAGAATACGAAAAAAGTTGGACACGACTTCGTGACTAAAGTTAGACGGAACTTAGCTGTTTAGTTACCCCAGGGACGTGATAGAGAAGGACTGGAATCAAGCCGCTCTCCTTTGACCCCATGCTCCAAGCCGCCGAAAAGTTATGCGCTAATCTGCAACTGTTGACCAGGTGGTGGGATAAAAAGAGCGCATGAAATTTCAGGATTTAGAATTAGTACATCAGAAAATGGTATCACAGCAACTGTTCGCTGTCCTTTCAATGATTTCTCATTCATTGTTGAATGTGTAAAGAGTAGAACAAGCGAAACACAAACTTGTGTAATTTCATCCTTTTTCCACCTGCAAAAATACAAACTTAGTGTTATCAAAGATTGTAAATGTTATGACCATAAATTATCAGTTTTGTTGTCAATACGTTTTTACTACCAGTACTAAAGTTTATCTTTAAATAACGGGACATTAAAACATGCACAAATTAGCGCATTATCTTAAAATATTGAGTTTTTGTCAGGACCTAATTTTTCTTTCAACAACTCTGGCACACAAATTATAGGAAGGGCGGTGTCCTAAATTTGACAAATTGTCTGATGCACTTTTCCCAATAAGATCCCCATATAAAGTTTATAATTTACACTTAAATTTCGCCGGTAATTTAATATTTTGTAATTGTAATAAATGTGAAACTGGTGCCTGGCCTCCAAAATTCACCGTTACAGTGGAAGCGCGGCTCGGAGCATGGAACTTCAAAGCCAAGTGGAATGTTACACATCCCATTGTTACGCTTTAGAACTCACGAATGCGTTTGAATAAATTAATTACAAGAGTTTCGACTCTTTCTTTCACCTCCCTGGTTAAACAGGAGACACGACTTCAGAATACGAGCCATTGAAAACTATTTGCCGCGCAACATGAATGCGTATGTATCCCCCGACAGTGGCAGCAATTTTTTTGGGGGGCAGCATCACCCAAAAGTATAGGTGTGCAGATTTTACCAAGATACACCTCTGTATAAAATTTGAAAGAAATCCGTCAAGGAATGTGCCAGTCAGAGCGGGGGGGGGGGGGGGGGGGGTAATTTTCGGATGAGGGGATATGATAGGCGATCGAGTAAGGTGGGAGACCGGGATCGAAGCCCACCACCCCCCCCCCCCCCGGCCCCCCGAAGAATGTTGCAACTATATTTGGTCATTCATATTCCAGCAACCGACAACTTTTGGTAACGATGTGGTCTATTATAATTTGTAATTTATTGTGGTAATCATGCAGTTAAATTTTGTGACAAAATTATATATGATTGCTATATAATAATGGTGTAAAAAATGCTTGAAGTTCGGTTCTTCGCATGTGATCCCAATGACAATAATTACTTCCGGCTTTTAAAAAAGTTGCCAGGGTTGGTAGATTTGCAAAAAGTTTTTATTGATGTTTTATGTCGCCGAAGCTTGTGTCGCCTTTCAATTCAGCGTCGTGGCTTTGTAGCGAAAATAGTGCTTGTTTCTGATACGATAAAGGATGCATGCAGAGAATGTATGAGTTTTTGTTTTATATTATATTATATATATACCGAGTTTATTATAGTCTTTTTAATTTATTCCCTCAATTTTCTTCGATTACACACCTCCTTCCCCCCATCTTTCTTTCCGTCTCCCTCTTCACTTGATATCCTTCTTATACTTAATGCTTCTATACTTTAGGCTATAATCATTTTTTTCTATCTTTTTTCAAATGTTTGTGTGATTTCTATTTTTACCAACATGACCAACATGGACCATGACATTTTGGCTGCCATAAATTTCCCTCAGTTGTCTGTGAATAAAATAAATATAGGGGTAGAAAGTAGAAACAAAATCCCAGTCTGTTGTTTTATGTGAAATAAACCTATATGAATGGCTATCGAAGAGTAGTATAAATAATACATTTCACGAAGGCCTATACGCCTGTCAGGCCTTACAAATTGCTAGGGTGATTATGTTGTTAGTTTTGCTAAAGTTTTATGGCGAATAAAAGGTGAACATTTTCATCTCTATCCATAACAGAAATATCTCTCGGCAAAAAAAAAAAGAATATTGAATGAATAAATAAATAGATGAATGGATGAATTTAACATGTATCATTATGTAGAAGATGTCTGTGTGTGTGTGTGTGTGGGGGGGGGGGTATAGGGGTGCCATATTTAGAAAAGGAACATTTTCGAACATGGGTGTCGATCCCGGGGGGATGGGGGATATATCCGCCTCCCCAATATTTCAGGTGAGGGGGGGGGGGGGGTGGCCTGTACAATCATTCCCCCAATAATTCACCATCGAAACAAAAATGAAGAGAGAAATTAATAATGAGAGCCCGATGAGAGTATTTAATGGTTATTACTCGCAAGATGACCATCAATATACACATTTTGCTATCTCATTTTCATAATAAATAGAAAACGAAGTAAATGAGACAACCGTTTATGAGACAAGAATAAATTGAATTCTCGCGCTTACGTCTACATCAGGAATTGATCAATATATTCAATTTATTCAATCAACAGCATCATAGAAATGCAGTGCGCCAAATGCAAAGTCGCTGCGTTAAAAAGCAACGAGCTAAATTAGTGTTAAGCGCAAAACTGCAAAAAAGAAGCTAGAAGTAGGCCTAGAGAGTGGGAGAGAGAGGTATTAATGAGAGACAGAGAGGATAATAACCCAGGTAGCAAGCCCATGTGGGACCCACATGGGTCCCATATTCTCT
>JAVYIG010003513.1:0-193206 GCA_035222895.1 Strongylocentrotus droebachiensis | reverse complement strand
GATGTAGAGGTGACGTGGATGAGTGGAAACGTTGCCGGACTGTCGATCACAAGGTCCACGGTTCGAGTCCCGCCGCGGTACTAATGTCCTTTGGCAGCCTAGCATAGCCGGGTAATGTTGGAGCGCCTTGAGGACCTTGCAAGGTACGTGCGCTATATAAGAATCCAATATTATTATTATTTAACAACAGCTCCTTTTTAAACAACTTTCTTTAAACAACCCAGTTGGTGTAAACAACCCCCACTGAACAACAGCTCCGTTTTAAACAACCGTCTTTAAACAACACCGGTTGTTTAAATTGTGATTTTAAACAAGTTGTTCAAAATGTTGATCAACTAAGTGTTTAAACTTTAAACAACTCAAGTTGCTTAACATTTTAAACAACTCTTAGATCAGGTCACCCGTTAATCCAAAGTTGTTTAAACTTTTAAACAACATGTTCACTAAAATTTTAACTGTGTGCTTGCCCCCGTCTGTTTTCGAGAGTGGCTGTAATTAGTAAAATGATCCTATTAAAGTGACCAGAAAACAAATTCTGTTTGAATGTCACTGATTTAAGTGAAATGTAATCAAATGCAGAGTGGACAAACCTATTAGGATAATCCAAACACACCAGCGTTGCATACATGTGGGACCAATGTGATCGGATCACCATGTTACTTGATACAGAAACACCCTTCAAAATGTGCACATGCACATTAGATATTCGTCTTATCGCCATGGATGGGGAAAATGGAAAGGTGACTGGCAGAAATGGAGGTCTTGTGTTACACGTACTCATGAAAAATGAGACGCTTTCTTCACAATGGAAATAAAAGACTTTGAACTGCATTGAGATCCATTTTGGTTGAGCATGTTGCATTATTCACCTTTGTTGCATGTCGTATATAAATATCCATGGTCAGAAACGGGGGGGGGGGGGGGGGGGGGGGGGGGGGAGGGTGTCGAAATGTGCATTCATTTTACTTGTAACTATATAAAGTCAGTTAGATCATTTAATGCAACAGCCACCCTTCAAAGCTGTTTATCTTCTTCGTTTCTTCTTCTTCTTCTTCTTCTTCTTCTTCTTCTCTTTCTCCTTCTTCTTCTTCTTCTCTTTCTCCTTCTTCTTTTCCTCCTCCCCCTTCTTCTCCTGTTCCTCCTTTTCCCCCTACATTTTCTTCTTCTTCTCCTTCTTCTCCATCTTTTCGCTCTTATCGCTGATCTGCAGCTGTGTCCTGCATTTAAATGGCCAGAGTGCATGTTGTACACTTTAATCTGGGATGCAAGTTTTCAGTATTTTGCCTCCTCCCCATTTCAAGCAAAGCAGCCTTCATATTTTACATCACATACAGGGCTCTGAGTCATTAGACCTCTTTCCAGGCTCTCAAGAAATAACCATAGTCTGGTATCCATCATTAATCATCAAATTTCCATGTCAGATAATCCTCTGACAAGCTTTAGTATCCTGCATAATCCTTGTTGTAGTAGAAAAAACAAGAACAAACGCTTTGAATACATATGTGAATTGGTCCAGTTAGTGAGACCTTGTTTTCCAGATCACAGCTAATTGCTAAGCAAAACCCATTTCGTTGGGATGCACACAGTGTTTGCCTGGGAGTGGTATTATCCTGTTAATTATGTAGTTATCTCGGGATAAATCTGATAACAGTGGGTTAATCTCTTCACTACCTTCAGTGATAAGAGCTTTGAAGCTGCCTTATGCACGCCTACTCTACTAACCAACTTTATTGGAACCAATCAAAAGGATTACATGAGCACTTAAATGATTGAAAATGTTATTGATATATTAGCAAGTAACATTTGAATTAGCTATCATTATTATTAATAACACTGGGGATAATGATATCTATTAAATTTGAAGTTAATGTTTATTATTAGATACAAATTAATTGTTCAAAGTGCTGTAAAAAAGTAAATTGATCAGATTAAAGGATTATTAAAGGGGGAGAAATAAATATGATCAGCGATTGACTGCACCATCAGTTAGGCCTTGTTCAGATATGACGCGGCATATAACCGCAGCATTTAAAACAAAATTATGAACTGTAATATGCATCACATTTCTGTGTCTTGTAACATCGAGCTTAGTGAATACGCGCAGGACCTTTGTTGCTTGCAGTTGCCATTCATTTGCCCTCATGAAAAAAAAAACCTGCGGCATATATTTTTTGGTGGTTTAACCCCGCCCCCCAAAACCACATCCGCATGAACCTTTAATATGTCAATTGTATGTATGTTACATTAATAATAATAATAATAATATGGATATTTATATAGCGGCGGTATCCGCCAGGCTCTGACGCTCATGGCGCTGTACATATTACAATCACAAACATATGATGTAATCACAGACACATGCACAGCCCAATTGAGGTAACTTTCTCTTTATAAGTGAACATGCCTTCCTATACTTAATTCTCTCCTCATTTTTCTTTTTCTTCTTGTCTCTGGTCTATTTACTATATTTGTTCTTTCCTATCAACTTTTTGTCATATAAAATGTAATTTTCATAATAATATCTATAATGTTCTCTCGGTAACTGTGTTAATTTATTATGGGCGTTCCCAACTCAAGCTATGCTTTCCGGGTTTTCGCCTCCTTCCGTATCTGAATTATTTACTGTATACTCTATGTTTAAATAATTGTTACATATATCATGTATATATACATTGTGTTTCATATTGTACTGTTGAGAAGGAAATAAATGTTAATAAATACAAAATACAATACAATATCGCTTTCTTGACCTCATTTTTCATTTGAATATTACAGTGTACATTACAGTCACACAATGTTATTATTGTGACATCATTTCATTTGCAAACCATATTCTTGCAATGGTAGCAAACAATGCAGCCTTCATTTGATAAAAATAGAAATTGCTGATTGATTGATATAAATTGACCACACAGTACTTGCTGAAGACAATTCTAATAACTAGCGACTGCAGACATATAGCTCTATGCATTGTTGCACGAATCACCTACATGTTGTGTCTATTGATTTTGGTTAGCACAAATATTGACACCCGGCATTATTATCCATGCTGCAACCGATAGCAAAGTAAACAATAAAAGGTTATAGATTCAGATTTCTGCATAACAAATGAAAATAGAAAATAATGTAATGCAGTTTATGAACTCATAGTTCAGTTTACTTTGTAGGGTGACCATGGAATTCTACTTAAAATCAAACAAGTAAATAAAATAAAAGTATTTACTCAGCACAAGTGCATTTAAAAACATTTACATGTTAGGCATGAAGCTGAAGGGTATACCAAGAGAATAAAATGTTCTTTTAACAGGTGAATTGCTGTTTGGTCTACACTTAACTACACCCAGCCCGTCTAAGTACTATCCACATGGTCTAACAATCATTTTGTCCACTTATCATTTTGTCTAATGACCATTTAGGCTGAGAGTCAATCGGTCTAATCTTTAATGAGTCTACTATCCATTTGGTCTACTGTATGGTTCATTTGGTCTAATAACCAGTCAGGCAAATTCTCAATTTGTCTAATGCCTATATCATCCACCTTCCTTAGGGTCTTATGATCATTTGATGATTATTATTATCCATGATTAAATGATTAACTGATTATTAGAACATTTGGATAGTACGAGTAGTAAGTCCATGGTACGATAGTCAAAATGGTTATTAGACAAACTGGGAATTAGACAGACTAAAAATTAGACTAAAGAGCAATAGACTAAATGGGTAGTAGACTTCACTATGAACATGACTAACAAAGAAAGCGGACAAAATATACAGTTCCTCAGATAGACAAAGGAACATCCTTTCACTGCTATTATGTAAAAAGGTGAATATGCATGTGACACCCGTTCTACACATTTTTACATAATAGCAGTGAAGGGATGTTCCTTTGTCTACCTTAGGAACTGTATATTTTGTCCGCTTTCTTTGTCAGTCTTGTCATAGTGCTTATTAGAGATTAGACCAAATTTGAATTAGACCAACTGACTATTAGCCTAAATGGTCATTAGAATGATGCTTTTTGTGATATGAAGTCTAATCCAGGTACAGTCAAACGTCCACCTGTATAGAAAGACCACCTGTCTACAAAGACCACATTTTTTGTTTACATTGAAAATGGTTTCTCATTGAATCAAGTACTAATGGAACCTGTACATAGAGACCACCTGCCTACAAAGACCACTTTTCTTGTCTCCCTTGGATGAACCTTATAGACAGGTTTTACTGTATTTATTAAAATAGACATTTTATCCATAATGTTGTGAATGCTTCTAGTTATGCAATAGTAAATAAGATTTGGTTGGGAGTTGTAAAGTACATCGGAATGCCATATCGTTATCAATCAATATTCACTACAAGTTATATTTTTGTGTAAAATAGAAATACAGGATTTGCTCTCATACAATGCATCTCATGTCCTTTTCTACACATCACTAGTTTCCATTTGTTTAACCTTGAATTGGAAAGCATAGGATATGACCAAGCTTAATTATGATATAACCCTGTATTGATCACACAAGTTATCAATCATTCATATGTTAAATTTCCATTTTTTTCCAATCCCAATTTGTTTCTCCCAATACAAATGACCCCTTTGAAGGTTATTAAGTACAACTACCTCCGATCCGGAATGACTTTCAGAATTCATTCATTTAATTTGAATGTGATGTCATGCATGTGATACCCATCGTTGATTACATTCCTAGAAAAGGTCATCATATGACACAGTTCACATGTTGAACTGACACGTACCATTGTGGTTAATTGCTGAAATATCTGATTCATTGAAAAGAAATAAAAGATACATGAAGAAACAGGGACAAATTTACAAACATTTCTAGATATTGATTTAACTGATATGAACTTTAATGCAACAAATGTCTTTATCTCAAAGAGCATACCACAATATTTGCAATCACTTTATCAGCCCAATTGTTAATAAACAAAATATTTGCTGGTGCTAGTTGATGCATACAAACTGTAAATTGTTTTAGTGATTCTGTCGCATTCCTTGGATATTTGGGTGTACATGTTCAGCCTTGTTCTCTATATATGTATGAGATAATCTTGTTATGTGGAATATGGAACTATAAAACAAAACAAATAGTACTTCATGCAAATCAATAATATTGCAAGCTTTACAATGTATATATAGTTTCACCAAACAAAAGCATTTTTTCTTCTTTTAGTATTTAAGTCACATTTGTCGATTTATTCAAGCCTCCATATTGAAATGATAACCTCATGAACTCATGACAACAAAGTGAAGTTGAAGATTAAATATGCCCTTTGATTCTTTCATCCCTTCTATGTTGTGTGTGGTATCCAACCCAAGAATCAGAATGTCTTTGATCATGCACTAAACATTTGGAATAAGGATGCCCATTGATATTTTTTGTGTGGAATTAAAACATTGTCTAAATTATGAGGCTTGTTCCTATGGAAAGTTTATTAACTCAATTGTTAACTTCATCATAAGAGTACTAAAGAATTGACTTTAAACAAAATCTTCAAATCTTTTGTGATAAAAATTGAACAAAACATTTACAGAATCAAAACAACATAACAAATATTTATAGAATTGTATAAATTGAATAAATTGTAAATGAATTAGATACATGTATATTGAAAATGTAAATTTGTTTTGATATGTTGTGTAAGATTAATGGGACAGCAGCGATTAATATAAAAATATAGTAACATACAGGAAATACTACAGACTACGTTGTAGCGTACTTGTTTGATGGCTGACTGGTCAAAGTTTGACAAACCAATTCTGCGATGGGAATTTTGTTTACTTAATGACTGGTCTATTTACTCACCGTTCTATCCAATTTGTAGTTCCCATTTTAGGTGAACTGCAATTGGTTGCTAGGCAACCGTGTCTATATTTGAGAGAAAATTGTCCGGTTTATTTACTTAGTGTAATCAATGATGCCTTTTTCACAGTTTATTAAGACTTGTATTGGGAACAAAAGCTTAGTCTGGTATCAAGAGTTTTGTCAAAACTTGGTGCAAAATATTGACTCTGCAGGCATAGACTTTAATGTGACACTTGAAAACAATTCTACTATGCCTTGAGACAAGCCTAAGTGCCAGTATCTGGCTGTGTCAGGGAAAGCCAATGATCATTTTCAATTTTTAATTTCAATTTAATTTCTTTTTATTTAACAAAACATTACAAATCAATTATTATCATTTACACAAATTAAGGAATACATATTGGAAAGAGAGGGGTCCACTAAAAAACAATACATTGTGCACCTCTCAAATAATAGTAATACTGTATAATGTAATTATAATAACTCAAAACTTCAAAAAGGAACTAGAAATAGGAAAAGGGGGATGGCAACAGAGACAAAAACGGGAGAAGAGAGTACTTTACATGACAAAGATACTTTTGTATGAGAACACGGTCACAAGAGAAAAAGTAGACAATGCAAGAAAAGAAGTGAGAGGTCGGGGTACAGAAAATAATACAAATGGATGAGCTGCATGTGGGATTGAGAAAAGACGAGAAGGAGATTTGCGCATCACAAATGGGAATTTTGAAATTCAAATGTGGGGAGGTCTGCCTAGCTGCGCTTTATAAACTGATCTGATTATTATTATTATTTTCATGTGATGTTTCCCTTTGATGAAGGGATACAAAAGCAGAACTAGTTTTTATTACAATAGCAGACCGCCGCCGGTCTGTTGCCTCATTTGTCTCATGTCCCAAAGTCTTGGGGAAGGAAATTAACATTGTGGAACTCCAAGAATGTTACCTGTTTACATCTGAAAATTAATCTTGTCTTGTTTTTGAAATGTTGCCCAAAATGTGCCTTTCAACTTGAAGGCAATCATGCATCACTCGTAAACTTTTTCAAACCTTATTGATTTTATCCAGAGACATGCCATGAGAACCTCCCTGATGTTTGTATCATTATAAACAAAGAATTATGAACCATGGTAAGAAATATATGTCTGATGACTCAGATGGGCCTAGTTTGCATGCAGGCACAAACACTTGTTCTCCGTCGTGCATTTATGTCTGCACTGCGAGACTAGGCTGACAGCATACTGCATCTATACATGTAGGCTCTGTACTGTAGCTTCTTATTTGACACAGCCAGGTCCTGACAAAGCTAGGATCTGCTCAAGTCTTTATGAATTGTGTTAAAGTCTCAAATTAGAGTCTGTGCATAAAAACTATATGGACCCACATAATTTGATTTCAAATGAATTACATTTTGTAAATTGTAACGCAGTTGAATGTGTTACTAAACAAATGTAGAACTCATTTTTTTGTTCATATCAAGTGAATTATGCTTTAAACATGGTACAATACAGTCAATTGGTTGTCATTAGTTCCTCTTCTTTCTCAAAGATTTATTTCTGGAAGATAAGTCTTGAGAAGATAATGTGAATGTAAACTGTTTGGGGTATGAGGTAAACAGACTTTGAGACTGTGTATCCCATTAGAGTTTGGTTTCAAGACAGGGCTTGGATGATGTAAAGACAGGTTTCACAAGTCACTCTTAAAGAGAAGGTTGAGTTTTGGAAAGAGGTGAAAAATAATTTGTGAGCGTTATCATTGTTATTATACAAGTATAGAAGACATTAGATAAAAAATGTTCCCTGACAAGCGTGGCTCCTCAAATGCCTTAATATTCTAAATATGGCATGTAACAGGATAAAAATCGGGATGGATTTTTACGCCATGTGTTCATGTAGTCCCATATACATATTTATGTGATTTCAGAACCTTGCAGTATACACACCAATACTTATATTGTAGATGATCCACCTTTTCTGATTGATTCCACATCGTTTCTTTCACAATGCAATCGCATGACCAGAACTCAACATTATCTTTAAAGGGATACATGTTTAACAATGTTAAATCTGAGATGCATGGCCCTACGTATTATCAGTGTCTGTGATATGGTGCCCCAAAAAAGTAAAAATCTTTTAGTGACCGGTTTTACCATACTCGTTTCCCCCAATTGACTGTAGTGTTATGCAAACCGTTAGGCAAACGCAAAATTTGGTTTCGATTTCCAATCATAAATATCTTGATAATCAGAAATATGACAAGATATATATGTCAAGAAATATGACGAGAAATATGACAAGAAATATAGCACGAAATTTGACAAGAAATGTGATGAATATGCTCCTTTCTTGGAGGAAGCCAATGTAAACACAAATAATTTGTGTGAACACTGCTTTTTCTAATTCACTCATGCGTGTGCATGTTCCCCTTACTTTGTCTAATATGGAGGGCTCTTCAGTGAAAGTACTTGGCCCGTGTAGGATGAGTGTTTTCTGTGAACCAAGATGCTTTATCTGCATAGTTGAGTCTGTTCCTTAAATGCAGTGTAAACACATGTTTTAGGTGTGAATGGGGTTAATTTCATTCACTCTTTCATGGGGAATGAAGGTCTTCTCAATAAAAGTACTAGATCCATGACCTCTCTAAAAAAATAATCGAGTGATCACTGATGTCACGCCTCTGGAGAGTGAAAATGTAGTGAAAATAGAGTGAACATTCACTCTTTTCTTCTTAGAGAGCACTCTAAAATCAATCGATATTCACTCCTAAACAAGTGATCCCTGACGTCACTCCCAAGAAAGTGAAAATAGAGAAAAAATTCACTCTTTTTTTTAGAGATTGTGCACGCCCTACTTCTGGGGAACTAATACAACAAAAAATTGTAATTCACATGTAAACAGAGTCACATTACCGGTAATACATTTTATTTTTTGGGTCACTGAAAAAAGCCAGTGTATATATATTTGGTATGAACAGAGCTTCTATTTTGTCTCCATTCACCCATGAGTTCCCCCTACTTTGTCTGATATGAAGGGCTCCCCAATGAAAGGACTTGACCCCTTATTCCGATCTCAATGACCCGAGAGGGTATTGAAACAAAATATGAATATGAGATAGTTTTGTTGACAGGTAATGCCTTGTGATGGAGATTGGAGAGTATTTTGTGAGAGAGCGAGATGGTTCGATGGGATGGAGAGAAAAGAGGAATATTTTGTCTGTTTGGGGCCAGAAGGGTGTTATCTCTTTGTAAAGGTAATGTGTTTATGCCCTTCTGGCTCCAAACATGCAATTTGTAAAACTTTAGAAACTACATTAAATTTTGGTCTGACATTACATAGTAATACCGATGATTCAACATTTTGGCGCATGAGGACACTTGCACTTGCACACACACGCACCACTCGCACCCTTGTTTTTGTTTAGTTTCTCTCTTATTTCTGTCATTAACGTATAATTAGTAGCCTTATAAAGATGAGATTCATATGCTAATTCTATAATTATTTATATTGAATCCAACTGTTTATATTCACATTTAATTGTAATATATATCATTTGAGTATCATGGCCCCCCTCTTCTTGTTACTTTGCCAATATTTCACAACTCATTTTTTTCTTAGCTCGGTTGACCGTCTGCTCAAGCTTTTGCTTATAACGGCGACCTTCTGCTTTCTTTCTTTATACACGCAATGGCCCAACGTTTACTCTTACTCATGTATTATACATTTGTTTCTATATTTTGTATATTGTTTGCATACCTTATGTTTTATATAATTATCCATATTTGTTGTATAATTATTGATTTGTTTGATTGCAGAAAATAAAGTCTTTGAAATGGAAAAAAAAATAAAGACTGATGGGTTTTGTAAGAGTGATAGGTAGATTAGATTCATTGGAGAAGGTTATACATATATAAATAGAGAGCAGTGGAGATGGAGAGAGGGAGTGAGGGACAACAAAGAGAGAGAGAGAGAGAGAGAGAGAGAAAGAGAGAGAGGGGGATTGAGGGAGAGAAAGAAGGATAGAGGGAGGGAAAACAGAATGGAGGGTTGGAGAAAGAAATGAGCGAAAGAGTAGAACAAGGGAAAGAGAGAGTCATGGATAGGGGCAGAGAGGGGGAATAGAGACATAGAGAGAAAGAGAGACAGAGATAGATAAATGTAGAGAGAGAGAGAGAGAGAGAGAGTAAGAGAGAGAGAGAGAGAAAGAGATAAAGGGGGATATAATATGAGAAATGAATTAAGATGAATTATAGACAAATAGACAAACAAATAGCCTTAGTTTAGATCAGTGAGATAGCTGAATAATAATAAAAAGCATTTACAGGGGAGTCGAAGGGCTAGATGTTGACATCGGGTTGCGCGAGTATTGTTGACATTTCAAGCTCCATGCGAGCACATACTTCTCTCTCCCACTCGATCAGTATCATTATCATACCATGAGCTTGATGGGGTATCATCAGTTTGGGAAGGGATGGGGTGGGAGGGGGTGTGGGGGCGGGGGATTTTGCTTTAGGGGATGAAAGTAGGTCCCAGGTATACCAGGTCATACAATATTCAGAGTTCTCCTCTCTAGGCTCCCACACAGTCAGTATTATTATCATACTATGAGTATGTGGGGGTGTATTCAGTTTCGAGAGGGACGGGGGAGGGGGGTTTTGTTTTAATGTTTGGATGAATGCAAGTCTTTCTTTACTAGCACAAAGTTCCCCTCTCACACAATCAGTATGATTACCATACAATAGATACATTGTATGTGGGGGCATATTCAGATTGGAGATGGACGATATAATGGGGGAGGGGGAGGGGTGGTTTAGGAGATAAAAGCAAATCTTACGCACCAGCACATACTCTATTTCTTCCCCTACCTGATCAGTGTCATTGTCATTTGATTAGGGGTATGGGGGCATCTTCAGATGAGAAAAGGATAAGGGAGGGGGTTTCTGCTTTGGGAGATATAAGCAAGTCCAATGTACATGTAGCATTGCATATTTCTCCCTCCTACCTGAACAGTATCATTACCATACTACAGGGGAGGGGGGGGGGGGGGTATGGGGCATATTCAGATGGGAGATAGATGATATGATGTGGGGGGGGGGGGGGAGTTAAGATTAAAGTAAGGCCTATGAAGAAGCACAACATTACATGATTCAGTATCATTATCATACCATGTATTTTATGGGGGCATATTCAGTTTGGAGAGGGACTGGACTGGGATTTCTTGTTAGGGGGGGGGGGGGGGGGGGTGGGGGGGGGGGGGACAAGTCCTATGTGCTAGGGTATGTACAGTACTTCTCTCTACCACGCAGTCAGTATCATTATCATAGTATGGATTGTGTGGGGGCATATTCAGTTTGGAGATGAATAGGGGGGGGGGGGGGGTGGGAGGGATTTCTGATTAGGGGGTGAAGGCTAGTCTATCTACTGTACTAGCACATAGTTCTCCCTCCCACACAATCAGTATCCCCACAATACTATGGATATGTGGGGGCGAATTCAGTACAGGCTTCTAATGTGAAGCACTGCATGTACTACTGTAAAAAGGGAGTCTAAAAATATGGTATTTCTGTAGTGGGTTACTAAAGCAGATTTTACTCTGCATAAGAAAATCTTACTTTCCCCATTTTTTATGAAATTGCAATGTCAATCTTCGAACTACACTTAACCTTAGAGGGACACTTGAGATGGAAAACTCACCTCGATACAAAGAGCTGAAATTCATCTGCTATGGCTGCTATTTGCAGAACAAAGCCGTAACGTCACGCTAACGTCATTCACCACACCATTTTGTATGTATGGTGCCAAGTGGGAATGTGGTTATGTGAGACGTATGCAACAGAAGACTTTTCAGTACAGACTGTTAGTATTTTTGAATTTGATCTGAAATTTAATTGTAATACGGCACCCTATAAATGATGATAAATGTATTCATTACCTTGTGCACCTGAAAGGTAATGTTTTAAAGCCCCACTGCACTACTTATAGCTACTTGCGCCCTCTATATAGCGAACAATGCCTTATCGGTGCTTGTTGGTCCCCCATGATCCCCTTTTTCTTATGTTACTTGAGAGCTGATTTGATGAGATAACCACCTGTCAGTGACCTTGCAGGGAGGTCTAATCCCCCCTGGCCAAACTAGTGCAGACGAGCTTTAAGATCAAATACTTAATCTGAAGTACCAAATGAATAAAATATGAAAAATTGAACCTGATGTGTAATATGGAACACTAGAAAAATTACATTCATAATCTAATAATGAAATGTATTTAGAATTAGTCCTAAATTTCAACTGTGATAGAGAAAAATGAAGAAAAAAAAACACCACCTAATAAAGAAATTATGTATGGTCAAAAGACATTCATGGTGCTCCACAATTATTACCTGTTACACTAGCACCAGAAAATTGAGGAAATCAGAAGATATTTTAAAACTGATTTTCTGCTCTCACAGTAATATATTAATATGATTTTGATTTGAAAAATATTACCCCTTTTAAAAGTTACTATGATATTATTTTGTATTGCAACGATTTAAAACCAGCATTGTAGCTGTTCATGATTATTTCTATTTATAAAATTCAGTTGTAAAATTTATACCAGTGACAAACACATTTTTCTGAATGGACCATGAATATTTGATTTTAATTTCAATTTCTGACTGACGTCATTCAAAGCCTGTCATTCACAGAAATGTTAATGGATTTAGTAGAGTGATGGAATTGTGAATAAACAATAGTTGGTCTATTTTTAGTTTCTATTGACTAGAATTTTTCAACAGGCTAGAGATTAGTCTTGAGATTCAGACCTTAAGTGTACGTGTACACATTTTTTTCTTTCAATGGAATCTTGTTTTTAATACATTTTCTATTTAAAAATCTAGAAAAGTGAAAAGTTTACAGGTTGCATTATTTTTTCATACATTTTTATTTTCCACCTACATATCAGCTAGACAATCCAACCTGTTATTAGAGCACTATACATGCATAAGTGAATTTTAAGCTAGGTAAATGAAGATAGTGAGTGCAAGAAAATACTACTACTAATAATAATATTTCTGCTTATATAGCGCTTAATGTATCGGCAAGTCCGAGTTTCTAAGCACTTTACATTTATTACCCCCAGTCATCGGATTCTGGCTTGGCCTCACGCAATGTATGCACTTTCTCCACTCCCTGGGGAGCATTTTAGCAAGAGCTAATAGACTCAAATTGCTAAGCATACTACATTGGCTTCCACAAACCAGACAATATCTGCTCTTTTATCCAATCAAGATGACTTTCAAAACCCAGTGAAGCCCTATTGAAATGGCTAAATACCGTACACACTTTTGTCAGACTTAGGGCGCGTTCATGCTTGATTTTGAAGGTAGAATGAGCGATCTGAAACGCTCATCGTAAACGCTCATCGTGATCGCAGTTCCAAGGTGTAGCTGTTCATGCTTACTTCTCTGGCTCATCCAGGCAATTCTCCTTGTGTGGCATTGTGTGACCTTCACTGTGCATGCTACGTAGACCCACTAGAGGTCAGTGCGTTGACCCCATTTAAACGCGTTTACAATTGTAAACGCATCTTTTTGTGAGTTTACGATCGGCGTTCGTGATCGCCGTTTTTCGGTGATTCTACAAAAGTGAGCATGAACGCAAGCGTGTTTTAAACTAAACACGTAACAGATGCCTGATTCTGGCCGTCAAAATCAAGCATGAACGCGGCCTTAGAAACCCAAACAAGATCTTTTCCTCTTTCAAGGAATTGAAGTCCTATTGAATCCATTTAAAGCATGTTATGTCACAACTTCATCTGATCTATTTAATTTGTCAATATGGAGCACCATATAAAGTACAAGACTCATTAAAGTGACTCAGTAACATTGTTGGAGGTTGATTACAAAATTATGAATTTTCTAGAAATGTTATTCATTATAATGTACTAACCCTCTAACATGCACAAAATCTGGAAAAATTCTCAAACCACAAAGACATTAATGGTTTTCTAGGAAGGTGTCACTATACAACACCCTCTAACAGTGATTAACAGTAAATTCTCAGTTCCAACCAATTTTGAATATTCCCAACTGTTTTTCCATGAAAAAAAAGACAAAAGACAGGCTTTTAAAAATCTTTCAACACTTAAATGTCTGGAATGGTATTACAGAGCCAATTCATTGCTTTATGACGACTTACATTCACCTAAAAGTAATTAAATTATTGTAATAATATAGTTGGGAGAATTAAGGAATCGATCAGATCGGTATTTCTCAATTTTTATGGTTAATAATGGTCTGTTTTCACTCAAACTTTCAGATTATCTTTAATTGTACATCTAGCATTGAAGTCACTACATGTACCTTAGCACCATTTTCTCTCATCTTTACAATGTTACCAATTCCTTTTAAAGGCTTGTTCCCATACATGCCACAATGCATTTACCGTGTTAGTATGTGTAAACACCAAATCAGTTCAGTGTCAACTCTTTATAGTGATGTTTTTGCATTGTACTAAAATTACACATGATACACAAGCAGAAAGAACAAAAATACAGATAATTTGAGTCCATTTTTATTGCAGTATACTGTTCTGTGAATAGGATTTGTTGAAAACAATAATTAAAGTCTTGAAATATGTGGAACTTGTATTTGTCACCATTGCTATGTTAACCATAAATCTTTTGATGCATTTTGTAATTTTTCTTTCACAATAGGTAATTTCTACATTTTGATTTGTGGTAAACTAAAACGTTTTTATAAAAGTGAAAAATTATAATGTTTTGTGCTGATTTGAGGAGGCAAAGCTGACGTATTCAGACCTTTAGAAAAAAATTGAATTGCTGTGTGCTGGACGCTGATATTTATATTGTAGGATAGCAATTGAAGATTTAAATGCAAGTTATCCTTGTTGTCGGTCTGAGGAATGAGCAATCACGCTGCTTGAATCAAAATGTCTTTTATTGCTGAACTCTTACCGGTAATCCTAATGATAATCCTATACCCTAATTGTAGTCCTACTACTAACTCTAGATTACTGATCAACATTGATTCATAATTAAGAGCATGAATAATTATGAGGTGGTAGTATATTAGTTGACCTTCAACTTAATCACAATCAAAAATATGAAAATATATTTGCGTGCTGGACTGCCCCTACCAAAGACCTTGAAGCCTGTGTGAGATGTATGGATGAATGGTAATACGCTACCACTACCCTATTATTATGTGTGTGCAAATAATTCAATAGGTTGACCTTCAGGTGCAGTTCACATCGACAGATGCAGCTATACTCTATTATACTCTGATCAAGTGCAACTTGATGCCTGTTCAGGCAACAGCACATTTATACGATTCAACTCATAAAGCTTGTTCAGGCAACAGCACATTTACGATTCAACTCATATAATGATGATGATGACGACGACGACGACGGTGGCGGCGACGATGATGATACTACTAATAATAATGATAGTGATATTGAGAATGATAATGATAATGATAATGAAAATGATAATGATAATGATAATGATAATAATAGTAATAGTACCGGTAATAATAATAATAATAATGCTAACAATAACATTAATAATACTAATAGTAGTAGCAGTAGTAGTAGTATAGTAGTAGTAATAATAGTACAGTTGTAGTAGAATTAGTAGTAGATGTAGTAGACTAGATATATACTTTATTATACTCTAGTCAAGTGCAACTTAATTCATTGAAGCTTGTTGAGGCAACAGCACATTTATACGATTCAACTCATATAATAATGATGATACTACTACTACTGCTAATAATACTAATAATCATAATAATAATGATAACAATAATAGGTATGAATGATAATTACGATGCAGCTATATACATGTACTCTTAAGTACAACTTGAAGTCTGTTCAGATGACAGCACATTTTTATGAAACTTGTATAATAATAGTATAATAGTAATACCAAGGTCTTGATTCTTTATTATGATGCAATGTAATATGATTGATGATGGTCATTCATGGGGTTGGTAAAAGTCAAAAGGATATATTACCGGTAGATAATTTCCTTACTTTCGTAATTTAGATAAGCCTATTGTAAACAAAAACGGCTTATTTATTTGAGTTGCATACAGCTGACAAGGATCTCTTAGGAAAACATTAACAATGAAATTACTTTCAGAAAGGAAATAAAGCTAATTATTTCTTACTATTATGGTCAACTGAAACAAAAAATGGCACGTAGACATACAGTATTGGAGTTGCGCACAGTTGAGAAAGGAGATGAAAAACTCATTCTTTCAATAGGGAAATAATGCAGATTATTTCCATACAAAAACGTTTTGTTTTGGTCCGGTGTGAACCCTTGTTGTGGTTAGTTAATCTTTGTTTATAACTTTGAGGTTTCATGAACTTTAGAGTTTAAAACTTGATGGTACCATGTGAATTGTTATGAAAATTCATGTAAATGAGTAATTGAAACTGTTTGGAGGGATCAATACAGATTTTATTGTCTGTGTTATGAAATTACATGTAAATGAGTAATTGAAACTGTTCAGAGGGATACAGATTTTATTGTGTGTGTCATATTAACATGTAAATGAGTAATTGAAACTGTTCA
Organism: Strongylocentrotus droebachiensis; assembly: GCA_035222895.1. Taxonomy (NCBI): domain Eukaryota; kingdom Metazoa; phylum Echinodermata; class Echinoidea; order Camarodonta; family Strongylocentrotidae; genus Strongylocentrotus; species Strongylocentrotus droebachiensis. The sequence goes on along the minus strand of JAVYIG010003513.1, from coordinate 176,809 downwards.
GAGGGATACAGATTTTATTGTGTGTGTCATATTAACATGTTATGAAAATACATGTTAATGAGCAATTTAACCTATTTGGAGGGATCGATACAGATTTTAATGTTTGTGTCATATTATTAACAGGTTAAGAAAATACATGTAAATGGGTAATTGAAACTTTTTGGAGGGATACAGATTTTATTGTCTGTGTAAAGCACTTATTTTTCATCAATATAATGTGAAACTGTTCTGTAATTAGTCCATTTCTATACATACAAAGTCTCTCTTCTTGTATTTTTTTTTTTTTTGGGGGGGGGGGGGGGAGGGGTCGAAGGCACAGTAACTTGTCCATGTGACTAACTTAATTTTTATTCTCTAGAACAAAAATGAAAATGAAAACAAAAATGTAAATGTTATATTGAGCAAGCTTAACATCAAGTCATAATTGTCAACAAGAGCTCGTTATTACTTAATGATCCCCTGTTATGAGGGCCGATAGTTTATAATGTCATCTGCTGATAGGTAGAAAGGTGTTAAATAATCCAATTTAATAGCTGATATACACCTGTACATGTACATATCAACTAAAACATACATGTAAATATTGAAAATGTTACTACTTTTGTAATCAAATCATTTTCCCCCTCCAAATCAATCTTGTTTTTTTTTCTGTCTATGCAACACTTAACCTTATTTTTGTTTTGTTTACAAATGCCAGACTCAGTTAAATGTTCACTTTTATACATTTTAAGGGAAATACTAAATCCACAGGAAGCCCTCATAAAATGGGTTGATTAAATTTCTTTAAAACAGCCATACTAGCATTAACTCATTTCATTTAATCAAATACAAATTGATCAAGATGTACTTAATTTTGGCATAATGTAGTGCAGGCCTACATTTATGTTAGCCTCTGACTCTGTTAACCTAGATATTTTATTTTTTTAAACGGAAAGTCATATTTAATTGCATTTATAAGCAGAAGAAGACATGAAATGCTAATTAGCCCATTTTGTGAGGGCTCCTGCTGAATTAATGTTCCCCTTAGAATGCATTGAAGTGAACATCTAATTGAGTCTGGCATTTGTAAAAATCAGGGATACGGGTATTAAGTCTTACATGCTTCCCCCAAAAAAAGATACAAATAGTGACATGGAGGGGGTAAATGATTTGATTACAAAAGTAGCAAATGTTTTCAATATTTGTGTTTTAGTTGATATCAGCTATTAAATTGGACTATTTAAAGGCATTATTTAACAATGCTTCCAGTTTTACAAATCTGAGATGGCCCTACGTAGTATCAGTGTCTGTGCTATGGTGTAATATTGAAGCCCTAACAAAAATTGCGCTTCAAAATGATCATGAAGTGCCTCAAAAAGTTAAAAATCTTTGAGTGACCGGTTTTACCATGCCCCTTTTCCCATTAGACTGTAGTGTTATAAAAAAACGTTTGGAAAATAGTTTTGAAATTTCGAATTCCAATCATGAATATCTTGATAATCAGACAGACGGTCAGCTCGTAAAATTCATGGGATTCCTGACTGACCTAAAGGTTTATAATTAGGATTACAGCATGAGTTAAATTCAGTATTTTGTTTGGAAACTGAGACAAAGATACCCAATCCCTTTAAAACGTTTCTACCTTTCAGCAGATGATATTATAAATATCGACCCTCATAACAGGTGATCATTAATTAATAACGAGTTATGTATGTCAGCCATTAAATTGGACTATTTAATGACCTTAAACCTCTCAGTAGATGACATCATAAATTATCGACCCTCATTACAGGTGATCATTAAGTAATAACAAGCTCTTGTTGACAATTATGACTTGATCTAATTGGGATCAGTTGTAAATCCTCATCCTCGATGTGCTCCGGATTACATTGGGATTACTGTGGGAGGCAAAGCGCATCATTTGAGCTCGTCTGACATAATTTGTCCATGGATCATTTTCATATTGACAGGAGAGAAGGGAAGGAAGAGTCGGTCTAGGTTAATTGCAATAGCACCTGATTTGTCTCCGTGGTTATGTACCATATACCACAAACAGTGAAACCTGTCTATAAAGACCACTCAAGGGAGACAAGCAAATTAAGTGGTCTTCATAGGCAGGTGGTCTTTATGGTTCCTTCAATACATGTTTCATTGAGAAACGATTTTCAAGGGAAACTAAAAATGTGGTCTTTGTAGACAGGTGGTCACTAAAGCAGGTTTCACTGTATTCCAAATGATATGGCAATCTTTGGTTTGATCCATGATAGATGTAACATGAACTCAATGGAGAATGATGCATTGTCTGTTTGGAGCCAGAAGGGTGTTAACTCATTTACTCCAACACAAATTTTACATCCTTTTGAGTACTCTACTTCTTCTTCTTTTCTTCCTGAAAAGTCCTGGCTCCATGGAATGAAGATTAACACTCTGTGAACTCTGAACTCTGAACTCTGAACAGACAAAATGTACTTTACCTGAATTTTGCTAGCCAATAGAATAATTTTAATGGTAAAAAGGTAAATCAGAATGATTTGTAAATTACTCTGGTAAGAAGAGGAAGATGCAGGAATACTTTTTGTTCTTCTTTTCTCTCCTGTCATCTACTTATAACTTGACAGCTAGATAAAGTTGTTTGAATCCAGACATTGAAGCACAACGAAAGAAAAAGTATAACTTTGAGATAAGTATACAAACCTCGAAATGGCTATCAAAGCCTTACATTTTTAACTTCCTAAAAGGAAAATATATGTAAATGGGGCATGCTAGAAAAGTGTTAAAGGTAAAGATCAGTTTTGGAAACGCCCCCCTCTCAAAAAATGAAATGGAAGCTCTAATTATTACCGATCATGTAAAAGAATATGTTTTGAATAATACGTGATCATACAAAATTTGCCAAGAAACCGCCTACTAATAACCTATCTATTTGGACCTGATAGATATAATGCACGTGTCGCGCATGTGTCGCGCACGTGTCACGTAGTCCCATATACATCTTTCTGTGTACAGTGCTTGTAACTTGTAACTTTACCAAGAATGGGCCAAATTTCTTATCATTTTGATGATTCCAGAACCTTGCAGTACACACCAATACTTTGCTAGATGATCAACCTTTTCTGATCGATTCCACAACGTTTCTTTTACAATGCAATCGCATGACCAGAACTGGTCTTTATCTTTAACAGCAACAACAAAAAAGTAATCTCAGTGATATTTATGTTTGGCCTGAAAAATATTCTGCATTTCCATCCATTACGTCTTTAATCTCAACTGTCATTTCTCAGGTTTACTTTTTTGAAGGAGAGAGGACGATTCTGAAATTTATGCAAATCTTTCCTCGATTCATCCGGATTATCCCTCTTTGACGGGGGAACTAAAGAGGAAAATGCAAAAAAGGCTAGGAAGAAAAAAAAATTAGAGAAATAGCAAAAGGAAGCCTTCTGTGCTTTGGAAATAGCGTTTTTTGGGTGATGTAAAATGGAGGTACTAGTTCAAGTGAGTACCGTAACTTGCTGTATTGCCATAAAGTAGCAATATGAGATATTTTTTATATTGGAAGAGTTCAATTAAATGTTTGCAGACATCCCTAGCCAATGTTTCGCAGCCATTTAAGGACAGGCCACACATATCAATGAAGAAGAGAAAATGATGTACTGCCATGGAGGAGATATTTCAAATAGACTAAAAACACTAGCGTAAAAGACATGTGTCAATTGAGTCTTATTCACACATTATGGCTTGTCCTACGTAGCAACACGTACCGTATGCAATTATCATTCTGACTATTGAAATAAACGTATTCGTGACAGGTGATTGAAGTTGTAACAAGGCACTTACATATAACAACAAATTATGCACTAAATTTAATTACACTACGAAAATGTTCTATTTGTATTATCTTGTTTGAATGAAGCTTGAAGGTATTTTTTTTTATTACGAAAAATACTTGTGAAAAATTGTAGTATTTCCCCTTTAAATGTTCATTGTTTCATGCATTCTTGCTTCTATGCTAGGTTGGTCTTTCTTTCAGTCTTCGCCCCGAGAAAATGGATTTTGTTGGAATAATTAACCTTAAAAACGCATCTTTTTGCCTCAATTCCATGACGGAATCTACATCTAAGGTATAATTCAATAACTCCCCGCAACATGTTATGTGGCTTGCAGAAGGGCATAACTGCTTTGCACTATTTTGCTAAACACGATTGTGCACTATAACTTTGCCAGTAACTTAAAAAGTATGTGCTTATCTGATAAGAAACTGCTTATTTTATACAGTACTCTTTAAATTTGGTAGTTAATATCCATTTTCTACATTTCATTAGTCAATAAAAGACAAATCAATGTCACGTTTAAAAAAAGTGGTGTTACATGTATCGAAGAACAGAGAAACATATAAACATGTATATGAGCGATAAAGTGATAGCGTAACATTATAGAGCAATCAAAACCCTATAGAGTGAGTTACTAGAAATTACCGTTATTTTTGCCTTCTTTCCTCTCTGTTACAAGACGAATTTGCACTGTTTATTTCACTATTTATTGATCTATACTTCCTTCTTGTAGGAGAAAATAAGTTGAAGAACCTGTCTAGAAAGACCACCTGTTTACGGTGGCCACTTTTTATGTTTCCCTTGATTAATTGGCCTTCATAGACAGGCTTGACCGTATTTCCCTTCCAGTATCCCAAAGCTATCACGGAGCTCTCCAGAGGTAGATTACTTATTCCTCCCGGGACCCGTTTCACAAAGCCTTTTGACAAATGCTGATAACCAATCAGAAGCAAGGATTTCAGTAGCTTATAACAAAAACTGTCATTTGTCACTGATGACAAGTTTTGTGAAACACCCCCCTGGTGTTTTTTTCCTCTATTGGGGGAGAGTTTATTGGTCGGCAAATTCTTATTCAAACATCTGCCTTACCCGAGGGCACAGCTAAAGAGTCGTTAGTCCTCGTTCCACCGGGTGTAAGGTTCCAGACAATAGTTTCAGATGCACGTATCCAAACCCCTTTTATCACGCTGATTAATTCGAGACACGAAGAGGTGGCGGTGCGATCGAGCCGATTTGAGCCTGTTTTATTCTCTCATTTATCTCCTCTCTGCCACGAGAATCGCTAAATAATTGTACGGTATTTGTGTGGGTTTTTCCTGTCGGAGTGTCGACCAAGTAGATTTTTTTCTTCATAATAAGAGTGAAATCGACGATTTGGAACTCAGATTTTAAAAACATTTTCATACTCTCTGCTCCAAGTTCAAGTTAAAATTTATTTCATCCATTATTTAGAAAAATCATGTTTACAAAATTTATCAAATATATATATATATAATGATACACTAATAAACAGGTACCTTAACAAAGCAAGAGTCTTATTGGTGCTGAAATGCTGTTATGTAGAGATCAAGAACAGCTGACCCTCAAGAAATAGTATGTTACCATCTACTTGATATGAAAATACAGTCAAACCTGTCTATTAAACAAAAACACAAAAACTGGCCACTGTAGACAGGTGGCCTTCTTCAAAACCACATTCCCTTCTAGAAGGAGGCAATATTGGTGACCACTATACACAGGTGTCCTTTATAGAGAGGTGGCCACTAAGACAGGTTTGACTGTACATGTACCATTGGCGGTTGAGAGCAGAAGGGTGTCTTCTTCTTCTCGACTCACTACGTCACAACGTTCACTCTTGATTGGATTGTCCCAATCCAGTGTTGGAATAATGTAGGTTTAAAGCATTGTGTTGATAGCATATCAGAGTTGTAGGATGCACAGAAGAGTGTTAACTTGTTGTATTTTCAATTTAGACAGAGATTAAGCCCTGTAGCTTTTAATAAGTGGAAAGTTACCATTAAGATAGATTTGGTATTTCCTTTTGAGAGCCAGAAGGGTGTTAAATTGTATTCTTACGTAAAAGTTGGAGATAAAGTCTCTCTTGCTCTCATCCCATAGTAAGTTACCATCTACTTCAGATGGGTGTTGTATCATCTATTTAAAGCTGGAATGGTGTCAGCTTTTATTTTACATTGGTAAAGCCCTTATGACTCTAAGAATAAGCAACAGTATTACCATGTCATGAAGATGAACATCTGCTGAGAGCCAGAAGGGCATTAACCTCTGTCATTTTACATGCTCTGTCTCTCACATTTAGAGTATAGTACCATCTACTTTAGATGAATGTAGTATTTTCTTTTGAGAGTCAAAAGGGCATTGACATCATTGTACATGCTCTGGTACTTTACTTACCATGTAATGAAGATACATGTAGTATCATCTCTTGCCAGACAGAAGTTGAGGCCACTGTGTCCCCTGTAGTGTCCATTGAGAGCCAGAAAGTTATTAAGTTGTTAACTTACAAGTATCAATTTAATCAAGAGAAAAAGGCCCCTTTTGATGCTCAACCTGCAGTAAGTTATTATCTACTTAAGATGACACAAGAAAACACTAATGGCTCAGTGGTTGTACCCATGGTCTCTTAAACTGGGAGGTCCTGGGTTCAAAATAGAGACGATGCAGTACACAACAGTGTAATGAGGTACCCGAGTACACTCCCAGGCTTGATTTTTTTTTGAATTTTTTTGATTTTTTGACTTTTTTTTCTTTTTTGACTTTTTTTGCCACTACCATACCACTCGGCAGTTTCTCAGATCCCTCGCCCAAAACGCATGCAATTTTACTTTGAGTTGCAGTTGAAGGCGCCGATTTAATAAGAACTATAACAGTAAACAATGCTGTTTTAAAAACCAAAGATGGCAGAATAATCCATTTTCCTCCAAGTCCAAACAGAAATCTGGACATTTGGTCCCAGTTTCTGAAAGGTGAGTTTGACAGTGCTTGAGTTGGGAAACATTTTTAACGACGGTACCATGCCAGCGGCTGCCGCTCTCCCTGGCACGGGTAAGCGTGGGCCTGGACATTTTTTTTTTTTATTTTTTTTTTTTTTATTTTTTTTTTTTTTTGCGGCCGAATATTCGGGTACGAGAAATCGTACCCGAGTAGTTGTCAACCGTGCGGGTACTCGAGCATTCGACTACCCGTCGCAGCCTTACGATGCACTAGTACTTCTTGATAACCAGCGCTGTCAGATTTGAACTAAAGGTGTAGGGCCACAGCTTCACATGTATTCCTGTTATCAACCCATATCCTTTTCTTGTTTGTTTGTTTGTTTTACTTGACTGCTAAGAAAGCATGTGGATGCTTATAAGTAATCATCCAGGGGACCCACAGCTTTAAGTTCTCTCCGAGGGACTTGGTAATGAATTAATGCCTTACCGAATGGCACTAGCGCATTGACTGGGTTCCAAACCCAGGACCTCCCAGTTACGAGACCACTGCTTTTCCACTGAGCCATCGCGCCTCCTATTTTCTTATCAACATGAGAACCCTACAAGCACACATCAATCAGTTCCCAAGCCATCCCTGAAGCAGGAGCTATATATACATTTTGCCATTTCAGATAAGTTATTAGGCCAAGTAAAAAAATATACATGTTTAGCGTCCTTGTCTGCTTCCTTTTTGGGGGCCGCCTCCTATTTTTTTTTTTTTTTTTTTTTTTTTTTTTTTCTTTAAACATTCTGCTAAAATGATCTAGAATCTATTTCTGATTTTATTTTTTTACTTTTTAAATACTGGCGGCTATCTAGAAAAATAGCCCGACTGTCTGGAAAAATGTACCGAGCGGCCATTTTGAGCGGCCATTTTGAAAGAAAGAAAAGAAGAAAAAAAGGACCTCCTCCTTCCTATTACTCAAAAAAACAGGACGCTAAACATGTTTTTTTGTTGTTTTGCCTTGTCTCCTAGTATATTGCCCAATGAAGCTGACCTTTGATTGTGTGTGTGTGTGGGGGGGGGGGGGGGGGAAGGGAGGGGGGTAGGGCTTTAACAAATTTTGTAGATGTAAACAAATTGGGTGAGGGGGGGGGGGTGGGGAGAATTTAAAATCATGATTATTTGGGCAACCATCACCTTAAAGATACTATGTCCCTTTTGCAGCCAACCTCAAATGCTGTAGAACTTTGCAGGAACTATGAATATGTCATGTATGTCCTATCTGTGAAATTTAAACGTTAGCAGTGTCCTCATATTCAAATTATGCAAGGAAACCCGTTTACTTGCTAGACTTCACTGTCAGACACTATTGAGTGACTGACTGGCATTTTTTCTTCTTTGGTAATAACATACATGAAAAGAGTTGTAAAGGGTACATGAGCATTTTTCTACATCAATAACCCACTTCCTGTGATGGCCAAGAGTAAACTGATTGAATCTTTGCGCAGCATAAAACATATGACCATTCGGTACAATTGTCTGAAAATCAAGACTATTACTTTTGGGCTCTATAGCCCTAAAGTCGAGTTGACAACTAATAGTCGTTATTTTCCCACTTGTAGACATTTTCAAGCCCCACCTTTTTTAGGGAAGTTCTAAATTAGTATTATCTTTCAAATGCAGTTGGAATTTAACTTTTTCATTTTTTTGGCCTGCAAATGGGACATAGTACCTTTAAGAGCGTCTTGTGAAACTTGTCTTTACATCATCCAAGCCCTGTCTTGAAACCAAACTCTAATGGGATACACAGTCTCAAAGTCTGTTTACCTCATACCCCAAACAGTTTACATTCACATTATCTTCTCAAGACTTATCTTCCAGAGATAAATCTTCTAGAAAGAAGAGGAACTAATGACAACCAAATGACTGTATAGTACCATGTTCAAAGCAATCATTTCATATCAATTGGTCCTGAAAAGTGCTATATAGAACTACTGGTAGCTATTATTACTATTATCAACAACCTTGAGAAGAACCGTGATCAATCAAACACATTACATTTGGAATGACTTTGCGGTCCAGAGCCACCTCAGAAATTATATTTGCACTCTCTTCTCTTACGCCTCTCACGTGCGTAGGACCAAAATTACCACGCCGACAGTTGGTGTGTTTTCACAGAGCGATCGCCTCGACACAAAACTCCAAATCACTTAACACGTCTGCGCATATTTCCCCCGCGTATTTGCGCACTGCCCACGCTCGGGAGACAAATCGCCGCGTTTGCGCAGCGCCTCTGATTCTCACGTCTGTTTGGTCCTTTACACCTCTGCATTCCGTGATTTTTTTTTTCTTTCTCTTTCTCCTGTCGTTTTGTGAGATTTTTGGTTGATGTCGTCGCGCTTGGTTGAGTTTGAGGTGCGGTATCAGCTGCCATTTGCATCGCCGGAATCATCACCCACCTCCGCTGTGGTGGTGAATGGTGTGAGGGTCTCCCGAGAGAATTCTCCAAATGTATTTTTTGTTTCTAAACTTCGTTTTGTGTGGGGAATGTGATGATGTTTGTACAAAACTTTTTTTTAAAGGTACCGGGTAACAGTCATGGTTTGTATATATATATCACTCTTCGGAAATGCTCGGTGCTGACTAATTACTTTTTATGAATGCTAATGTGTGGAGAAGAAAGGGTACTGACAAGTAGGATTTTGTAGACAGTGATAAACAAAGGAAGATGGAAAGCGTGATTGAAAGAAGAGGATGGTTTGAAAGAAAGAGAAAGAACAACGAAGGTAGAATAAGGTGTTGTCAAAGGGCTTTTTAAGAATAGAGGTAGATGAATCAATATGTAAAGAGAAAGAGAGAGAAAGTGAGAGAGAGAGAAAGAGAGAGGGGGAGAGGGAGAGAAAGAGGGAGAGAGAGAGGGAGAAAAAGAGGGAGAGAGATGAGAAACACACAGACAGAGAGGAAGAGATGGGAAGGAAGAGAGGGAGGAAGAGAGAGAGAGAGAGAGAGTGAAGGAGAGAGAGAATGAGTATGAGAGGGCAACGTTATTGGAAAAGGGAAATCGAGCAGTAGAGAATAGATTAAAAAGAGTACCACCATACTTTATGAAAAACAAAAACAAATAATATAAAAACAGATTACCTGTTCCTTCTATGTGATTGTGTTAAAAATAAAAAATTAATGTAGTTTCAAGGAATGAAATATAAACTTAACATGTTTTCCATACTTCACTTCTAGTAATGTATTTAATAGATTGTGTAGAGTAGATTAATTATGCCAGCCTTTTAGATACATTGTCACCATGATGGTATATTCTTCTTCATTCTTGTGCAATAATCTAAGTGGTCTCCTTCAATAAGAATAATTTTGTTTGATGAAGAAATAATATATTGCTTAAATATATTATTACTTTTTCATCCACTAGGCAAGAATGGCGCTAATTCTGTATCACAATACAGGTGTGTCTAAATGTGTTATTGGTTGTTATACATGTGTCTGCATAAGTGCTTGTTCGCCACACATGCAATTATTTACAAAACAATAGGTAATTGACAGAAGAATTACACAATTGCCATGCAAAATTCCCCATTTCCAGCCTTGATTAACTCCATGACAACTTTTTTTTTGCACTGGTAGATCTGAAGACCTCTAGATTAATCTTTTTGACACCTATCCTATGATATATACAATGTATTACAAAGAGATTTTGGGGGTGACTTACGGTATACAATTTTATCCAAATGGGGTGTGTTGGATAATCCAATTGCTCTCATTTGAGCAGTGTCTTCAATTCTAGAATTCATGGAAAGAATAGATCTCCTGAACCTTGCAAGATGCACTTTAAGATTTACCATTCAAGTCAATCCATCCCTTCTAAATTCCAATCCAATTTAAGGGTGCTTTCCCTTTAATGCCCGTCTTAAATGACCCTGGTTCGGGGTGATTATTCGTATTAGGTGCCAGGGAGCGGCGCATTTGACAGGATACTCGGTTATGAAAATCGAATTATGACGCTCATGCCAGTCGATGTCAGCTGATGTAATAAAGGGGGGCTTGGGTAAGAGTGCGTTGGTACATTATGTTATTTACCTTGCAAGCTCGCAACCACTAATGGGGTCATATTTAATATTGGGAGGGGAGACAGTGCTTAAGGAATAGATTGGGAGGATGAAACTGAGAATATTGGAATCATCTTTGGTCATGGACTGACATTATAAAGTACACATGACTGGGATGATACACATTTTTCTCTCGGTGCACTTTTTCTTTTTTTTCAGTACATTGAGGTTTGATTTGTGTTGTTATGTTGACTGCTTAGAGCCGTAAGGACATTAATTGTATTATAAGTTCATCATCACCATCATCTCCATCATCTTCATCATCACCATCATCTCCATCATCTTCATCATCACCATCATCTCCATCATCTTCATCAGCACCATCATCATCATCCTCACCATCATCCTCACCATCATCATCATCATTGTCATCACCACCACAATCACTATTACCACCATCATCATCACCACCACCACCATCATCACCATTACCACCATCATCATCTTCATCATCATCATCACCATCATTATCATCATCAGATTCATTATCATCTTTAGATTCATCATCTTTAGATCCACCATCATCACCATCATTATCATCATCGTCATCATCACCATCACCATCATCATCACCATCATCATCATTATCATTATTATCGTTATTATTATCATCATTACCATCATCATCACTATCATCTTCATTATCATCACCACCACCACCACCACCACCACCACCCTCATCATCATCATCATTATCACCATCATCATCACCATCATCTTCATCATTGAACTACCATTCAAGTCATCCTTCTGGTCATATCTTCCAATCCCTTTCTTATACAACAATTCCTCTTCACGTAGCCATACATGCAATAAGAATAATCACCACATCCTAAATCTACTCCTTCTAAATATGAGATGCCCTAGATCCTAGACGTCACTGAATCATCCCTTCCTCCTACTGTTGCTCGGAGCCTACCCACGATATTGCCTTTCCCCCTGCAAGCTACACGACCCATACATTCCAATAAAAGCTCTCCGTCTCATGTCTCCCTCTCCTGAGCCACTACCGTCCTCCATAGGCCTGTCTTCACTATCTCGAGATTGCCAAATATCCAGCCATTTGAACTATCCCGATCGCAAACTATCCAGCTAATTTTCGTCTTCATCAGACCGAAGTAGCAATTAGCGGGATATTTGGTCGGGATTGTCATCCCAAGATATCTTGGGATAGTTTGCAAAATATCCAGCTATTTGTGCTGTGCGTCTTCACCAGACCGAAGACTCGCACTTTGCCCTAACGCTGAGCAAAATATCTCGAGCTAATTTCCCAAGGTCGAGTTTCAAGTTTCGAGGTTGAATCTCGAGCTGATGAAGATGCGATTTGTAACTACGGGATTATTTCCCAAATTAGAATTAGCGGGCTATTTGGCAATCTCAAGCTGATGATGACAGGCCTACTTTGTCACATCCAACCCCCATCCCGTGCCCGTCGTCATACCAACCCATCCTCCATCTCGCAGACACACACGTAGACGGGAGGGATAAAAATAGGACAGCGAGAAAGTTTCTTGTACTATTTGTCGCTGGATGTGATAGAGAGAGAGAGAGAGAGAGAAAGAGAGGGAGAGAGAGAGAGGGAGAGAGAGAGAGAAGAGAGAGAGAGCAAGAGAGAGGGAGGGAGGGAGGGAGGGAGAGAAAAAAAAGAGAAAGAGAGGAAGAGAGAAAGATAAATAGATAGAAAACAAGAGAAAGAGAGAAGGAGAGAAAGAGAGAAGGAGAGAAAGAGAGAAGGAAAGAAAGAGAGAAAGAGATAAAGAGAGAGAGAAAGAGAGAGAGAGAGAAGGGGGATTGTGTTGCTGATTTGCAGCATGTAATAGCTCTCGTAATTACAGCAGGGGGTGATCGGTAAAGGTCAACCGATATGAGTAGTGATCTTGGGACTGGTATATTTGGGGTACACTCTGTGTGCAAGAGATAGGCAAAATATAAAGCCTTTTCATTCTTTAATTAAAGCCCTGTCTGTGTTGTCAGGCAGTTTGAATCATGGCCGAAAATCAGATATCCACATGAATCTCAAACATGACTTTTGAACACAGATCACCTTCAGGTAAAAATACAGATCTATATTTGCGTCCTGATTTGTTGAGTCTCACTACAACATGTGAATGCTTGGAGATTTCAAAGTGACCTTCTATTTTCTTAGAAAACATGGAAAATGTTACACAATTAATAATAATAATATTAATAATAATAACGACAACATTATGATGTACATACATCCACCCCAAGGGATGCCCAAGGCGCCTTAACAAATTTGAAAAACTATTACCCCGGCTTTAGCTGTGCTGACATGAAAACAAAGAAAACAAGGACAAATTACGAAAATCACAATTTAGACCTGGGTATTATCACAGGGTAATTGTACATGTATGTGAAAAGGAATCAATAATTGCCTACGTGACGAAGTGTCGATGAGGAATCGATGGTGATATTCTCTTACTGATGAATTATATTGGATATGTGTCCTCTGGGGAAATGAAAATACTGTTTGTAGACTCATGTATCTCGAGTCATTCCCTTGTGAGAAGCGTGAATGGTTGTTACTCATGTGTTATTGATCGCAGCCCGCTCGAGGCTGTTCAATATTATTGATATTGTTACAGTATTACAAAAGCTGATACAATGCATGCAGTGCTTATCAAGCACATGTGTTGTTTCATTGTAGTCATTCAGGCCAGTGGTAGGTGGCGGGGGGAGGGGGGAGGGGGGGGGGGGCACAAGGGACATGAGCCCCCCCCCAATACCTCAAGAACACAGTTAATATTCCACCATTCATGTTCGATCCAGCAGATCTCTTGGAAAATTTAGTACTGGTAACTATTTTGATACAGAATCCTAATTATTTTGAATTTCAGTTGGAAAATATTAATACTACCATATTATGTGTAAATTTGCAGCAACAATTAAGAAAGTCTTTTTTCTCTGAACATACTATATACATGATTGTTTGCAATGCTTGTCATTAACCAGTAAAAAAACCCATCAAAGCATGATCCAAAGTGAAGATTGTGAAGTATCAGACAATATCTACTTTCATATCAACTACTTTTGCAGCATCAATAATACTTTGATATTAAAAATAATTACTCTGTAGTATATATATATACCGGTATATATAGGTATTATACCACTGCTAACAATGGCTGCTTCAGTTATCAGTAGATAACTGTTGACAGCTTTTGACGCAACATGTGGGCAATCAAAATTAATTCATTGCTGTATTTTTAAAAAATGATGTTAAATATCTCTTCAGAACAATGGCCACTTCAGGTATCATTTTATAATTATTGAAAGCTTTTAATACTACTGTGTAGGCAATAACTCCTTTGAAGCACTTGATTTATTGGAATACTTATTCCTAGAAATTCAATTATCACTGCTATACAGTCGATAATCATAATAAGGTTGACATTTTATTAGTTAGCCAAAATACACTGCTACATGTAACATAGTACATTGTGTAGGAAGAAATCTGAACAAAAAGAAAAGTTTGTGTCCCCTTTTCTTGACTCGGTGATAATGCTTGTCTTGCATAAAACACAGCCTACAGACATAGTGTAGCAAATCGATAACCCAATTCACATTAAAATGGATAGCCAGCAGTTAAGCCATGAATAGAACCATTCACACATGTATTGAAAGCCCCTTAATGTTATAGGAAGAAGATGAATTCTGTACACTATCAAGACGCGTTCAGATACGACTCGGTAAACCGCTGCAAAAAAACGCCATGGCTTCTTTATGGGTAAGGTAATTGAATGGCAACTGCGTACAACAGACAGGATTTTAGTTAAAGAGGGAGGAAGGTGGGAGGGGAGGGGGGGGGGGGGGGTGGGAGGGGTGCAGACTTTACCGGTATATAGGGTTGACCATTTTGTGGGTGCAAAGCACAAGAGCGGGAGAAGGGTCTGGGATGGGGTGTCCCCCCTCCCAATTTAGGGAAAATTTCAGCATTTTTCTGTCTGAAAATCAGGTTTTAGGTACAATTTTGAATACCAAATAAAATGTTAAAAATGTCAGAGTGGAAGAGTATGAATGTTTGGTAAATGTGGAAATATTCCCTGGATAGGATGGTTCTTCTTTAGATTTATGACAAGTAGAGGATGTGGGAAACACTTTAATGCAGTCCCATCTACTCATTTATATGTGTAGTGCATGTAGCTTTTAGCAAAACTGGGCCATTTTCTTATCACTCTGATGATACCAACACCTCACAGTAAGTCAGTACCGTAATTAACGGTGTATAAACCGCATTTTTTTGTTTAAAGTTTTGATTTATGCCCCACCACCTGGCGCTATGCCTGGCAATGTCTCCCAGCTCAATAATCGGTGTGTTGACTCACCACTCGGAAACTAGAACAACACTCAAATTTGTCTGTCATCTTGGTTCGAAAATAATCTTTCTGATAGATCTCAATATGTAGTTTATAATAATAATTCCTCCAATTTTTCTTCTATTACATGGTGTACCACAAGGTTCTATCCTAGGTCCTCTACTGTTTTGTAATTTACATTAATGATCTTACACATTCAGCTGCACCTCGCAGTTAAATGAAAGGTCTTCCCGTGTGGGTTTTTTAACATGGACCTGGCTTGCTGCCGACAGAGTCGGCAAAAAAAAGTCAGCAATTTTTTTTTTTTTTTTTTTTTTAAAGGCCGAAAAAGAGGGGTGCGGTTAATACACGAGGGCGGTTTATACACCATTAATTGCGGTATCTACCAATACTTATGTGCTATTGGATCAAACTTTTCCAATTACTTACACACAGTTTTTTTACACAATACAATCGCATGACTAGAACTTCATCTTCAAAAGAAGAAAGTGGCTGTAGCATGGAAAGATGGAGCTTAGAAGAACAAAAAAGAGGATCTAGATCTCAAGGAAACTTGATGCCTGGATGACTCAAAATGGATGAAGATGGAAGCTTTAGCCAAGGGCAAATTAGTTATCAGGGATTTGTTTTAGCTTGGACTGGGGATGCCATTATTGAAATTTGGCTTGAAATGGGATAAGTGACAGAGATGGGAGATGGAGAGAAAGAATGAAGGAGAGGGAGGATAAAGATAAAGAGAGGCAGGGGAATCAACAATGACTTTGTGATGCAGGGAGATAGAGTATAAGGGATTGATAGAGAGAGAGAGAGAGAGAGGGGGGAGGGGGAGGGGGAGAAGGTGATGAAGGGGTGGATGGTGGAAGGGAGGAAGGAATGACAGAGAGAGGGAGAGAGAGGGGAAGGAGGGAGAGACAGAGGGGAAAGGAGGGAGGAAGAGGGAAGGAGGGAGGAAAGGGGAGAGGGAAGAGGATGTAGGGAGAAAGTGATGAAGGGGTGGATGGTGGAAGGGAGGAAGGAATAACAGAGAGAGAGAGGGGGAGGGAGGGAAGGAGGGAGAGACAGGGAGGAAAGGAGGGGGGAAGTAGAAGGATGTAGGGAGAGATAGATAGGGAGAGTGGATGGAGGATGAGGGGGTGAGGGAGGGGAGAGTGAGCACAAGTAAGCATGCATGCAGCTAGGACTTCTATGATTGAGGTAAAGTACAGAGCAAAGTGCTATTATTGATTAGAACAAATGTATCCCCCCACATTAAGTTCATATCTGATTAAATGTCTTCAGTATTTCTCTCTCTCTCTCTCTCTCTCTCTCTCTCTGTCTCTGTCTCTTTGGGGTCTGATTCTGATTATAATTATGAAGTACTCAGGGTGTTCAATTAGATGTATGAGTTAACAGGTAATATGCATTAGTAACAGCATAGTGTCATATTTCATTTTGTCAATTAAGTGTTGTCAAGTAATTGTAAAAGTATGTCAGATGCATAGAACAGGAAGAAGAGGAAGAGGAGGAGGAGGAGGAGGAGGAGGAGGAGAAGGGGGGGGGGGAGGAGGAGGAGGAGGCGGCGGCGAGGAGAAACAAAAAGCAGATGAAGAAAGATGAGAGTAGAATATTGAAAGTGTGAATAAAGAGAGAGAGAGAGAGAGAGAGAGAGCGTGAATATTTATTATATAAAACATCCCCCATAGTAGGTTCCTATCTGTCTTAGATTACATCCAAGCTCTCTCTCTCTCTCTCTGTCTATGGGGCCTGATAATGTTATGAGGCACTCCAGCTGACTTTCAACAGGTGAGCTAATAACAACACAGTGTCATGTTTCATTTCTCCAGCGAGTGTATGTACGTGATAGGGGTGCCCATGTGTATGAGAGAGAGAGCAAGCAAGACTCAGCGTGTCCACACTCAAAACAATTTATCCCGAAACTCTATAACGAAACGTCGTATAAAGAATCATAGTATAAATTCCAAAGTGTCCACACACAAGAAACTTCATATAAATAATCATCGTATAAATTCAAGGATGTCCATAAACAGAAGAAAGTAATCCTGAAACTCTACAGTCTGGTCTCCTTTCGCTCGAGTTCACGTTAAGCCCCGCCCAGTTAGTTACACTAGTTACACTCCCCCTGTCCACACACAACATTTTCCGTGATTAGGCGTGATTAGGCGTGATTCTTTATTGAGTTTCAGTTCGAAACGATGCCCAAACCTGCGTTTCGTTAGACTAGTTTCGTTATACGACGTATCGTTAGTGAGCGTCCACACACACAATTTCATCGTAAAACTATCGTGAAACGGTATAGCTAATCACGGAAAATGTTGTGTGTGGACAGGGGGTAAATCCTGTTTAGTATTTAAAGTTTACATCTGTCTCAGATTATATACAGTGCGTCCCAGAAAAAACGAAACCGAGAAGTATCGATGTTTTATCATAACTTAATCACAACCATAATTAATGATTGATACATATTTGGAAAGCTTAGAGTCTCCTCTTTCAGTTGATGCTACTCACGTGATGCATTTTTCACGCATGAGTGATTAAAAGCAATTTGAAGGAAGGAAACCAAAAAGTAATTTGGCGGGCGGTTTCTGAATTTCAAAGCAAAATTCATATTTCTAGAAAGTTCATTTTCTGCTCTTTCATATGATACCTCAATAAAGAAAAATGAGCCAGGAATAACAAAGTACTGTTTGTTTAAAGTAGCCCTTACATTTTCATAATTTTAACAAACGAATTTGTTTTCACTGGGTGCCTGCCGTAGCAAAAAGCAGATTTGACAAAAGACTTAACTCCGTTTCGTTGACAATCAGCCATGCATGAAGACTCTCGTCTACGGCTGATTGTCAACGAAACGGAGTTAAGTCTTTTGTTAATTTCGTTTATTGATACGGCAGGCAGCCAGTGAAAACGAATTCGTTTAATAAAATTATGGAAATGCAAGCACTACTTTAAACAAACAGGACTTTGTCATTCCTCGCTCATTTTTCCTGATTGAGGTATCATATGAAAGGGCAGAAACTCAACTTTCTAGAAATGTGAATTTTTCTTCGAAATTCAGATACCGCCCGCCAAATGTCTTTTTGGTTTCCTTCCTTCAAATTGCTTTTAATCACTGATGCGTAAAATATGCATTATTTGAGCAGCATCACACGAAAGAGGAGACTCTAAGCTTTCCAAATATGTATCATTCATTAATTATAGTTGTGATCAAGTTATGATAGAACATTGATACTTCTCGGTTTCGTTTTTTCTGGGACGCACTGTATATCCAAGCTCTCTCTATGGGGTCTGATAATGTTATTTGTTACTCCAATGGGCCATGTGACTTGCAACAGGTGTACCAACATTGTGGCATATTTAATTTCTTTCAGTGAGTGTATATTTATATGTGAGGGGAGAGAGGTGAGGGGGAGGGGGAGGAGGAGGAGAAGGACTAGAAGAAGAAAAGAAAAGAAAAAGAAAAGGTAAAAGAAGAAGAAGAGCAGAAAGTAGATAGCTGAAAACTAAAGATAGAGAGATGAATAGAGAGAGAGAGAGAACGAATATTAATTGATATATATGAAACATACATCCCCCATAGTAGGTTCATATCTGTCTTAGATTATATATACCCAAGCTCTCTCTCTCTCTCTCTCTCTCTTTGGGGCCTGATAATGTTATGAGGTGCTCCAGCTGACTTTCAACTGGTGAGCTAATAATAACACAGTGTCCTGTTTCATTTCTCCAGCGAGTGTATGTATCTGATAGGGGTGCCCATGTGTATGAGAGAGAGAGAGAGAGAGCAAGCAAGACAGAAAGAGGATATTGCTATCCTGCTCAGTAAGTTTACATCTGTCTTAGATTAAATATATCCAAGCTCTCTCTCTCCAGGGGGGCTGATAATGTTATGTGTTACCCCAATGGGCCATGTGACTTGCAACAGGTGTACCAACATTGTGGCATGTTTAGTTCAGTGAGTTTCAGTGAGTGTATGTATGTGAGAGAATAGTGGGGGAGGGGAGCAGGTGGGAGGAGGAGGAGGAGGAGGAGGAGGAGGAGGAGGAGGAGGAGGAGGAGGAGGAGGAGGAGGAGGAGGAGGAGGAGGAGGAGGAGGAGGAGGAGGAGGAGGAGGAGGAGGAGGAGGAGGAGGAGGAGGAGGAGGAGGAGGAGGAGGAGGAGGAGGAGGAGGAGGAGGAGGAGGAGGAGGAGGAGGAGGAGGAGGAGGAGGAGGAGGAGGAGGAGGAGGAGGAGTGCATATTTAATTGCTACGTCTGTGAATACATGTATGTCTGGAAGTAATAGGGAAACATTGATTATAAAGCACATATGAATTGTATACACTCTGAGGTTTCGGAATCATTGAAGTTATAAGAAATTGACTCATTCATGCTCGGTGTCACATGCACTGCACACAGGAATGTATATTTGGGACTACACAAACATGTGACATGAAAGTTGTGGTCTACAAGCTCTACTTTGAATATGAGGGCATTTAAAGAGCAATCATTTTCAGGGGACTAAAGACAGATGAGAAAGTTCATTTTTTTATAACCAGAAATCATCCTTCTTAAGAGCATCATCTCTCATCTTGGTCTGATCTGAGCTAGAGAGGGAGGGAGGGAGGGAGGAAGAAGATCACCACTTATCACTCAATGTGGGCAGTTTGGAGGCAAATGGTACAGAGGAGGGAAAAGAACGAAGGGTTAGGGCATCTTAATAGTGAAGGGAGGAGAGAGAGAAAAAGAAAACAAAAGTGAGAAAGAGAGAGAGAGAGAGCTTAATAGTTTATGGTCCTTTCTTTGGCAGAACATCTGAGAGATAGGGATAGAGAAAAAAAACAGGAATCATGAATGGACACATCCACAAATAATAGAGAAGCACCCCATATGTTTGTGTGAAAAAATGGAATAGAGGCACACAGCCAAATGAGGTAATGAAAATGAATATAATTCATGTAGAGAGCATGGACAAGTACAAGGCTGACAGAGCCAATTCTTATTCTCTCCGAGTAGCCACACAAACACCCATCAGGAGAGGGATAGAGGAAAATCATTCACATTTATTAAAATAGCCCTTTCTTCCCGCAATGCACGTGCTCGTCTCGTGAAGTCGGGAGTGCATCTCACCTACTGAGAGACTTATTGTCCTCATGGAGTGCAAATCCAGTATTGATTTATAAACGCACATTGAAATTTAGTATGATTGACATATTTGGTTCACTGCTTTAGTCTCTTAAACCAGCCTCTTGTCCGTTTAATATCGCACTACATTGAAAAACATTTTGATAATTTGCATGCTAATTGAAAAGTCAGTCAAACGTTTGAACAATCAGGGCTTTAGATGTAATTGGTAACTTTACTTCTCCTCGTTCTTCTCCTTCTTCTTGTTATATAGTGTCATGCAGAGTTAATGATATTCCTTAAATGAAAGACCTTTTATCATCTTCTAATTAATAGCCGGAAATGAGTTCATTGTTATGAAAGCAGAAAAAAATAAGAGAAGCAGAATGGCAAAAGTATGAAATCAGTGGGACCAATCATAAATAAAGTAATGAATATTTGAAGTATGAAATCACCATGTCTTAGCCACACATCTTGTTTTACATTTAACTATAGGAACTGATTTACAGAAGTATTAATGTGTGTAATATGTTGGTTTTGTGATATTACCCATTTCTGGGCTTGATTGGCAGTATAGATTAATCTTGAATAATCTTGAAGGCTTTGGTATATCCATCTCAAGTTAAATACAGTGCAGCATAGGGGGATTATCTAAGCGTACTAATTGCACAGACATGTCATCCTTTATTCAGGGCAGCGCCCGGGAGCGTCACGCTGTGATGGACATGTGTGCTTTAAAAGAAGCCACCATTATTAGTTATTCGCCATGCATCCTAAACTTTGGACTCATACATATTGGGATGTATATGTTATATTGACCATGCATGTGTGACAAAACTCAACCTTGGCAGTCTCCGGACTCTTTGTTATTTGGGGTGACCAAAGCTGGTAAAAAGTTAGGTCTGTATAACTTATGACAGTCACATTTGTATAGTGCTTAATACTATGTTTCTATTAAAGCACTTTACATTGTAATTATCATTACCCGGTCACTGAATTCAAATGCTAATCCGCACATGATAGTGCACATGCCCCGCTCGCTGGGGAGTATTGTGGCAAGGCGCCATTTTACAAGGTCACACACGCCAATCAACAACATTAATGTTCACATCCTACCAGGTACCCGCTTAACACCTGGGTGGAAAGCTGCAAATGTAGATCAATGTCTTGCCAAAGGACACTACGGCAGCGGCAAGACCCAAACAGCAAACCATGTACTCGATAGTCTTGTGACGTATCCACTCGACCACAACACCTCTATATAATTGCTTGGTGGAATAAATCCAACCCCTGATATACCCCTTGAAGTTATATCCTCTACCTAGAGGAGGTTTTTTTCCTTACCCAGACGACCAGCTACCGATGTACGTCATTCAGAAATGGTCCCGCGATGACTAATTGCTGCTCCTTGCTCTGGCACAGCCAAAGAGAACATGTCGAGTTGTGCATAATGTGAAGAGAGCACTCACAATGTGTTAGAGGGAGTGTGAAACATG
This sequence comes from Strongylocentrotus droebachiensis, assembly GCA_035222895.1. NCBI lineage: Eukaryota > Metazoa > Echinodermata > Echinoidea > Camarodonta > Strongylocentrotidae > Strongylocentrotus > Strongylocentrotus droebachiensis. Next base: position 155,025 of record JAVYIG010003513.1, on the reverse strand, counting down.
GCACATTAGTGTGTTGCTTTGTAGAGAGAGAGAGGGAGGGAGAGACAGAGAGAGAGAGAGAGAGAGATAAAGAGAGGAGAGACAGAGAGATAAAGAGCAGAGACAGAGAGAGACAGAGAGAGACAGAGAGAGATAGATATAGAGAGACAGAGAGAGAAAGACAGAGACAGAGAGACACACAGAGAGATGGAGAAAAAGAAAGAGAAAGAGAGGCAGAGACAGACACAGAGAGAGAGAGACGGAGAGAGAGACGGAGAGAGAGAGAGAGATATATATAGAGAGATAGAGAGAGAGATATATAGAAAGAAGAGGGGATAGAGGGAAAGAGAGGGAGGGAGAGAGAGACAGAGAGAGCACATGGCACATTAGTGTGTTGCTTTCCTTTTGTCTGAATTCAGCATTTCGATCCCACTGCTGCCACCATTAATTCCATTCTTTTGATAGTTTTCATTATTTCTTTAAAATGAAGGATGGTAAAGGATAAATCATCTTTTGAGAGCCAGAGGGGTGTTAAGTCTATGTTTAATAGTGTATATGAATTAACACCTTTCTCAAAACAGGCGATATACAGTCAACCCTGTCTATAGCGACCGCCCACAAGTTCCTTTACATGTTTCAATGAGGAACCATTTTATAGGGAAACAAAAATGTAATCTTTGTAGACAGGTTGTCACTAAAGCAGGTTTGACTAATAATTGTGGGATACTATTCCTCTTCCGTCATTTCCATTTAGATCCTGCTCCTGCCACCATTAATTTCTTTTTCTTCATAATGTTTATTCTTTCAAATGTAGGATGATAGATTATAGATGATATAACATACATTCAACAATAGATGAAAACGATCTTCCCACTGTTGTTAGCATTTCAATCCTACTCCTGCGGTTATCAACATCTACTCCTTGATAATTTGTGTTATTTTGTTAAAATGTAGGATGATAAAATGACATTTAATACATTGAACAATAGTGGAAAACTATCCTCGCTCTGTCATTTGCATTTTAATTCCACTCTGGCCTGCAACAGCTTTTTAGTAAGTACATGTAAGATTGTTGCCTGTCACTCTCTGTGTTGAATATTTCAATCTAAATCCTGCCTCCATTCAAGCTTCACCTCTAGTAGGTTTTTTAAAAGTAGGAGAAGATTGTAGGGAGTCAGTGAAACATGCCTCGTTAGTGGGATGCTATCCACTCTCTGCATTCACTGTTTTTAACATACTACTCCTGCCACTACTTAACCCCTTACCTCTGATATTCTTTTCATATAAGTATTATGTAATAATAATAATATTCGGTTCTTGTATAACTCATACCACATTATATATAAAATCCCTATGCACTTCCAAAGAGCTTTGGAAATAATTACCCTATAGCTTTAGCTCAAGTAGCCGTTATCAATGCACAGTGCATTTCAAGGAATAAATGTAATGTGTTACATAATACCTGACATATTATTTTTTAAATTGTGTGTATCATACATATTTTGTAATGATTTGATTAATAATTGCATACTATCCTCTCCCTTCTGTCTTAGCCTTAATCCTACTCCTCCCTAAACTTATGGCCTTACCTTTGGCAGTCTTTTTTTTCTACTTCTATTTTCCCACTTCTATTTGGGAGAAGTGTTTGAAAGTGTGTTGCTATTCACCATACACCTGTTGTATTGTGTGTAGTACATGACTTGGCCATCGTATGCAACACCCTTTTCTCATGCAGTATATGCGTGCCACTGCAGTTGTGCTTAAAGGCATCGTTTAACAATGTTAAATCTACGATGCATGGCCCTACATGTTATCAGTGTGATATGGTGTAATATTGAAGCCCTAACAAAATTGCGCTCAGAATGATCATGAAGTGCCTCAAAAAAAAAAATAATTGAGTGACCGGTTTTACCATACTCATTTACCCCAATAAACTGTTTTGTAAAACGTTGGGAAAACAGTTTTTGAAATTTTGTTTTCCAATCATAAATATCTTGATAATCAGACAGGCGATCGGCTTGTAAAAGTCATGGGATTCCTGATGACCTAAAGGTTTATAGTAATGATTGCAGCATTCGCTAAATCCAGGATTTTGTTTCAGAATCTAAGGCAATGTTACCGAGTCACTTTAACACATTGCATTTTACTATCACCTGACACTGATGTTTTAGTTTTATCTTTTGACCCACGATGCTCTGAATTACAAATTGTACAAGAACAGAAAGTGCAAAATTCACAGGAAAATTTCAGTCCATTTTAGTTGCGGTGCATCATACCATTTATGAGTAGGAGGATTCAATACAAAATAATCACTGCAGTCTCTAAATTGGTAATGCAGAGCAAAATTTAAAATCACCATTCTGGGGGTACAAGTGGACAATTACTTGTTGATATTTTTATTATTTATTCTCTTTGTTTCATTTAGTATATTTTTGAATATTTATTGAACTATGAAAGAGTGGAAAATGCAAATAGGTGTTACCAATTTGAGGAGTAAAATCTGATTCATTGAGAAAATGAGAAAAGTCTGATCTGCTATGGTTTAACTGATCTATACTGACATTGATTGTTTGCTTTGAGATCTAGAAGGGGGTTTGTCTGTGGAGGTGTAATAACTGTTCGAGGAGAAAAAACCAAGGCAACTGTGTTATTTGACCCCCCCCCCCCCCCCCCCCCCCCCCGGCAGTCTGTTGAATTGTGGTGGTGCAACTGTTGATTGCAGTGCATGTTGGTTCAGTGAGGGAGAGAGAGAGGTGTAGATTTATGTAGCTACTAGAAACAACATGATGATCCAGAGAGAGAGAGAGGTAAGACAGAGGGAGAGAGAGAGATGAGAGAGAGAGAGAGAGAGAGAGAGAGAGAGAGAGAGAGAAAAAAGGAGAATACGGGAGGGAGGGAGGGAGGGAGAGAGGGAGGGAGAGAGAGAGAGAGAGAGACAGACAGACAGACAGAGAGAGATATATATATAGAGAGAGAGAGAGATAGAAAGAGTGAGAGAGAGATAGATAGATATAGAGAGAGAGAGAGATAGAGAGATTGATAGAGAGAGAGATAGATAGAGTGAGAGAGATAGATATAGAGAGAGACAGGGAGAGACAGAGACAGAGAGATGGAGAAAGAGAAAAAGAAAGAGGCAGAGAGAGATAGAGAGAGAAAGAGACGGAGAGAAATGGAGAAAGAGAAAAAGAAAGAGAGATAGAGAGAGAGATGGACAGAGAGAGACAGAGAGAGGAGGGGAGAGAGACAGAGAGAGAGAGAGAAAGAGAGAGGAAGATGGAGGGAGGTGGAGGGAGAGACTGGGGGTGGAATAGAGATACACCACATTTGCTTCTTACCTCATCAATTGCTTGATGCATGCCCCCCCTTTTTTAACGAGATTAAAGATAAATAGCATCATCCTGCAATCATGAATGTCAAAACATCAATTCCCTGACGTTTTAATTCCTAATTGGCTTTCAAATTGGATTTTGATGGATTTGGTCTCATATTTGGAATCCGGAATCTAAAGATTAAAAAAAGGGGATCTGAAGCTGATGTATTATCAATAGGAAGATGTATTTCTTCTCTTTGGTTGATTAAACTTCATTTTATAATCATTGATGGAGAGTGTGAAGTCATTTTTTTTCAGTGTCAGGAAAAGGAAACAGTGTGTTGTAGAGAGGAAGGAAAAAAGAGAGAGAAAGGGAATAGTTGTTTGTCACTTTGAAGAAGAAGAAGAGATAGGGCTACAGGGAGATAAACTTCTGACAATATACAGACTGTCAAGGATATGAAATGGAGAGGGTGAGAGAGAGAGAGAGAGAGGGAGAAGGGGAAAGAGAGAGAAAGAGAGATGGACAAGAGAGAGAAAAGGAGAGAGAGAGAGAGAGATAGGTGGGGGCAAGATAGAGAAAAGAAGTGAGGAGAGAGAGAGAGATAGAGAGAGAGAGAGAGAAGAGAGCGAGAGATAGAGAGAGAAGAGAGCGAGACAAGAGAGAAGGGGGTAGAACGAAAACAGATGGTAATGAAATTAAAATAAATACAAAAATACATATTTCCTTCAATATAGATTATAATTGATACTAAAATTATCTTTGTTTTATTTCTTTCTCTTTGCAGGTAAGTCGCTTATACCGTGGGCAAGCTTATGTACTGTGTGTGTAGAAGGTAAGATGAACATGTGATACCACTTTTAAGACTGATTCATATCAAAGGTGATCTTTTATCAAAGGAGGTCTCTTGGATTGGAGCTATGTCAGGATACCTAATGCAGTATACATATCACTTGTCTGAATGGCTAATCATTCTTACCTATGTGAATCAGGCTTGTAGCCCAAAAAACACAAATATAAGCAACAAGGGGACCAACGGCTTTAAGTCCTCTTCGAAGGACTTGGTAATGAGGATTAATGCCTTACCAAAGGGCACTAGCGCGTCAAATTGGTTTGAACCCGGGACCTCCCGATTAGGACACCACTGCTCTACCACTGAGCCATTGCTTCTCCTTTTAGGGGATGCTGAAGAAGAGAAGGATTAGAGAGGAAGTATTGTGGATATAAAGGCACACATATTTTATTTTTCATATTTTCTATATTCAGTACAATGTTCCTCTTCACGTTTTATGGTACATTAAACCCTCAGATTGACCAATGTTGAGTATGTTAATGAGCTATACCTCTGTGTTACTAGAGCGGAAAGAGTTTAAGGCTCTAATAATGATGCAATTGCACTTGCAAAGTATGTTCCCATTGTTCAAAAATAAATATTTTTTGTTAAATATTAGTTACAAAATATGAACAAAAGCTTTTCTAAACATTTCATGAGATGTGCTGAAACAGCAGACTCTTACTGAGAGCTCTGATGGGCCAATGAAATTGGTTATTATATCTCATAATGACCAGATGATTATGAAACGGGTGAATTTACATCTCCTTTCCTTTTTGATCAATGCACACGATGTATATGAAAGGGAATCGTGCTCTGTTTAACAATCAATGTCGTACACTACACGTGATGGATTGAAAGCGTGTTAGCTAGGTCTCACCAGTGTGAACATCGCCTTATTTTGTCATACTGGTTAGAACAGCCCCTTATTCAAACCACCTCTATCTAGCTGCATACCAGCAGTCCCGCTTTACAATCGAGGATCTGAGCCCCATGTGATGGGTTGAAATTGTGTTAGGAAACCTTAAAAAGCAAAGATTGTAATTCAGGTTCCCTTACATAAATATCACAGTGTCATTTAATAATAAGAAGAAGAAAGACATAAAAGGATATAAAACCCCGACAGACGATACAAGCCCACATGGAATGAGACGTACACATGAAGACAGCTCAAGCACAAGGATGGGACATTCTCATGTTAGTTGGAACAGCCCCTTATTCAAACCAACTCAATGTACTCAATGGCTTAATATACAACCCAATTTTTTTTTCCTCAAATAGGCCTGGCCTCATCAGCCCAAGTTGGCCAAAAAGCCACTATTTCCAATTCAGGAAATTAGCCAGGTCACGAAATAGCGGGTTATATTTGCTCTGAAAATCTTCCCAAGATATCTTAGGCTAGTTTGAAAAATAGCCTGCTATTTATGGTTCGTCTTCACCAGCTCGAGGACTCTCATTATACTCATACACCGAGCTAACTTCTCGAGCTCGAGTTTTGAGCTGATGAAGAAGTGATTTGTAACTTCTGGCTAATTTCCCAGATCACGAAATAGCGGGCTATTCGGCCAACTTGGGCTGATGAGGACAGACCTATATACTCTCCCGAGCTTCTGTTCAGCCTTGATATATATTCTGTTTGTTGTGCAATTGACTCTCGCCCAATTTCCGGTGCTTTCGTATGATGGAGTTTACCCACTTTTTTTTTTGGTTCAGCCGCTCGACTCACTTAAGTGGAATAGGTGTTGCCATAGCAACCACTTTGTTTGATTTTATGTCTGGTCTTTTGAGAGTGACATAATTAGCAATATCCTGGGTCTAATGATCAAATGGTTGTATTGTTTGAGTTATTAAAGGAGCATATTAAAGCTAGAATGGAGTTGTTTAAAAAGCTCACTTTAAAAGCCATTTACAGGTTGAGTGACCCTGACAAATAATTTGTTTCCTACAAATGTGAAATACTAGTAATACTTAGCTACTGTGATTCTCTTTTGCTCCTCAAGTGGAATAATAAACATCATACATTTTTTTCTTAACCTAACATGTAAATACCAATTGTCATGATGGTATCAATGTGCTCTGGCGCCAGACAAGTGTATGTACCAGCTATGGTCATGTTTTTGTTGACAATCAGCCATGCATGAAGTCTTTCGTCTATGCACTATGAACTTGACTGACAAAGAAAGCGGACAAAATATACAGTTCCTCAGGTAGACAAAGGAACATCCCTTCCCTGCTAATATCTAAAAATGTGTATAACAGGTGTCACATGCATATTCACTTTTTACATAATAGCAGTGAAGGGATGTTCCTTTGTCTACCTGAGGAACTGTATATTTTGTCCGCTTTCTTTGTCAGTCATGTTCATAGTGATGGCTGATCTTCAATGATACAGAGTTAATCGATTCTGTTTGTTGCTACTTCAGGCAGCCAGTGAAAACAAATTTGTTTAATCAAATTATGGAAATGCAAGCATTACTTTAAACAAACAGAACTTTGTTATTCCTAGTTCATTTTTCCTGATTGAGGTGTCATATGGGCAGAAAATGAACTTTTTAGAAATGTCAATTTCTCTTTGAAATTCAGATACCATACACCAAATGTCTTTTTGGTACCCTTCTGATTTTACTCACTCATGCGTGAAATATGCATCATATGAGTTGCATCAGATGAAAGAGGATCTAAGGTTTACAAATATGTGTCATTTATTAATTATAATAGTGATTAAGTTATGATAAAACACCAATAATTCTTGGTTTCGTTTTTTCTGATACGCACTGTACATTGTATTGAAGTTGCCCATGGGTTGATGTATACAGATCTTCTTTGATTGTATTCTACACAATTAAACTGTCTTTATTTTCACTCAAAAATGCTAACTAGCACCTTTAATGAAACCGATCTTTTTGGATAACTGGTTGCTGCTGCTCTCCTTTATTTTGCGGCACCCAGTTCGTCTCATATTTTCTTCCATTCATCCTTCCTCTCCGCTACCGGAGAATGGCTAGCCGTGTTGCCATAGAAACCATGCGCACCGTGGCTCGTGTCTCATTGTCCCGAAGATGGGCCAAGTCTATTTAATTGCCTTCGTATTTTTTCTTTCTGGAGGTAAGGGAACCAAGGCAGAGGTTGGAATAGAGGAAATAAAAGCTTCTTATGCGAGAGCTCTTTTATTAGGAAGGATGAGACATGAAGATGAAATCAAAAGCTATCCTAAGTAATGTAAAAATCACTTGGTGAAGTGAGAGACAGGCATTTTTAAATAGTCTATTACTATTGTGTAGAGGGGTCATGGTCTAGTGGATAATATGTGGATCACATAATTTGCAGTTCAAGTCCCGCCCGGCACTAACGTCCGTTGGCAAGACATTAATCTACATTTGCCGCTCTTGATCCAGGTGAGGTAAATGGGTACCCGGCAGGAATTGAATCCTTGAAATGAAAGAGCTCAATAGTTAATGCCAGCTATGCTTAAGCCAAGGTAATAATTGTGGAGCGCCAGGAATGTTAAGCTTGACAGACATGAGCGCTATACAACAACCCACTATTATTATTATTAGTCATTCAATTTTATTTTATTTTTTTCTAGTAAGAACAAAACAAGATTGTACAATGATGGATAATTTTTAAGTTTACAGCAATATCAACATTCAAAAGAACATTATAGGAAAGCATAACAAACAGTATTTCCATAAAAAACATAGATGTATTTTAAGGTAAATCATGATAACTCAATACTATGATGGAAAGTGGGTTATCGTTCCATGCAACAATGACAAACATTAACACAACTAATTTACTCATCCTGCCTTTTGGATCATGTAGTCAGTGGATTGAAGAGAAAAACAAAATGATATCTTTGAAAAACGATCCGTGGCTATTTATAAGATGGGTTAATAGGCCAGGGCAGACTTGGTCAATATTTGCCTTTCATGAATGACGTATTCAAAAATAGATTTTAATCAAACAATGATTGTACAGAAGATAAAGTTGAGTTCTGGGGGGTGTTTCACAAAAATCTTAAGTTGAACTTTTTCTAAGTTGGACTTAAATAATTATGGAGAGCCATTTGTAGCCTTAAAATAAAATATATTCTAAAACAAAAATTGAAGTATTTTAGACTTTTCATAAATTCTACATAAAGAACATGATATCTCTCATGATAATAGAAAAAAAATAAATGATTTAAATCAACATTTAATGCCTTTTAAAATATCTTTTACAAAATATTTTCAAAGATGCTAATGGCTGTCCATAATTTTTAAGTCCAACTTAGAGATAAGTTCTACTTAGGATCTTTGTGAAACACCCCCCTGGTCATGCAATTGAATTGTGAATGAGACCTGTGCAAAAGTGGTAGGAAAAAGCTGTATTTGTATATCAGGGAATCGCCCAATGTCCGAATAGACCGATTTACTAACATATTCAAATTCATTGATGTTTCTCTCCTGGGATTCTACTGACGAGTTATTCCATTAACCTGTTATTAAGGAATGAACTACAATACTTTGAATCCAGTCTGCATACTTAACTTGTTGCTATGTTGGGCAAGCATTATGCAAGCTTTTAGGTTTTCAAGAATAACTTTAGAAAATATGCATACAATTTCAATATGTTCTTAAACCGGTCTTTTGACTTGAAATGTATGTATAGAATGTTTCACATGGCTAGTTTTCAACCCTGTTCTGATATTTGACTATTAACCATATATAAGATCATTGAACATTTGACCAAGTTTATTTTGTAGAAGCGCTTTTTAGAGTTTAGTGACATTTCTTTCTCAACCTCTGCTAATTTCCTTTTTGTTGTAGTAAGTTTGGATACTGTAACTGTAAATGCCGATTTCTTGTAAGGGTTTATTTTTTTCTCACTGAAATAAAGGAAATTACCTCTATATATTCAACATTATCATTTGTTAATATTTTTTAATTTTTTATTTTGTTCTCAAAATTACTGTGAATTCATAAATGTAATCTCGCAAAGGTTTATGTTAATGAAAGTTTGTTTGTTTTATTTTATTTCCACTTTTTCATATCAATACAAAGAAACATACAAATAAATATAATGAATAACATGTAAGTTTGACAAAGTTTGTTTCTAGTTAAAATAAAAGTTTCATACTGTTACAAAAGGAAAAAGCAGGAGACCACATGTCGTAAGCGTAAATGCTTGAACATGACCGTGGCCTCTGCCGAGTTAACAGAAGTCAGAAAGGAATACCTCTATAATTTTCTTTACTGTATATAGTAACTTTTGATACTATGAAAGAAAGGTGAATTTCCTGCAACAGTATGATTACATTGGAAGGTTAGCTCCATATATAGCATTTGAGTGATTAATGTAATCCTTTGAAAGAAATGGGGAAGAAAGTACAAAGATTCTTGAAAAAATATGTCCACCCTTAGGCGGATGCTTATTATATCATATACTGTATATAGCCAAATCACTTCCATATGGGAACTTTATTTCTAGTAATGGCTTTCAAAATCTCTGCAATTTTTTGATTAATCAGCACCATTAGTTGATAAGCTCTAAGGGTGGCCCGAGCCTCGCTTTCCGAAATCATTAAAACCGCCGGATTACGCTTTGGCCTATCTATCAAGATTGTGTGCGCCGGCATCATAAGCAGCTGCAGTGGGTTCGTGATGGATTCGCAGAGCCATTAGGCACCGTTTATCAAGTGGCTTGATGAATAGGGAGAGTGCCTTGCACGAGGTTGATTCTCCAGGATATGAATCAAGCTTAAAGATAAAGTTGAGTTCTAGTCATGCAATTGTATTTTTAAAGAAGTTTTTTGGAAGCTATTTGAAGAGGTTGATAATTTATATATATATATATATATGATTATATTGTGTTTGATGCCAGAGATTTTTAAAAGGGAAAATAGCTTTGAAATTTTCTTAAATTGGCAACACATTGACATATTCAGAAAAATATATTTTCTATCAAAATTGGCAATTTTTTTCAATTTTTCAACCACATTCTCTCCCATATATCTTGTTTTCATTTAATTTAATAACGTAGCTATAAAAAGAACAATATCATTGTTGCCAATAGGAAGAAGAATATGTGATCAGTTTAGCTCTGAAAAGATTTCCTGTCCTGTTTATAAAGTGGCTTGATGTTTCTGTAAAGTGCCTTGAGCGAAGTTGGTTCTCTTATTAAATTGAGGTGACTCATCTTTAAAGGTATAGATCAGTTTTGGAAACACCCTCCTCTCAAAAAATGAAATGGAAACTCTTATTACCAATCATGTGAAAGAATATGTTTTGACTAATACCTGATGATACAAATTTTGCCGGAAAACCGCCTACTAATTGATATATTTGGTAAATTATTATATCTATCTGGCCCGGATAGATAACGCATAGTCCCATATACATCTTTCTGTGTACAGTGCTTGTAACTTTACCAAGACTGGGCCGAATTTCTTATCATTTTGATGATTCCAGAACCTTGCAGTACACACCGATACTTATATGCTAGATGATCAACCTTTTCTGATCGATTCCACAACGTTTCTTTCACAATGCAATCGCATGACCAGAACTGGTCTATACCTTTAAGGTAATCATGACTCATAAATACGAATTGAAATTGAATCCCAGCAATGAAAGAAACAAAATCCCACTGATTCTTGGCCATGGTGAGGAATGTTTAAACATCTTCGGTCTATGGTTGGTCTTTTGGGGGTTTTACAGTGTTTCTCTTTTATGCGTCTGGGCTCATTTTATACTGTACAATATTTCTTTGATAAAGCATTACATTCCGTCCAGATCTTGATCTTCCTGCAGATCACTTGAAGTGTATCACAATAATCTTAAAAGGAATCTGTTTAATCTGGCATTTTATCAGTTGTGATGTCCTTTTTGTATGTTCTATCTTAGTTCTATTCCTTTGTTTATAATGCAGATGCTGTTATGTGATCTCTTTTTGGGGGGGTTTCACCGCCTTGAGCATTTAATATTAAGTGGTTTCGGCGCCTTATGAATCTCAGATATTATTGTTATTATTATACACCCACCTATCAGTTCATATATCTTTGCAAAGTGATGTAGCTGCTTTGAGTCTGTTTTCAAAGCCAACCAATGTTTCTGCAGTATCATTAATTCATTTTTCAATCATACCGTAAATTATCCCCCTGCATGTAAAAGTTCTCTCTCTCTCTTTCTCATTTTCTCTTTTATTTTCTCTCCCTTCCATTCTCCTTGCCCTATATATCTCTCTCTCTTTCTTTCTCTCTCCCTCCAATTCTGCTCACCCTTTCTCTCTCTCTCCCATTCTGCTCACCCTCTCTCTCCCTTTCTTTCTCTTTCCCTTTCCCTTTCTTTCTCTTTCTCTCTCTCTCTCTCTCTCTCCCTCTCTCTCTGTCTAGTCCTTCCTTTTTCTCCACGCCTTTCTCTTCTTGACCTTCTCTACTTGACCTCTCTCCTTTTCCCTTCCATGTCTTCCATTGCCCGTTACCTTTTCTTGAGCTCTCCCATGTCTTTCTTTGCATCTATGCATTCTTTCAAAAGCAATGATATCATTTTTTCTTGCTGTCTCTCTATCTCTTTCTCTCTCTGTCTGATTCCCTCTTCCTTTTCTTTCGATGTCTGTATTTCTGTTTATAATGATGTATGGATTTAAATTATATGTTGTTCCTATGTTCCTATGTTCATATGTTGAAGCAAGATTGTTAATGTAAATATAAGCAATTATCCTATATGGACACAATAATAAAGAAATGAAATGAAATGAAATGAAATGAAATGAAAGAAGTTGTTCATTTTGATGGTATTTGCTTTGTAACTGTTATATTCTCATATTCACAGTATGTATATTGTCTATTATGCCAGTTTTGGCCATTGCAACATAAATAAAGATCATTAAATTAGAATCAGACTAAAATGAAACAGAACTATATACTAAGTGCAGTCACATCTGCTAATATTCCAAGACATGTGGTTCCTTGAATATCTAATTGTAACAATAATGTCTAATTTCCTTTTTTGTATATATATGCTCCCCAATTACTTTATTTTCAGTTCGAATCAACTGCTCATTATGTCATAATTGCTTCACAATTTGCATGTCAGGGCGGAAAATGAATATAAGAAAATAAAATCAATGCCCCATTTTGGCCTGACTGCAATTTACATTGCCAGAAGCCCCTTTTATTGATTAGTGCTTAGGCGTCCATTGATTTTGTGCCGTAATTAGTTGCGCCGTTTCCCACACGGTCCCTCCGTAATCAGAAGGTCACGCGGCGATGCGAAGTGGACTTCAAATTGAGTAAACGAAGACCTGTTGCATTGTGTCCATGGCCTTTTTAAAGGGATCGTTTAACAATGTTAAATCTGAGATACACGGCCCTACGTGTTATTAGTGTCTGTGATATGGTGTTATATTGAAGCCCTAAAAAAATTGCGCTTCAAAATGATCAAGAAGTGCCTCAAAAAAGTAAAAATCTTTGAGTGACCGGTTTTACCATACTCGTTTTCCCCAATAGACTGTAGTGTTATGAAAACCGTCAGGCGAACGGTTTTCAAAATGTGTAATTCCAATCATAAATATCTTGATAATCAGACAGGCGATCGGCTTGTAAAAGTCATGGGGTTCCTGACTGACCTAAAGGTTTATAATTATCATTGCATCATGAGCTAAATCCTGAATTTTGTTTCAGAATCTGAGACAAAGTTACCGGATCCCTTTAATCTGCGTTTAATGGAAACATTATTACGAGTGCTTTGTGGGAACGTCAATAAGTTTGGGGGCACTTGAGATGTTAATGGAAACGTCGTTACAGGTTTAGTGTCAACGCGATTGGCAGATACTTGACTAAGTTACTGATTCACTTGAATCCTTGCTATGAGGAACTAAATCCTCATCTTAAAGGTAAAGATCAGTTTTGGAAACGCCCCCCTCTCCCAAAATAAAATGAAATGGAAGCTCTTATTACCAATCATGTGAAAGAGTATGTTTTGACTAATACGTGATCATACAAATTTTGCCAAGAAACCGCCTACTAATTGATATATTTGGTAAATTATTATATCTATCCGGACTGGATAGATATTGCAAAGTCCCAATACATCTGTCTGTGTACAGTGATTGTAACTTTAAGAAGACTGGGCCAAATTTGTTGTCTTTTTGATGATTCCAGAACCTTGCAGTACACACCAATACTTACATGCTACATGATCAGCTTTTTCTAATCCATTCCACACCTTTTCTTTCACAATGCAATTGGATTACCAGAACTCACCTTTATCTTTAATATAGTAAAACCTGTCTATAAAGACCACCCAAGGGAGACAAGAAAAGTGGCTTTCATAGGCAGGTGGTCTTTATGTACAGGTTCTTTTCGTACATGTCTCAATGAGAAACCATTATCAAGGGAAACAAGAAATGTGGTCTCTTTAGACAGGTGGTCTTTCTATACAGGTGGACGCTAAAGCAGGTTGGACTGTTATAGTGATATCGCATTTAAAAGACAATTTTGATAAGATCTTAAGGGGTAGGTTGTATCTCTCTCATGTCTGGAATATGAAATATTGTAAGTGGAACTAATGTTCATTACTCTTTGCTACAAGAAACTAAAGAACCATAGTATCATAAAGCCTGTGATGGAATAGGTTTATAAATACTTTTTTTGAGTGTACCTACATGTATTTATGATAAATCAACAGAAAAGAAGTTCTAACAATCCTGTATGACATTTTTTTTAAATTCATTCAACATACATGCCCTATATGAATTTGATCTATAGTTAACTTTAATTTGAATACTTAGCAACCAATCAAGATTTCTCTTTTGGAATCACATTAGAAATGAACCCGTACAAAATAACAGACAGATAAAAACCACAGGGAGCAATTAATTGTCTTCAGTAGATATGAACATGTTGCTCATCAACAACAAGAGATGATATTCTCAACGTGAAGTGTTGCGCCGGACAAGCAATAACCATGGTAACGGATGTACATATGGATTTAGAAGTATGTTACATAATACACCAATCACATATCCCTTAGGCCTGTCCTCATCAGCCATATTTAAACTATCCCAATCGCAAATTATCCAGATAATATCCCGCTATTTTACCGGTGCGTCTTCACCAGCCCGAAGACTCACACTATGCGCGAGCGGTGAGCAAAATTTCTCAAGGTCGAGCTGATGAAGATGCGATTTGTAACTTCTGGATTATCTCCCAAATCAGAAATAGCGGGCTATTTGGCAATCTCGAGCTGATGAAAACACACCTAGTGTATCTCTGTTTTCATCAGGTGTCGGATACGGCACTTCCCATCTCAAGTTCTATAATTGACAAAATAATGATATTAATTATGATATTGAAATGTCAGATGCGGGGCTTCTGATCGTAAGTTCTATAAATGACAAAAAAATGATAGTAATTATAAAATTAAAATGTTTTATTGTGCCCGTATCTACCATACAAGGTGCTCGAAAATTACAGTGTATGTGGTTCTCTCAGCATACAAGACATTATCGTCTACTAGTTCCCTTTTATTTAACCTGGGTGGAGAGTACCAAATGTAGCTTATCCCCTTGCCAAAGGACACTTGTGCTACCCCTGGGCTCATCCCCCTGCAACTCCCCTCCCCCCAAAAAAAAACAACAACAAACAAACAAAAAAAACAACCACAGTGAAAATCAACTTGCCATCCGGGCATGCAAACTAACAAAGTATATTTGATCCCGAGTTTGATTTTAGATGTATAGGTCTAAGTATTTTGTGATTTTATTAATGTCGATGTAGTTACTAATTTCAATATAGTTACTAATTTGAAACATGTATGTTAATATACAGTAGGCTTGTGGTTGCACCATGTGAGAGGGGGGGGGGGGGGGGGATTGGGGAGTCCTGACATTGTTGATGTTGTTACAGATTTATAAAAAAATTGTCCTTTGATGATATTGAAGCCAGCAGTTAAATATACACTCGCTATATGTACAGCACATGGATTAAGGCAATTCAAAAACTACTGTCTATCGTTCACTATACCTCCAGTACTGCACCATATGGTGTAGAACCTATAGGTGAGAAACGAGACACTTATCCCCTGATTTTGCACCGTCGCGTTGTGAGGTGTGCAAAGCGCCAGCTTAGTGTCAGCGACACTTTAAAGAGAGTGTCGGTTTGGAGCCAGAAGGGTGTTAACTCGTGTACTTTAAAGCTAATACAAAGTTTTGTTATGGGGTCATGAATTTGGTTCAAATGAACATATTGGAAGCATATGTGATCCCACAATATTCAGTGATCGTTGTCGCGGTTGAAATCGAGTCTAAAAATATGAAATTTTAAATAATAAACTCTTTATGTTGTATAGCTCCCTCTCCAGGGCAAAATATTAATCAAGCTATAAAACAACGTTTCTTGACTAAAATCAACCAATTAGCTATTCCCATTTGGAAATTATATATCACAACTATATATTCTGAGATTTTCATGGTCGCAGCTCCCATTGTACGGCCGTAGCCGCTAATTGAAATATATCAAAATTTACCGGGAGCACCGGTAAATTTTTATATTTAATTTTACTCGAAAGCAGAAGTGTTTTATGGGCTAAATTTTCTAGTGCTTATAATACATCCACAGGGGCATCCAAAAATATAAAAATGGTAAAGAATCACTATCCACCCAATTTTCGAAATTTCCCAAAACTTTGTATTACCTTTAACACAGAGTTAACACCCATCTGGCCCTGAACGGATGAATGTGAAGTTTTTTGAAAGGCCAAACATCTTCTAAGCTCCATTAAGACTCTTTTATTTGTCCATCTTACTCCCTGTTAGGAGATTCCTTTTCCTCTGTGATATATAGCAGCAGTGAGTACCATGTAAGTGGTTTTATATATCCTCTGTTTGGAGCAAGAAGGGTTTAACTCACACACTTTAAAGGTATAGACCAGTTTTGGAAATGCCCCCCTCTCAAAAAATGAAATGGAAGCTCTTATTACCAATCATATGAAAGAATATGTTTTGACTAATACATGATCATACAAATTTTGCCGAGAAACCGCAAACTAATTGATATATTTGGTAAATTATTATATCTATTTTGACCTGATAGATATAACGCACGTGTGCGTAGTCCCATATACATCTTTCTGTGTACAGTGCTTGTAACTTTACCAAGACTGGGCCAAATTTAATATCATTTTGATAATTCTAGAACCTTGCAGTACACACCAATACTTATATGCTAGATGATCAACCTTTTCTGATCGCTTCCACAACGTTTCTTTCATAATGCAATCACATTACCATAACTGGTCTTTATCTTTAACATAGATTTAATCCCTTTCTTACTCTGGACAGATGATACATGTGATTTTCATCTTCATGAATATTCAAAATTATAGTCCCATGTATGCATATCTGTGTCTGTGTTTTTCCCCTCACTGTCTTGAATTCTTTTCTCAGCCATGTAAAATGATCTGAGCAGAAAATGTTAAATAGCTGAGGAGTGAGCGAAGAGGGATGAGGATTCTGAGCCAACATTTCTCGCCCACGTACATCACCCCCTGTTCTCAGACGAGATGTGTTTTGAGATTTCTAATGCTGATTTCCCTAGTCATTTTGCACATTGAAAAAACACATTTTGGGCTACTTTCTCAAAATTGTTATGGTATTTCCTAGACTTTTTTTTCCTTCTCATGGATAAAAATGGAAAATAAACAAAAACATAATGTTAGGTTATGGAATTGGAACAAAATATAGATTTACAACATATTCAGAGTTGAAGATAGGCCAAAAACATATTTTTTGTGCTGTTTTTTACACTATTTTTGACCACTTTGACTTGAATTGAATTGAATTGAATTTATTCACCACTTTCATAAAAACATACAAAGGCAAAGAATACAATACTTTCTTGCAAACATAGATAAACCACTAAAATGGAAAATACACTAAAGGAAATTACGAAGTGGTTGGATCATCAAGTTGGCAACAAGTGGTTGTTAGTTTTATTGTGTTGTTTGTTACTTCTGTTATCGTTTACTGTGCTTAACGACCCATCTGATGCAAGATATGTCATTTAGAATTACATCAAGCCACTTTCTCCTGCTCACAAACAGGTCAATCACCAGTACTCCAAAGGTTTTGCTTTAAATGGATTTAGACATTTCAGAGATGTATGGTGGCATCAAGGGAGACAGTTATGAAACATTTTGATCTCAGGAAAGCAAGAGAGAGAGAGAGGGAGAGAGAGGGGAATGGAGAGTAGCAGAGAGAGCGAGCGAGAGAGAGAGAGCGAGAGAAAGAGATAGAGAGATGAGAGAGAGAGAGAGAGAGAGAGAGAAAGAGGGGGAGAGATCAAGAGAGGGAGAGAGTATGGAACATTTGATTGCGGTGAGAGACATAGGACAAGGCAAGGATGGAAGACGGGAAGAGGAAGCTGTTGATAAAGAGAGGCTGAAAGAGAGAGAGACAGAGATAGAGATTGAGAGAGAAAGAGACAGACAGACAGAGAGAGACAAACAGAGAGAGAGAGAGGGAGAGAAATAGATACAATTTCAACATTGTTGTTATGTTTAAAATAAACATAGAGATGTGTCAATGTCATAAGAGGGTACATAAATAGTGAAAACAAATGTAATGTACATGACTTTGATTTAGGTGAATGTTAAACATGTGAGAATAAAGGAAGGAGAGGGAGAAAGAGAGGGAGAAATACAGAGAGATGCAAAGTGTTAGAGTGATAAAGAGAGGAAAGATATAAAGAGAGGGAAGAGAAAGAGAGAGAGAGAGAGAGAGAGAGAGAGGACTAATGAAAATAGAGACGAAAATGTGGTGGCAAACAAACAAACAACCCCTCCAAAAAGAAAAACAAAATACAAATGGCATTCTTCTCCCACGGGCTAGCTTTCACGCTTGACATTTCGCCTCTGTAATCACCCTTTTTCACGGCAGAATCGCTTTTTAGGATTACCCGGAATGTTCAAAACTACTCCATCTTTTGAAATAATGGAGGAATTTATATGTGTGAAGCACTCTGAACCCCCATGCAAGGGAGGTTTAAGTATGATATGATAAATGCATAGCATTTAGAAGTACCCCTGTGCAATGTAGATCTTAACACACCTTAAATATTATTTTGAATACTACTACTAATGATGATAATGATAAAAATAATGATAATAAGAATTAAGATTGTGTAATTTCTATACAAATATATGCAATTGTGCATATTAATGCAGCTAGAACCAAAAGAAGAAATAAAGTAGAAACAACATGGATACATAAATTAACACAAATATTATGTTTGATCAATCAAACAGTATATTCAGAAGAGCCCCTAATTTGATAGATAGTTGGACACAATTGGAGTCTAACAGCAGAATATCTACGAAAAGGAGGTGATTTTTAAAAGATTCTTGAAGATGTTAAGCAACGTTTGCATGTTTTGAGGGAGGGAGGTTGTTCCAATTTTGCATGCAGCACACACATAAAAGAGCCTGATTTTCCAAGAGTAATACATGACAATTATTGCAAAGTAGGTTAACAAAAATGGTGTAAGTCATTAAGTCTGGATATAGATGGGTAGATCATAACAATAGTTATAAAGAGATCATCATTTTGCCCACCCAGTTTCAATGTTGTCAGAAAAAAAGAGAGCATACTTTGTAGCTGTTAATTGTTGATAAAAAAAGAGAATCTTATTTTGAATGTATGGTAACCCTTTGCTTTCGCATTTCTACATTTTTATAGGACACCTGGTACTTGTAAATGTTTTCGCAGCATATGATGCATGCCCTACTTCACCCATCAAATTAATGTGACGAGAATATTTCTGCTTACGCAGGTATTTTTTAAGTATGATACATTTTCCCCTTCGCTCATTTCAATTAAGTGTTTTATGATCTGTTAAAGGGGTATGAGCAGTGAACCATGATGGGATTGTGATTGGCATGAGAGAGCGAAGGAGAGAGGGAGGGAGGGAGGGAGGGAGGGAGGGAGGTAGGGAGGGAGGGAGGGAGGGAGGGAGGAAGGGAGGGAGGGAGGGGAGAAGAAGAGAGAGAGGGAGAGAGAGAGAGAGAGTAAGAGAGAGGATGAGAGAAAGAGAGAGAAAGAAAGAGAGAGAGAGAGATAGAGATAGAGAGCACTAATCAGAATGAAGATGAAAATGTGATGGGAAATGAAAGAAACAAACAACCCCCCCCCCCCCCACCCCAAAAATGAAAAAAAAAGAAAATACACTTGCAAGAAAAATAGAACAAGTCCAAATGAAACTTTTCTCCCAGAGGATATATTTCACGCTTGACATTTTGCCTCTGCAATCACCCTTTTTCAGCAGAGGATTAGGATTACCCCCTGAATGTTCAAAACCACTCCATCTAGAAAATTAATGGGGAAATTTATATGTGTGAAGCACTCTCAACCATCAACGCCTGATGGGTTTTAGCGCTTTTATGTATGGTATCAGGATAACTGCATAGCATTCAGAAGTACTTTCCTGCAATGTGGATCTTACCACATCTTTCCATTAAATATTAATTTAGATGATGATGGTGATGATGGTGATGATGATGATGATGATGATGATGGTGGTGGTGATGATGGTGGTGATGGTGGTGATGGTGGTGATGATGATGGTGATGATGGTGATCGTGATGATGATGATGATGATGATGGTGATGGTGATGATGATGATGATGGTGATGGTGATGATGAAGATGATGATGATGATGATGATGATGATGATGATAATAATAACGGTTTAGGTGCTGTTTTACAATCCTTGTACTCTTTTAAAACATGTATCCGTACGGAAATACCGAGCAGGGCCCGTTTAAAAAACTTACCATTGATGGTAACTTTCCCATCAATGGTAACTACCATGAAAACCTTGATTTCTACTGACTGTTGAGCCCTGTTACCATGGTAGTTGCCATTGATGCGAAAGTTACCATCACTGGTTAGTTTTATGCAACGAGCCACAGATTTGTTGTTACTTGTCACTAAGAAATAGTTATGTGAGAGAAAGAGAATTTGATGTTTATATTGCTGAAACAGTGAGGAGATGTATAGAGGTCGACAAAGATGTAAAAATCTACTCATGTAGAATAGATTGATAGTGCAACAAAATTTTGTCTGCGATTCCCAAATAATTGAAACTTTCAGTCATTTTTCCAGGGAAGACAAAGATGTAAAAATCTACTCATGTAGAATAGATTAATAGTGCAACAATAGCTTGTCTGCGATTTCCAAATGATTGAAACTTTCAGTCATTTTTCCAGGGAAGACAAAGATGTAAAAATCTACTCATGTAGAATAGATTAATAGTGCAACAATAGCTAAACGGGGGCAAGAAAACCATCTGCATCAGACAGCATGCAACATGCATTCTCTTTTCAAATTTGTTCATTGTGCCTGTTTTCTTGCAAAAAAAGAAGAAACTAAATCACTTTGGGGGACGTGAAGTCATATTTGCTGGCTCCCTGAGCAGACGGCGGCCGTCAAGAAAAATGAATTTGTCAAGCTGTGAATAACATGTCTCTCTTCTTTTCCTCTCAGTTTTTTCTTTTTCTGATAGCTATTGAGACTTCTTCGCGAGGCTTGAGGCTCCGTTACAACTGTCATGTTGCCGTTGGCAGATCAGATAACAAAAGAGGCGCGCTTTGAGATTGAAATAGACAAGGTTTAACTCGTTTCCTCCAGAACCGTGCGAGGCATGTGTTAGGTGTACTGGGAATTAGGGGATTCGGTAGTCGGTGGTTTAAAATACATTAGGGGCATCAGACTTTAACAAGGAAAGGGGTGACAGTGACTGTCTTATTCTATTCTTTCTCCCTCCTGTCTTTCTCACCTTGTCATTGTGTGGGTGTGTTTGCGTGCCCCTCTCTATTTGTCTGTCTGTCTTTCTGTCTCTCCTTATCTATATCTCTTTCACCTCCTCTAACTCTTTCTGTCTGTTTGTGTGTGTATAATATATTATTTTGTGTGTGTGTTTGTGTGTGTGTTTGCCGCCCCTTTCTCTCTGTCTGTCTTTCTGCTTGTCTTTTTTTCCCCCTTCTCTCTTTCACCTCCACTGAATCTGTCTGTATGTCAGTCTGTATAATGTCTTCCTTATGTGTGTGTTTGCCTGCCCCTTTTTATCTGTCTATCCTTCTCTCTCTCCCCATTTTCTCTATCATCTCCATCAACTCTGTCTGTCTGTCTGTCTGTCTGCTTATCTATATCTCCCCCTTATCTCTTTCACCTCCACTGACTCTGTTTGTCTGTCTGTCTATCCGTGTATTTTGTATTAATTTGTTTGTCTTATTATGTCTCTTTTCTCATTACCTTTGTACTTTCCTGTTAGTATGTATTAGTTTCTCTCTGTCTCACTATCTCTGTATTTTTTTTTTTTTTTTCTACCTCCTAATGTCTTTCTTTTTCACTTTGTCTCTTTATCTTTCTCTCTATCTCTGTTTTCTTCACAGTTTGTCTACCTCTCTTTGTCTTTCCTTTTCACTTTGTTTCTTTATCTTTCTCTCTATCTCTGTTCCCTTTTTCAGTTTGTCTACCTTTCTTGTCTTTCCTTTTCACTCTGTCTCTTTGTCTTTCTTACTACCTCCATCTTTTGTTTTCATCTCACCTCTTCCTCTCTCTCTCCATCTGCTTTTCTGCTATATTTAATGAATTGCTCACTATCTTTTCCTTGCATTTTCTTTGCCTGTCCTCTTTGCTTCTCCATGACTCCTCCCTTCTTTCCTTTTCTCTTGCCTCATCTATCTCCTCATCATTTTATCTCACTAACGGCAACCTTGGGTATCTCTTTGTCATTGTTTTGACGATCTGGCTGTTCATTCTTTGAGAAATGCAGGATGCGAGATGGCTTTCCATCAAACAGACCAGATAAATGAAAGCATCTCACTTTATGGCACTCAATCAAGATGTAGGGCATGAGCATTTACAGACTCTTATCCCTCTCTACCGGGGCGTTTCAAATGACAAACCATTTTGCGCTGATTTTTAAAAGCTTAGGTTGCGTTCACGTTTGATGAAGTTGTCTGTGTTTATTCAGATATCGCTTGCCTGAAGCCATTAAGTTGACGGAAATGGAAACACTAATAGTTCTGTTTGTAGACTAATGGACTGTTTGATTTACGTGTTGTCAATACACCTATCCCATACCACCCACACAGCCACATATTTCTGGCGTTTTGAAAGAGAGAGGGATAGATATTTCTGTAATTTTCTGAATCATTTTACCCCTCTTTTGAAAGCTTTGCACATGTTCTACACTACTTCTATGCCTGTATAGAAGTTTGTATTTCTCTATCCTTATCAGTCTAGTAATCCTCTGTCTTGCCCTCTTTTTCTACTGTATGGCACTAATAGCTGAAATAACGCAGTGAGAATAACGTTTGCATTTTTGTCTGCTCAGAACAGGAAGTGCATGACAAAAGTAATGAGAATCAGATAGACCGACACTCTGACGTTCTGTCTCTCTCTACCTCTTTTTCCTTTACTCGCTTTTTTACCATTCTGTAAAAACACATTCTTTCATAAATGATCTAACCCAAATACAGAGTACTTAACCTCTTTTTATTTCTCATTTGCCTGCGAGAATACATTGTAGAGCTGGAATCGGGCTAAATACTTACCATGGCCCAGTTTTCTGTTTTCATTACATACAAGAACTCGTTATTCCGGCTATTCTGTTTGTAAGCACCGATTTATGTGTTTGGACAGCGAATGCAGCATATACATGTATGTTGAGGAAAACATCACAAAATTAAATCTCAATGCATGGTAAATAAGGTGAAAGAGAGGGAGAGAGGGAGAGAGATGAGAGAGAGAGAGAGAGAGAGAGAGATAGAGAGCGACAATAGAGAGGCGAGAGAGAGAGGAGAAATGGAAGAAAGAGAGAGAGAGAGAGATGGATGAGAGAGAAAAGAGATGAGAGAGAGAGAGAGAGAGAGAGATGAGAGAGGAGTGAGAGGAGAGATAATGAGAGAGAAAGAGAGGAGAGAGAGAGAGAGAGGATAGAGAGAGAGAGAGAGAGAGAAGGATAGAGATGAGAGAGAGAGAGAGAGAGATGAGAGAGGAGTGAGAGGAGAGATAATGAGAGAGAAAGAGAGGAGAGAGAGAGAGAGGATAGAGAGAGAGAGAGAGAGAGAGAGAAGGATAGAGATGAGAGAGAGAGAGAGAGAAATGAGAGAGGAGAGGAGAGAGAGGAGAGATAAAGATATATATATAGAGAGAGAGAGAGAGAGAAGGATAGAAATGAGAGAGGAGAGGAGAGAGAGGAGAGATAAAGATATATATATATAGAGAGAGAGAGAGAAGGATAGAGATGAGAGAGAGAGAGAGAGAAATGAGAGAGGAGAGGAGAGAGAGGAGAGATAAAGATATATATATATAGAGAGAGAGAGAGAGAGAAGGATAGAGATGAGAGAGAGAGAGAGAGAAATGAGAGAGGAGAGGAGAGATAAAGATATATATATAGAGAGAGAGAGAGAGAGAGATAGAGAGAAAGATGAATATGCCCATAGTAGGATTTAACAGTCCTGTCTCCTTAAGATGTAAACGTAGTCTAAAATAATTACAGGCTTAAACAACTTGTAAAAGAGCCCCTTTTCACCAAAAGTAGAGTCTTAACTCTAACTCAGTGTCAGAAGCTACACAAATTTAGAGACTAAATTTGATTGAAACAAACAAAAACAAAAAACAAAATTCCAAAGTAAGCCTCATCTACTGTAGATATGAAGGTAGTTTAAAATTTGTGTTTTACTTGAGACAACTTCAAACATCAATTACTTTCCTATTTTTAATGGGATATTGCTCAAACTTTCTTAATATGTTTCTCTAATTCTTCTGCTTTTATTGAAATCAAGATAATATCAGGGTAGACTTCTTCTTTAAGAACATAGATATAATGTAATGAGAGTGGTAATTGGAAGGGGTTGTGAGCTTTTGTCAGTGACTGTAGCTTCATGCTTCCCATAACATTTTGGAATGATTTCAAACAGTTTGAATGTCTTAAAATCTTTATATGCCACATAAATAATCCCCCTGTGTCACATTGTATTTATCGTGGAATAGATATTCCAAAGGCTTCAAGATTATTTAACTGTTTCCATATTTATTTATTAATTTATTTCTTTATTAGTCTTTTTTCTAGTAGGGTGGCTCCATCAGTAATTAAATACTGTTTTCCGTGGATTAATCGTTATTGATTTCAAAGCAAAGCTATTGTTGTGCACAAAACAATCCTTTCCTCAATTATTGCTTATGTTTTTTGTGCAAAAATGCATGAGTGGCAAATGAGCAACCGTGCAGACAGGCGAAGAAAGCAACCAAAGAGTTAAATTTTTAGCATTTCTTGTGCCACTTGTGCCAGCAAACTCACAAAGTTGCAAAGAAATATAATCCTTACAACATAATGCTCTGAGTGCAGGCCAGATTGAGAATATAAGGAAATAACATATTCTGAGGGGAGCTTCGTGTCTTATAGGCAATATAAGACTTCTTGGGCTTCAATCAACAGTCAATTTGGCAGACATATTGGGCCTAATTCAGCCCGGATCCTAGCGTTACTGTGGGTTGCAAATTGAGAGTGGACGGAGTGAAGAGAGAGAGAGAGAGAAAGAGAGAAAAATACAGAGACAGAGAGCCAGAGACAGAGACAGAGAGAAAGAGAATGAGAAAGAGTGAGCGAGAGAGCGAGAGAGAGAGCCAGAGGCAGAGAGTGAGAGAGAGAGAGAGAGAGAAATACAGAGACAGAGAGCCAGAGACAGAGAGAAAGAGAATGAGAAACATAGAGAAACAGAGAGAAAGACAAAGAGATAGAGAAGGGGAGAGAGAGAAAGAGTTAAGAAGGTAGGGTTAGTGAAATTATCATTCAGTTTCATATCCGGGGCTACAATCAGCAGCCAATTTGTTGGACATGTTGTGCCCAATTCAGCCTGGATCCTGTCACACACGGACAACGGGCTATAAATTGAGAATGGAAGGAGTTAAGAGAGAGGAGGGGAGGGATGGAGGGAGAGGGAGGGAGAAAGAGAGAGAGAGAGAAAGAGAGAGACAGAGAGAGAGAAAGAGAGAAAGAGAGAGAAGATAGAAAGAGCGGGGGGACGAGAAAGAGACAGAGACAGAAACAGAGACAAAGGCAGAGGGAGAGAGAGAGAGAGAGAATGAAAAAAATAAAATAGAATGAAATAGCCATTAAGACATATCTAGTGGGATTCTGATTCCATCTAATAATTTCATTATATTTCATATATTCTGTTTTCCCCTCCTTACATCCCCCCCTCCCCCTTCCAACTTGATTAATTCAGTAGGCAGCATTCTTCACATGGTTGAATACAATAGACGCAGTATATAATTATCCAATTACACTAACCATTAGCGGAAGCAAGCTTGCTTAATGACATGTCTTTCCATTATCCTGTCCAGTTGAAGTATATCCAATATGTCTTCATTCAATTCATTAGACCTGTCTTCACTATCTCAAGATTGCCAAATAATATCCAGCTATTTGAACTATCCCGATCGCAAACTATCCAGCTAATTTGCATCTTCATCAGACTGAAGTAGCAATTAGCGGGATATTTGGTCAGGATTGTCATCCCAAGATATCATGGGATAGTTTGCAAAATATCCAACTATTTGGCAAAATATCCAGCTGCCGGTATTTGTCCTGTGCGTCTTCACCAGACCGAAGACTCGCACTATGCGCTAACGCTGAGCAAAATATCTCGAGCTAATTTCTCAAGGTCGAGTTTCAAGTTTCGAGGTGGAATCTCGAGATGATGAAGACGCGATTTTGTAACCTCAGGATTGTTTCCCAAATCAGATATAGCGGGCTATTTGGCAATCTTGAGATGATGAAGACGCGCCTATTGTGTATTCATTTATGCATGCAGAAACAGGCATTTCTCTTGTCAAGGATGGCTGAAATTGAACCAAATTGAGCTTATTAAGCGGAGGGTCTTAATCGAAAACAAGAGAAGGGTATCATTCACATTTGTAAGACTTGTTTCTTCCAGAAGTTTTCTCCCGTTGAAATATTATCCCTCAAACTCCTTAAGAGAAAATCACGGAAAAGTCTTTGTGTTTGAACATGCCAGTCCTTGATTTTTGCGATGTAACAAGTCTTCTACATAGTAGTGCCTTTATTCAAAATAAAATGGGACTGTTCATATTTTTTTGAAGGAATATGTTAAATGAACGGTCCTGGGAATTGTATCCATTGTGTGAACAAAGCATTACGGTAATCATATGATTATGATAGCTTGCAAATATAAAATATATTTTGCAGATTGAAGGTGATGATTTTCAATCACTTAATAGGTCAAAATTTTCATCTGGTTGATAAATCTTTTTAAATAAAATTTGAAAAAAATAAACTTCTTTGCAACCAATAATCTCTCAATACTTTCAACAAATATTTCAAAACATACTCTCTTGTTTTACGACAAAATTGAAAAGCATGTTTGAACATCAAAATGGAAAATGCGCTATATAAATACAATATTATTGTTATTATTATTATTACTATTCATTAAAAATATGTCTTTAATGTAAACAGATTTAGGGTTGTTTTTATGGAAAACACTTTACAAAGAAATAATACAAGTACTGCTTATTGTACACGATCAGTTTCTCTGGCATGGGCATATTATTTACATCAATAAATCAACGTATCTACCTATTCTACTTTGCTATTGTTGCACCTCAACATTGCATAACCGAAACTTAAAACACATCGCCAAATTGCTCATACCCCCCCGACCAATGGCGCCCTCCGTGACCCTTGCGTCCGAGCGCCGCCAACGTAACCTCTTCCTCTTATCTCTTCGCATCCGAACGGATAAGTTACACTAAAAATCGCTCCCAAAAGTTGAAGAGTTTTTCCTCTTTAGTCACTTTTTGGTTCGCATTTTCGCCTTTTATAATATTCTCTACGATTTCCTGTTCGTTAGAGAGTAGTTTCACTCCGTGAATTTATTTATTTATCAGTATTCTAGAACGTTTTCTTGCCGACTACTGTTACGTTTCCGCTTTCGCGTTTGCCTGTCCTCACTCCTCCGAGGCCTCGGGTGCGTGCGGGGGTAGTCGGTGGGGTGTTTTAGTCACTGGTAGTTTATTTAATTCTTTAATTCTTGTTGATAATTGCTCGTACCCTTTGTTTAATTTTCTTTCCCGCAGGTTATAATATGTCTCGCAGTTCTTATTTTCTCTTAGCAGGTTTCACGAAGAAGAAATCAAGTTCTGTCGCGAGAAAGAAGACGAAGGATTCTAGTAATACGTCTTCGTTAGTTACGCCCCTCGGGAGCGGTGGTGACACCGCAAATCCCTAGGATGCGAACGTCAGTGGACGTTTATGCGGGCAAGGGAAGCCCAGGAGAATGGTTGAGAAGGCGATATTATCTCCCCTCAATACGGTTCCCGGAAACCCAGAGGTTCTTACCCTGGGTGGAACGGGCCTTAGTTCTGCACCGCCAACAATTGTTCCGTCGGTTCTTTTGTTTGGTCGGTGCACAAATCCATTGACGGATACGAAGACGAAGGATTCTAGTAATAAGTCTTCGTTAGTTACGCCCCTCGGGAGCGGTGGTGACACCGCAAATCCCAAGGATGCGAACGTCAATGGACGTTTATGCGGGCAAGGGAAGCCCAGGAGAATGGTTGAGAAGGCGATATTATCTCCCCTCAATACGGTTCCCGGAAACCCAGAGGTTCTTACCCTGGGTGGAACGGGCCTTAGTTCTGCACCGCCAACAATTGTTCCGTCGGTTCTTTTGTTTGGTCGGTGCACAAATCCGTCGACGGATATTCGGGTTGCTTCCGTGGATCCGGACTTGAACCGGTCACCGTTCGGTTCTTCTGTCCCTTTGTCGGATTTGCCGGTTCCGGATTTCAGTCCGGATACCCGTGCATCCGAGTCGGATCCTGGGGCTTCAACTAACCGCGCCTCTCCGTCGGTGCGTGTTCCGTTTTCCCGATTCGGTTTGCGGGGAGCTCCTACCGTCGGGCTTTTATCGGATAACCGTCCCGTTTCTTCGGCCTTTTCCGTTACCGCTATGTCTCGTAAGAGGCGGGGTTCCCGGGACGCTGTGGCCGGTTCTTCCTCGGATTTTGTTTATCCTTCGAAGAATCCGCGCTCTGATTTTATGGCACCGTTTGCGGCTTCTCGGGGTCCGCCTTTGGTGGCTACTCTCCCTCCGTCGGTGCCTCCACCCCCGCCGGAATTTTCGGATTGGATGCGGGCTTTTGCTGACGCTTTTCGATCTTCGGTGCCCGAGTCGGCTCCTCCGGTTCGTCCTACTTCACTTTCGGATCCGATCGCGGTTGATTTATTTTCGGAGTTTTCCGAAGATGCATCGATCTCGCCTGAGCAGTCGCCGGTGCGGGTTTCGAGTTGTCGTATTCAGCCGGGGTCCTCTCTTTTTTGCTTCTCCGCCTCACGCTTCGTTGGGCGCTCCGAGAGGCGGGGATCGTCCCTGTTTATCTGGTCAAGATAGGGGGGGCTCGGTTGATCGTTGGGACACTGGTTCCATCGCT
Organism: Strongylocentrotus droebachiensis; assembly: GCA_035222895.1. Lineage (NCBI taxonomy): Eukaryota > Metazoa > Echinodermata > Echinoidea > Camarodonta > Strongylocentrotidae > Strongylocentrotus > Strongylocentrotus droebachiensis. The sequence continues at coordinate 126,402 of JAVYIG010003513.1, read as the reverse complement.
CAGTCGTCTGGTTTAGTTGCGGGGGATGATGCGTCTACTTCCGTTTGTGTCTCTGGCGGCGGATTCGTTAGCCTTGTTTCACAAATATGTGCCCGATTCGTGTGTCGTCCCGGAGTTATCGGCGGGGCTTCCTGTCTTCTAAATCGGACTCTTCAGCGTTTCAGGGACTGTTTCTTCCTGATCTACACAAAGAAGAATTTGTGAATGCCGCAGAAGACTTGTCGTCATCGACGGGATTTCTTAAGCGGCAGGTGGACAAGTACGCTTTCGTTCCTCAGGATGCGGATTTGTATTTGTGTCCTAAACGGGTTTCTCCCAAACTTGTGGCGGTGGCCAGTCGTTTGGGGAAGAAGTTTGGGACTCGTGGTCCTTTTGATAAAAGTGACAATTTGTTGTTTGATCTTTTCTCACGGCTTGCGGTGACTTCGCATTCCATCGGGAAGTATCGTCGGGAGGCTGTGCTCACTTATTTGGGCATTCGACCGCATCAAATTCCAGGACTGCTTCCGCAGATTCCAGTGGCCAGCCCCCACCTTTGTGGAGATAGTTTCACTACTCTACTGCAAGCCGAGATTGATGGTGAGAAGCAGGCTCGTGACCTGTCCGTTGCTTTTCGTGATGTCCAAGAACCGGTTCCTTCCTCCAGACCTCGTAAGAAAAGTTTGAAGATTTCGGGTTCTTTTCGTAAGAACGTCGGCCAGTCTAAGGGCCGCCCTCAGGACTGGTACCCGGCCGAGGAGGAATACCAGGATCGTGGTCGTCCTTCGTCTCGAGGTTCTTCTTACCGTGATTCTTCTATCTTCCCGGACTCCCTTTCGTGGTGGTGGGAAGTCATTCTCTAGATGATGGCTTCCCCCGAGTGCTTGGGTCTTAGGTCGGCGGGCGGCTCCGGAGATTTCTCCCGGCGTGGGAGAAGATCACCAGCGACGCATTTGTTCTGTCGGTGGTACGAGAAGGGTTCTTCATAGATTTTGTGGAACCTCTTCCGAATGGCGTCCTCCGGAGCCGCTCTCCGATCATGTCCCCTCTTTTTCAGAGTCACATTTCCTCCGAATTCGTGTCTCTGTTAGAGAAGGGGGCAATAGAGGAAGTAGACGATCACCCGTGTCTTTGTTTGTCGCCGGTGTTCGTAATTCCCAAGTGCTCGGGTTCTTTAAGAATGATTCTCAACATGAAGCGGTTTAACCTTCTTTTGGGAAAGGTTCTTTTCCGAATGGATCATCTGGCAACCATCCTTTCTTCATTGAATCCCGCAGACGTCGCGGTTTCTTTGGATCTTCGCGACGCTTATTTTCATGTGCCGATACATCCGCGGTCGCGGGATCTTGTGGGGTTTTGCTTTCCTGGGCAAATTCTACCGTTACAGAGCGCTCCTGTTCGGTTTGCGCCCTGCTCCTCGGATTTTCACGAGAGTCGTGGCGTCAGTCATGCTGTTGGATCATATGCAGATTCTGATCAGCACGACTCAAGATCTCGGATTTCTCATAATTTGGGAGAAATCAGAATTCGTTCCGACTCGCACGCCGTCTTACCTAGGTGCTCAGCTGGACATTCGTCATCAGCTGGCTCGTCCCAGGCTCGACAGGGTCGAGACGATAGTCAGGACTGCTCGGTCTCTGAGATGTGCACGTCGGGTGAAAGCCGAGTGTTGGCTTCAGTGGCTAGGGTTTCTCTCCAGTCTAGTCGACATGCTTCCAGATTGTCGACTATTTGATGAGTCCCTTCCAGCTCTTTCTGTTGGAGTTTTATCAGCCGAGCGTGAGTTCTCTTTTGTCGTGGATCCCCCTGTTGTCCAGAGTCAAGGGTCTTCTAGGTCCTTGGCTTCGTCGTTCCTTCTTCCTTCAGGGCAAACGCTTCCGAGTTCCTCTCCCTTCTGTGACCGTCACCAGGGACGCGTCGCTGTTGGTTTGGGGAGGTCTTTGCCAGGGGTCAATGATTTCAGGAGACTGGAGTCATCTGGACTTTCTGCCCCACATCAATGTGTTGGAACTCATGGGAGTGTTTGCTTCGCTTCGTCACTTCCGTGCTCGTCTGGTGGGTCGTTCGGTTCTGTTTCTTACGGACAACGTATCGGTGATGGCGTACATCAACAGACAGGGAGGCACTCATTCTGTGGCTCTGAACGAGTTGGCCTCTCAACTCTGGGCGTGGTGCAAGGGGGCGAGGGTGTTCCCGATTGCATCACATATCCCGGGCGAAGAGAATATCTTAGCGGACTTTCTCTCCAGAGACAAGTGCCTTCCCTCAGAGTGGACTCTGCCTTCGACTGTCTTCAGGCAAATGGGGAGAGTGTTCGGTGTTCTCGACATCGATCTCTTCGCAACTTCGCTCAACCATCGTTTTCCTCGATGTTCTCGAGAGTCCGGGAACCAGGAGCTTTTGCTCTGGACGCTTTTGCGATCCCGTGGAGGGATGGAGGGCTTACGCCTTTCCCCCGTTCGCGTTGTTTTCCCATGTGCTCTGGAAGATCAGGGAAGATCAAGCGGTGATGATTCTCATAGCTCCTTGGTGGCCGGCGAGGTCGTGGTTTCAGGACCTCCTGACCCTCCTGGTGGGGGCTCCGTGGTCGTTGCCGTGTCATCCGGATCTGGTGTCGCAACCTCTGTCTGGTATTCTACACCAGCGGCCGGAAATCCTCCGTCTGACCGCTTGGCGGTTATCGGGAAGAGGGCTCGTTCGTCAGGTTTCTCCGAACGTGCTGCACAATTTCTAGTCCAGAGTAGACGAGTGTCGGCCAGGACGGTTTACAACTCCTGGTTGGATGCTTTTCACACTTGGTGTGAGGAGGTGGGCGTCGCCCCTAGAGAGGCGTCTTTGCCTTCTATTGCTGACTTTCTGATCTCTTTGTATGACAAGGGGAGGGCTCTGTCAACGATTTGTGGCTATCGGTCTGCTATCTTCGGTTTCTTCTGCTCCTCGGCTAGCGGCTCTTTTGAAGTCTTTCTTCCTTAAGAGACCCTTCTTCAGACCTCTGACGCCAGTGTGGAGTTTATCCAAGGTTTTGGCACTCCCTTCGAACCGCTGTGTTCTGCGACGCTTCTGCTTACTACGGTCAAGACGGTTTTTCTCATGGTGATCACTTCTGGTCAGCGTAGGAGCTCACTTCATACCCTTTCAGCTGCCCCTGGGCATATCCGCTGGGAAGGACGTGGGGTTCGTTTGATTCCCAAGGCTTCTTTTATTGCTTAGAATCAGTCTGACACGTCGGGTTCAGTGGAAGTGGTGCTTCATCCCTTGTCGGATTTTTCTTCGGTCTTCGGGGACGGACTGTGGTGTCCCGTTCGCGCCCTCAAATGGTATCTTTACAAGACGAAGCCTTTTCGCAAGTCGGATCAGCTCTTTCTGGTTTCTCGAGAGCCACTTTCGGCGGCATCTCGGGATACGATCTCCAGGTGGTTAGTCTTGGCTATCAAGGCTGCGGGCCCTGAGGCCTTGACGCCTGGCAGGACTCCTCGTGCCCATGATACTCACAGTGTCAGTACGTCTTGGGCTCTTTTCATCGGAGTTTCAGTTCAAGATATCTGTAAAGCAGCTTTTTGGAAGTCTCCAAGTTCTTTTACTGCTTTTTACCTCAAAGATGTGCCCGCGGGCGAACGAGCCTTTGTGGTCGCTTCTCTGAAGGCGGCTTCGTCGTCTATTTCTCATTAACTTAATGAGTATGCTTGGTTTTTACCACCCGGCATTAATCTGTGCTGGTCTTTAGCAAAGTAGAATAGGTAGATACGTTGATTTATTGATGTAAATCATGAAAATCAGTATTGATTTTATTATTTACGATATAAATCTACGTATCTACCTATTTTCCCTCCCTCCATCCCCAGCGCCTTTACCAAGGTGTGTCCTAGGGAACTCGTGATAAGAGGAAGAGGTTACGTTGGCGGCGCTCGGACGCAAGGGTCACGGAGGGCGCCATTGGTCGGGGGGGTATGAGCAATTTGGCGATGTGTTTTAAGTTTCGGTTATGCAATGTTGAGGTGCAACAATAGCAAAGTAGAATAGGTAGATACGTAGATTTATATCGTAAATAATAAAATCAATACTGATTTTCATGATTTATTTTGTTATATAATCTTTTGCACACTAAGTTTTTCAACATTATGTAGCACCGAACTTTCTTGGGTGGGGAGAGGATCATTAATTTATCTAGCGCAGCGGAATTTAGTTTATTTCCCCACCTGTCGGGTCCACAGAAACAAGTTTAAATCAAACAATTACAGCACACACACTCATTCATACTCAATCAACACAAATCTAGTCTATCTTGAAATAAACTAGAGTACTAGGTAATATAAAGGAAGTGTATAAGTTCCTTTATTAATGAGTAATACAAAGCATATTTACAATATATTTACAAGAATCTGTAACTCCTGGTTACATTACATTAACTTCATGGCAATAAGTTGAGATATTATCTCTATGGCTTAAAACAAAACTAAGTTTGACAAATTACAGAGGGTCTCAGGTTGACAGGGGTGTCATGAGGTGACGACCTTTAGCCTGATCTGAAAGGGCAGGGAAAAACAGAAGTTATTGAAGACTGATGTTTCGAGGATGCTTCCTCTCCATCTTCGTAATAGTGAAAGAAGCATTTAATCAATAAAATATAGTTTAGATACTTAATGATAAATCATGGTGTATCTTTAGAGAACAATTAATAACTATCATATTGATGTTTTATAATAACTGTGTTAGTACATCATATTTATAAACAATGTATGCAATTCAAGAGGTGGTCTTGCACAATATTGTTCAGGAAAGTCTTTAATCACATACATTAGAGTTCGCACAATATTACTGCGGCAAGATAGAGAACCCAACCTATCTGCTTGACCAGGGTAATACTGTTTGTTTGTTTTGGAATAGCCCATTACTTATAACTTTGGCGCTGATTTCCAAAAGATATAATTATACAAATCGCTCGGTGCACGCGCTGCTAGACAATACTAAACAACCAGTGCTTGACCATGAACAATCATTGAAAATGGTTAGTAACATTCAAATAAACTGCTCATCTTGAGTGAGATTTAACAAGATATGGTATATGATATTAAATCTATCTCCAGATGTATAAAAGTAACTTAGTCATACTGTTCCAATTAAGAAGTTGGTGAGACACGCATAGTGTCACATGATTAACGATATTCATTTAAATCCACTTAAATATGTCACATCTAGTATCTAGTAATGATGCATATATAATGTATAACAAACTATTGAACATTGAAATAATCAAATATAAATAAATGACTTTTGGATCTTACCTGAAAGGGCAGGGAAAAACAGAAGTTATTGAAGACTGATGTTTCGAGGATGCTTCCTCTCCATCTTCGTAATAGTGAAAGAAGGAAGATGCCTCAAGAAAATCTTGGATGTTGGTATATCGAATATACCATTATTATACGAAAGGGGGTCTGAATAGTAGTAGTTGGTTGTGGGTGTTGATCCTTGAGTCATTTATACAGTAATATAAGACATTGAATATATTTCATAAGCAAAGTCATGCAAAGTGATAATACCTTGAATTAACAGATAACATACAAATATGAAATATACTTTTATCTTAAAAGCTTTCTACCCCTATAGCAATTAATATGGAGCAGTCCAAGAAGTTCCAGGAAGTTTCGCCCTATAGGCCCTATAGGTTAAAAGGTGGAACCTCTGGCAAGACTCACTCACAAGAACTATTTGCTAATATAAACAATTTGCTTTCGCCACAAAGTTACAACAAAATCTCTCCTATCGATCACTACTGTAGGTATAGCTATTCATGCCATACTTTAAAGGGGTTAATCCCTTTTTACTTATGTGGCACCAAAGAGGGGCTACAACTCTTCCCCCCTTAAAAAATATCCCGCCACGAGGAAAAAATAAAAACGATCATAGATAATATATGCACATAATGATTTACATATGCTCCACAGAACATTCAACCAAGGTATGAAACAATATATCTCCACAGGTCCTTTATACAAAGGACATGAGCAAAACAATAAAATACTATTTTGCTTTACAGCTAGGGTCCAAGTATGACAGCCAGTTGCAAACTGAAGAATTGAGATTCCCAGAATCCCATAGTTGCCGAAGAGTCTGTTGTATGTCATCTTGTTCCGAGTGCTGATATCTGGCGAAGAATAGCTTCCCCGATGGTAGAACTCTGACAGTGGTCCTGGTCTCATCCATGATGCGAGCAGATGGAGTCCTACCACTCAGCTTCTCTGAGAACCCTCATGCCTAACTTACTAACTTAGTTAAGTTATGCCAATTCATTACACATACTAAGTTAATAATTCCATTAACTTAAGTTCTGAACAACAAAAAACTTGCAAAATGAAGGTTATCTAAGTACAAATATGTCAATTATGTAACAAAAATAACCCTAAAATATCCGCAGTTATTATGACTCAAACATAGGATGTACATCAAATACATCATAGTGTAAAATCATATCACAATCAAACACACATACAAGAGCACTATTCATACAAAGATAGTTACTTGTTTCTATATTCATAACAGGCTTTCCATAAATGCTCGCATTTGCTGGACAAGGACAAGCTTAAAATCTGCATTAAGCGGTTCACCAGGATGGTGATAGACAAGTTTATTGGGACCTACACCTTTGTTATTCCTGGCTGATCTTCTCACTTGTGGTTCACTCAACGAGGGTGCATTTTCATCTACTGCTATACCCTCATGCTCACCTTTATCTTTCTCAGGTGACTCTAGCGTTTTGGTTTCCTTTCTGATCAGATCATTATTCTCAACAAATTTATCTTCCTTATTCCTGATTACTGTACCTGTTTCCTCAGACGTAATCTCCTCAGTTTTGCTAACCATGTTATCATCCCCACTAACTTGTGAAATATATTCAAAAGGGTTATTATCTAACTGACGCGAGTTATCAACGACTGAGGGGCTGGTACGGAGAACTTCGGGTTCTTCCGATGCCACTACTCCTGTACTGGAGTTAGAAGGGGCATTTCCTATAATGGGGTCGGAATCGTTTACCGTAGTATCTTCTCCATTATCAGAGCTAATTGGGACAAATAAGGGATTATCATCATAGTCATCACTCCCAGGAGGCTCAGATGAACATTCTTGACGGGTGTTCATCTCTTGTGACCTACCTTTGGATTTCTGTCGGGTGATGGGTGTCTTTGGAGGAGTTGAGTCTACTCTCTCTGGTTCTGATACTTGTTGCCCATCATATGGCAACAAGAGGTTCCGATGGAGGACCTTGGGTGCAAGGTCACTACCCACCTTTTGTACACGGTACACAGGCGAGTCATCCATCCTGGACAGAACCACATACACATCATCACCCCACCTATTTGCTAGCTTGTGTTTGCCTCTTAGGTGTACATTCTTGACTAGAACATGGTCACCTTCCTCCAGAACAGGTGCCTTGGCCTTTTGATCGTAGTGCCGTTTGTTGGCACTACTGCGGGCTGCCATATTTCTCCCGGCCAATTCATATGCCTCTGCAAGCTGCTCACGCAGCGTCTTGACATATGTTGTCCTATCACTATGTACTGACCACTGTGGGTCTATACCTAAGGCAAGGTCAATTGGTAATCGAGCATTCCTACCAAACATTAAGAAATATGGTGAGAAATGTGTTGTGTCATGCTCACACACATTATATGCATGCACCAGTGTACTGACATGTCGCCTCCATTCGGATTTGCTCTTGTCTGAAAGGCATCCAAGCATATCTAATAAGACACGATTGAACCTTTCCACTGGATTAGACTGTGGATGGTAAGGTGTAGTCCTTACCTTCGTCACACCAGCCATAGCGCACAGTTCCTGAATCAAGCGGGAGTTAAAATCTTGTGCTTGATCAGAAAGAATCTTGGCAGGCCACCCATAATGGACAATAAAATTGTCCCAGAGTGCCTTTGCCACTGTGTTACTACGCTGGTCTTTAGTAGGTACAGCAACGGCGTACTTACTAAAGTGATCAGTCATTACCAACACATTCTCAATACCTCCATTGTCTGGTTCAATGCTCAGGAAATCGATGCATAACAACTCCAAAGGTTGAGTTGTTATGATCGAGTCCATTTCCGCCTTCTCTTGCTTTCTCTTCCTCTTGATGCATCGATCACATCTATCGATCCATTTCTTGATGGAAGAAGCCATGAAGGGGAAATAAAATCTAGTTCTGGCAAGGGAGATGCTCTTGTCAAATCCCAGATGACCACATTCATCGTGAATACCACGAATGGCTTGATCAACATGTCCATCTGGGATTACCAGTTGGCGTCTCATCTCACCAGATGAGGGATCTTTCGTCTCTCTATAGAGAACCCCATTGTGTAGAACCAGCCTGTTCAACTCACGGTAAAGTACTCTTAGCCTTGGGCTCGCTTGCTTCCTATCTTTCAAGGAAGGGCGTGTCTGCAATTCTTTAAGTATCCTTGCCGCATGAACATCTGGATCCACACACTGGAATTGTTGCCATTCACCATCACTGATTCCTGGCAGTGCATGGTCTCCCTGGATACCCTTAACATAAGGATCAGGTATACCTGCAGGCTGCATTGCCAGGTTGGCAGCAATAGTTAGAGGCGTAGGTTCTGGCAGCCCTGTCTTGCCTTTTCCTGACTGTTGAAAATACTGTTGGGGAACATGAATGTGACCTTGGAAGATTGCGTTAATTTGAGAATTATCGACAACCTTTACTCGAGACCTAAGAAATTCAACTTGATTGTTTACCTCTTCATCGATTTGTTCACCATCCGGGAGGAGGTTAGGTCTTCTACTGAGAGAGTCGGCATCATTCAGGTTCTTTCCAGGACAGTACCTGATTTCAAAGTCATAGACAGACAGGTTAGCAACCCACCTCTGTCCCGTGGCATCAAGTTTTGCTGATGTCATGACATAGGTGAGGGGATTGTTATCTGTAATGGCCAAGAATTTGGTGCCATACAGATAATCTGAGAATTTCTCAGTGACAGCCCATTTGAGGCATAGGAATTCGCGCTTCCATGCGCAGTAGTTTCTCTCGGAATTGCTCAACCCTCTAGATGCATATGATATCACCCGCTTTACGCCATCCTGTTCCTGGTATAATACAGCTCCAAGCCCAAATCCTGAAGCATCACAGTGGAGTTCATATGGTTGAGCAAGGTCTGCAAACCCAAGAACAGGTGCTGACGTAAGCATCGTTTTGAGCTCTCCAAAGGCTTCCTCGCACCTCTCGGTCCATTTCTCACGAAATGGCTCGAGTTGTGCCTTTCTTACCTTGGAGCGCTCGGAGGGGGTACTGTTGTCTTTCCGTGGCATTGACAGGCCGGTTAGTAGGTCATTCAGTGGCCTGCAAATCTTGCTGAAATTCTTGCAGAACCTACGGTAGTACCCACAGAAGCCAAGCCATTGCCGGAGTTGTTGAACATTGTCAGGCCTTTTCCAGTGTACCACATCCTGAATCTTCAACGGACATGGGCGTATTCCCTCGCCACTTATTTCATGACCGAGATGAGAGATACTTTGGTACAGGAAGTGGCACTTAGATTTCTCTAGGGTAAGCCCAAAGTCTCTAACTCTGCGTAGGACTCTAGACGTACGTTCAATACACTCTTCTACGGACGGGGCATGGATGACAATGTCGTCAATGTAAGCGATCGCTTCCCTGAGGGAGCATTCTCCAAGACAACGCTCAACTAATCTCTGCATTTGGGCAGGGCTTGATTTAAGGCCCTGTGGCATTCGTTTGAATTCAAACAACCCAAATGGAGTGTTGAAAGCGCTGTACTTTCTGTCCTCTTCACGAAGTGGAATCTGAAAGAATGCACCTTTGAGATCAACCACTGTGAAGAATTTCGACCCATGGAGGGAATTGAACAGATCCTCTACCTTTGGTATGCTGTACGCATCTGGGATAACACGCCTATTCGGTTGCCGATAGTCTACTGTCATCCTCAGTTTTCCTGACTTCTTGCGTACTAGACATACAGGTGAGCTATAAGCACTCTCAGAGGGCCTGATCAATCCTGCATCCAGGAGTCCTTGAAAAAGTTGTCGTGCTTCTTCATACATGTTTTGTGGAATGGGACGTGCTCGTGCATTCCACGGAGTCGTGTCTGATAAATTGATGCTATGCTCCACGTCCTTAGCACAGCCATAATCAAGATCATGTTTGGCAAATAAGCCATCAAGTTGGTCCAACTGTTGCCTCAAGGAGTCTGCAATAGCTTCAGGGACACTTGGGGCAATGTCATAATCGGAAGAACTATCTTCGTCATCATCATCCTCACTCACCCTCTTAGGTGAGGAGGTGAAATAACACGGTACTCTAGTATTTGAACTATCTTCACTCTCTTCTTCTATCATCATTCGTTTAAGGTTTGCACAAACCTGGGTTACAGGCCTACTCCACATATAGGTATATGCAACAGCAATTACCTGCCTATTGCGGAGTGTAATAGGCATGTTTGTATCATTACTTATTGTAACCCTCATCTTGGCCTTCTTTCTTCGCACCTCGTGGATAGAATTAACCACTTGAATACCTGGTATTCCGTCAGTTTCCTCCACCTCTTGAATCAGAACCTCATGTTTACCTTTGGGCAAAGTACTGTAGAGGGTGCCTGCCACCTCTACTATCTCGGAGGGTTTCAGTGTGACAGGATGGCGTAACCTACACTTCACCTGTCCCACTCTACCAGTAATGGGATCACCCATCCTCTCCTCCTTGACAGCCCTCTGGTAACATGCAAGAACTATTGGTGGAACATCTAGTCTAGATAGAAACTTGGAACCCAGTTGTGCCCTGCAGGACTTTGCAAGACCTCGGAACACATTGGTGCCTACAATGATTGGGGAGGGACAAGATATCGGGCATGTTACAATAATCGCTAACACATTTACAGGGGTATCTATTCCTACAATGTTTTTGGGGAGGGTGATAGGGATGGAAATATATCCTTCGTACAGGACTGGTTTGCCATTGGCTCCTTCAATCCGTAATGATGTACCTAATAACCGTTGTAAGGGGTATTTATCTCGTAAATATTGAATGTAAAACTGTTTTTGGATGGTAGTGACAGCACTTCCACTGTCGATAAGACAGGTAGTGGAGGTGTTGCCGACTACGCAGGCAGTTTCGCATGTCTCTCCTACCAGACCTGCTGGGATGTCTACTTCTACATCATCTATACTATGTGACAAACAATGAGGGCGCTTTTTATGGTGACCACTCGTCCGCCCACTAACGGGGGTCCTTCCTAGTTTGGGGAATTATCTGGGGTTGTTTCCTTATTCATTGCCTCCCAGGCCTCTATTATCTCTTTCCTTCGGGCAAGGTTCCTATTTTTCTTCTCCTCGTTTGGTGCGTTTTTGCAATCTTTCTCATAGTGGTCAAACTCACCACACTTGTAGCACACCAGTACCCTAACTGGGCATCTGGTAGTGGGTTTGGGACGGTCAGGGGAATGGGACTTCTTAGACTTATTATTACTTGTATAATTCCCCTTCTTCGGTTGAGAGGAAAATGGGCTAGATTGCCCATATAGACTTAAGGTGTCTAACTGCTGGCTATAGCTCCTTGCGGGCTGCTTGGGGTTGGGGTTTGGTTTGTATTGGGCAATTTTGGCATCCCTCGTTGCCTCAGCCTCTCTGACTACACTAATTAATTTCTGGAAGGGGGGTGCAACTATCTGATTGTGCAAACTAGTTATGGTCAGAATGTATTCGTCGTGGCATCCCAACTTGAATTTATCTAGTAGCTTTTGGGTTCCTGCATCTGGTGTAAACTCCCCAACCTCAATTAATCTACTGACCTTTAGCTGTAACCTCTTCAGGAAGTCAGATGGCTTTTCATTTTTCTCCTGAACCATCCCCATGAATTCCTGAAGCAACAGGTTGTTGTTTTGAACAGCACCATAGATGCTGTCCAGGAAAGTCAATAGATCAATAGCGGTGGAGTCCGCCGTGACTTGTTTCGCAAAGTCCTTAGCAGGTATCACCAGGCGGGTGACAATTTCACGACGCTTTGACTGCTCATTGATGCCAGTCATGGCAGCAATCTCCTTTGCAACGTCGTGGAATGTCTCCCAGTCCACTTCCCCTTGCTTCATGGGCTCCTTTCCAGAAAAGAGCCCAAGCCTTGGCAAGCGGATCTGGGATGGCTCGGAATGGGGGACATTTTGAGAGGGTCGTGCACTACCACCCCTAACTAAGTTGTTCAACTGGGTTCGAGTAATGCCAGCTTCACTGAGGAAAGTACTTAGTGTGTCTGAGGTTGGGACAGGTGAATCTTCCTGAACCTCGGAGGCAGAAGCAACGGCGGAATCTACATCTTCCACAGACATGATTAAGTAAAATTAAGCAAATAGTGAGCAGAAGAGGAGGGAGCACAGTGGGTAAGTATAAGGTATACACAAGACAATTATCTACCCCAAATTATCTATCAAGTCAAATGGTCAAATTGATGAAATAAAAAGACCAAACTCTACATGAGAATAATGTATTACTAAATTGTAATCCGTAGCATGGAATAAAACAAAAGAAGTAAAACTAACGACAAGAACAAGAAAGTAATGTCGTAAATAATGAGAAGTGGAACCAAATCAAACAGTTCCGTCAAAACCTATTAGATGATTGATTGATAGACCAATATTAAATTTGGAATAGTCTATATACCCTATATTAATCAGTAACAGAAATGAACCAAAAGTGAGCGATCTAACAAAAACAAAAAACAAAACAGCGTACTGCAAGGAAGGTGTTCTATGACCTGCTATGCGCTCCTACTTCGTATCTTCTTATTTAAACAACAACTGATGGTGCAGAGAAAGGATTAAATCCAACAACAAACAAACAGAACAAACCAAAACTATATCAGTATGTATTGTCCCTAAGGTATTTCCACACAATACCTATAAATTCAAAAACCTACTCTCACCTCACCGTCTATTAAGAAGATACTCAAAAGGATTGTTTCACCGCTTTGGTCATGATCAATTAAAACTTAACAATTGATATGACATAACAGTGATGAATACTAACAAAAATAAAACCTCGCTCTGCTACCAATTGTAGCACCGAACTTTCTTGGGTGGGGAGAGGATCATTAATTTATCTAGCGCAGCGGAATTTAGTTTATTTCCCCACCTGTCGGGTCCACAGAAACAAGTTTAAATCAAACAATTACAGCACACACACTCATTCATACTCAATCAACACAAATCTAGTCTATCTTGAAATAAACTAGAGTACTAGGTAATATAAAGGAAGTGTATAAGTTCCTTTATTAATGAGTAATACAAAGCATATTTACAATATATTTACAAGAATCTGTAACTCCTGGTTACATTACATTAACTTCATGGCAATAAGTTGAGATATTATCTCTATGGCTTAAAACAAAACTAAGTTTGACAAATTACAGAGGGTCTCAGGTTGACAGGGGTGTCATGAGGTGACGACCTTTAGCCTGATCTGAAAGGGCAGGGAAAAACAGAAGTTATTGAAGACTGATGTTTCGAGGATGCTTCCTCTCCATCTTCGTAATAGTGAAAGAAGCATTTAATCAATAAAATATAGTTTAGATACTTAATGATAAATCATGGTGTATCTTTAGAGAACAATTAATAACTATCATATTGATGTTTTATAATAACTGTGTTAGTACATCATATTTATAAACAATGTATGCAATTCAAGAGGTGGTCTTGCACAATATTGTTCAGGAAAGTCTTTAATCACATACATTAGAGTTCGCACAATATTACTGCGGCAAGATAGAGAACCCAACCTATCTGCTTGACCAGGGTAATACTGTTTGTTTGTTTTGGAATAGCCCATTACTTATAACTTTGGCGCTGATTTCCAAAAGATATAATTATACAAATCGCTCGGTGCACGCGCTGCTAGACAATACTAAACAACCAGTGCTTGACCATGAACAATCATTGAAAATGGTTAGTAACATTCAAATAAACTGCTCATCTTGAGTGAGATTTAACAAGATATGGTATATGATATTAAATCTATCTCCAGATGTATAAAAGTAACTTAGTCATACTGTTCCAATTAAGAAGTTGGTGAGACACGCATAGTGTCACATGATTAACGATATTCATTTAAATCCACTTAAATATGTCACATCTAGTATCTAGTAATGATGCATATATAATGTATAACAAACTATTGAACATTGAAATAATCAAATATAAATAAATGACTTTTGGATCTTACCTGAAAGGGCAGGGAAAAACAGAAGTTATTGAAGACTGATGTTTCGAGGATGCTTCCTCTCCATCTTCGTAATAGTGAAAGAAGGAAGATGCCTCAAGAAAATCTTGGATGTTGGTATATCGAATATACCATTATTATAGGAAAGGGGGTCTGAATAGTAGTAGTTGGTTGTGGGTGTTGATCCTTGAGTCATTTATACAGTAATATAAGACATTGAATATATTTCATAAGCAAAGTCATGCAAAGTGATAATACCTTGAATTAACAGATAACATACAAATATGAAATATACTTTTATCTTAAAAGCTTTCTACCCCTATAGCAATTAATATGGAGCAGTCCAAGAAGTTCCAGGAAGTTTCGCCCTATAGGCCCTATAGGTTAAAAGGTGGAACCTCTGGCAAGACTCACTCACAAGAACTATTTGCTAATATAAACAATTTGCTTTCGCCACAAAGTTACAACAAAATCTCTCCTATCGATCACTACTGTAGGTATAGCTATTCATGCCATACTTTAAAGGGGTTAATCCCTTTTTACTTATGTGGCACCAAAGAGGGGCTACAACTCTTCCCCCCTTAAAAAATATCCCGCCACGAGGAAAAAATAAAAACGATCATAGATAATATATGCACATAATGATTTACATATGCTCCACAGAACATTCAACCAAGGTATGAAACAATATATCTCCACAGGTCCTTTATACAAAGGACATGAGCAAAACAATAAAATACTATTTTGCTTTACAGCTAGGGTCCAAGTATGACAGCCAGTTGCAAACTGAAGAATTGAGATTCCCAGAATCCCATAGTTGCCGAAGAGTCTGTTGTATGTCATCTTGTTCCGAGTGCTGATATCTGGCGAAGAATAGCTTCCCCGATGGTAGAACTCTGACAGTGGTCCTGGTCTCATCCATGATGCGAGCAGATGGAGTCCTACCACTCAGCTTCTCTGAGAACCCTCATGCCTAACTTACTAACTTAGTTAAGTTATGCCAATTCATTACACATACTAAGTTAATAATTCCATTAACTTAAGTTCTGAACAACAAAAAACTTGCAAAATGAAGGTTATCTAAGTACAAATATGTCAATTATGTAACAAAAATAACCCTAAAATATCCGCAGTTATTATGACTCAAACATAGGATGTACATCAAATACATCATAGTGTAAAATCATATCACAATCAAACACACATACAAGAGCACTATTCATACAAAGATAGTTACTTGTTTCTATATTCATAACAGGCTTTCCATAAATGCTCGCATTTGCTGGACAAGGACAAGCTTAAAATCTGCATTAAGCGGTTCACCAGGATGGTGATAGACAAGTTTATTGGGACCTACACCTTTGTTATTCCTGGCTGATCTTCTCACTTGTGGTTCACTCAACGAGGGTGCATTTTCATCTACTGCTATACCCTCATGCTCACCTTTATCTTTCTCAGGTGACTCTAGCGTTTTGGTTTCCTTTCTGATCAGATCATTATTCTCAACAAATTTATCTTCCTTATTCCTGATTACTGTACCTGTTTCCTCAGACGTAATCTCCTCAGTTTTGCTAACCATGTTATCATCCCCACTAACTTGTGAAATATATTCAAAAGGGTTATTATCTAACTGACGCGAGTTATCAACGACTGAGGGGCTGGTACGGAGAACTTCGGGTTCTTCCGATGCCACTACTCCTGTACTGGAGTTAGAAGGGGCATTTCCTATAATGGGGTCGGAATCGTTTACCGTAGTATCTTCTCCATTATCAGAGCTAATTGGGACAAATAAGGGATTATCATCATAGTCATCACTCCCAGGAGGCTCAGATGAACATTCTTGACGGGTGTTCATCTCTTGTGACCTACCTTTGGATTTCTGTCGGGTGATGGGTGTCTTTGGAGGAGTTGAGTCTACTCTCTCTGGTTCTGATACTTGTTGCCCATCATATGGCAACAAGAGGTTCCGATGGAGGACCTTGGGTGCAAGGTCACTACCCACCTTTTGTACACGGTACACAGGCGAGTCATCCATCCTGGACAGAACCACATACACATCATCACCCCACCTATTTGCTAGCTTGTGTTTGCCTCTTAGGTGTACATTCTTGACTAGAACATGGTCACCTTCCTCCAGAACAGGTGCCTTGGCCTTTTGATCGTAGTGCCGTTTGTTGGCACTACTGCGGGCTGCCATATTTCTCCCGGCCAATTCATATGCCTCTGCAAGCTGCTCACGCAGCGTCTTGACATATGTTGTCCTATCACTATGTACTGACCACTGTGGGTCTATACCTAAGGCAAGGTCAATTGGTAATCGAGCATTCCTACCAAACATTAAGAAATATGGTGAGAAATGTGTTGTGTCATGCTCACACACATTATATGCATGCACCAGTGTACTGACATGTCGCCTCCATTCGGATTTGCTCTTGTCTGAAAGGCATCCAAGCATATCTAATAAGACACGATCATACATGTATCAATGTATCTATGTGCCCCAAAGAGCTTTGTAATATTACTCTCACTCAGTCTAGCTGTTATGATGGAGGTGCTGAAGTTTCAAAGAATTAATTCCAACTGGTACCCATTTCTTGGCAAATGTTAGTGCTGTGGCTGGGATTTGAACACCATAACTTTGATACCAGTCTGGTATTACTTATCTACTAGACCATAATACCTCTATCCACTAAGCTTCTACACAATCTTTCTTGAATATATATATCGAGAACATGTCTTTTATGTGAATAGAGCTCAACCATGAAAACATGAGACCATAATTGTGACTATTATTTTCATGAAGATACCTATTGTGTGAATGGTGCCAATGGTATAAAAGTATTGGCGTTATGGCTAGCACAGGATAATAACTCCATGTTATACATTAATTATCCAAGGGATAATTACACTGAAAGAAGGTGGACAGGCAGAAAATTAGGGGCATAATGGACCACATATCCGTAATATTGTGAATAAATTTGGCATGAATGCGTTTTTCGTGAACATATCAAGTAAACAGCGCAACATATCTGTTGTGTGAACATATCTGTTGTGTGAACAGCGCAACATACCTGCTATGTGAACAGCGCAACATATATCTTGTGTGAACAGTGCCAATGGGTATAATAGTATTGGCTTTATGGGATGAGGCTTACACAGGATATTAATTCCATGTGGCAGCATGAGCTTATAGATTGATTAGCCCGGAGATGAATGGACTGAAAGAAATCAGACAGGCAGAAAATTAGGGGAATAATGGAGGATGGGAGGAGAAAGGGAGGGAGAGAGGAAGAGAGATGAGGAGGAGAGAGGAGGAGATGGATTAAGGGGGTGGGATGGATGGAGAGAGGGGAGGGAGAGAGGGTGGGAGAGGATGGGAGAGGGAGGGGAGAGAGAGAGGGAGAGAGAGGGAGGGAGAGGGAGGGGGAGGAGAAAGAGAGGGAGGTGAGGGAGGGGAGAGGGAGAGGGAGAGCAGACGTAGACTGGGAGGAGAGAGGAAGAGAGAGATGAGGAGGAGAGAGGAGGAGGCATATTAAGGGGGTGGATGGAGGGAAGAGAAGGAGGGAGAGGGAGAGTAGACAGGAGAGATAGGGTGGACAATAAGATGGAAATGAAAGGTAAAGAGTGAGAGTTGGAGAAACAAAGAAGGTTGGGGAGGGAAAGGGAGTTGGAGAGCATTTTGGGAGAGGGAGGGAGGGAGGGAGGGAAGGAGGGAGAATGAGAGGGAAGATGAGATAGAGAGAGAGAAAGAGAGAGAGTAGAATTAGAAAGGAGAATGAAAAGATTTGGGAGAGAGACATAGAGAAACTGAGAAAAAAGATGGGGGAGGGTTCGAGGGAGAGAAAGAGTGATAAAAGTGTAGTTGCAGTCAAGGAGAAAGGGGCTACTTCATTAAATGAATCTATGTGCCAATGGAAAAGGGGGAAAGATATGGAGATATGGAAGGATAGCTCCAACATCTCACAAAATGGCATTGTATACAGTTATGTATAGTTAACATGATTTCAAAGACTTTAACAAAAAAGGAGGGGGAGAGAGAGAGAGAGACAGAGAGAGATATAGAGAGAAAGAGAGAGAGAGAGAGAAAAGAGAGAGAGAGATGGACAGTGTATAGTGTGTTTAAGACAAACCTTGTGCATCCATTCGAAAAAAGTCATGATATTCTACCCAACTCTGGTTACATCATAAAGGAAACCAAATCTGATTAGATATGTATTAAAATGATGAAAATATCTCCACAGCCTGACATTACATCTTACACTTTGCCCGACGCCGTATGATTCAACCTTTCATGCCGCATTAAAAGGTCTTTCGCTCGGATCGAATGTCGATAACTGATGCCGTGCTGTGTATGTTCTTCAATCTTTTCTGCTGAATGGAATAAAGAATTAAGTGACCACATTTTCCACGAGCGTGTCGGAGAGTGAGAATGGGATGAGGATGATGAGAAACGTGAATTAGAAGGGAAAAAAAGAACATTAGGAGGCTGGGAGGAAGATGCGCAAAATGGCGATGGATTCATGTACAAATTATATATGTTTGCGAGTGCATTAGTGAATATATACTTCACGCACGTTAAGTCACAATGGGTTAATGGAAGGGACTTTTCAAGTTCATTATCTGGCTCATCGTGACTTAGCCGAGTGCATTTCACTAATGCATGTTTGCGAGTGCATTAGTGAATATATACTTCATGCACGTTAAGTCACAACCAGATAATGGACGAGACTTTTTAAGTTCATTATCAGGCATATTGTGACTTACTTAACTGAGTGCATATCACTCAGGCACGCATGCACTTAAAACATGAATTATTTGTTTTATAAACTGGGGTTTGTTTCATAAAAACTAAGATTGACTTTAGTTGGACTTGAACTATGGCAGACCATTCATGCCACTGGTTGCTCTCACCATTGGTCTCTCAAGGGACGTCACAAATCTACAGAATTTACACTATTTGATAGTTCATTGTTGAAGAAAAAAGAAGCTACATATATTGTAACTTCAGTTTACTTCCCTTGAGCGACTAATGCCAGGAATGGTGAGAGCAACCAGTGGCATGAATAGCCTGCCATAGTTAAACTTCACGTCCAACCAGGTCTACAATATGAATGTAAAGTTGAAACATGAGCAACAACCAGAACAAAATGCCCAAAATTGCACAGTCACACACAGGCTGTCATTTGCTTTGAATGACATCGCAGTACATAAGCACAGTCAAAAGTGTAACGTTTGTCTCAATGTGCGCATCAATGTTGTTGCTATATGAAACTATGCACATTTTATCGCACCTTAGTTTGTACGTGCTAGAGATACGCATCATATGTGTAGCCATGCATGATCACTTATAGGCGGGGGTTATCACTTTTGATGGGATCATTTTGCATGGTGGGCGTGCGTGGGAGGTAAGAATGATGCACGGTAATGAGGAATGACCGAACATTTGCTTCATTCTTTATTAAGTGATGGTTAGGGTTAAAAATTTAATTTGGGTTAGGTACAGGGTTATGTAGTGTTTAGTCATGACTTGAAAGAAGTTCTTTGACTTTTTTTTTTTAAGTTAGGAATGTTTCGTGTAAGATTTTAATCGTGGAGCAGTGTATGATGTTTAATGCAACAACCCCCTTCCTCCCCCACCACCCTCCCCACCAACCTCAGTTGACAGTCCTGGACACTCCCTTTTCTTGAGATGGAATTCTATTTGAAGGAAATGTCCTCGTGCAAAGATGTAAGCATGGATAAAAAAAGAAGAAAAAAAGGTAAAAACACTACCTCTGCACTTAATCGTACAACTTCATATTCAACATAAGTGATAATGGGAGGAAGAGAGAATCAGACAGCTTGTCACAAAATCAAGTTTAAATTGACTTTCATCGTTTTCAAATATTCTCCCTTATCCTAGTTTACAATCCTTGACATGTAAATCCTATTTGAAGGAGGATATTTCCTTGTGAGGTACAGAAGGAATAATAAGAAAACTGACTCCTTGGTTGCACGTCATCGCATTTCTTCACCCTCAACATTCGTGAGAGTAGAAGGAAGAGAGGGAATCGATTATTTACTTTTTGCGAGGAGTCAGAGAGCAGGAGCGGAAATGAGAATCATAGAAAGCTCTAGTTTTTTCACATGAACCAAACATCAGCCTCGGTGTCACATGAAATTGGACTAGAAATTGAAAGGCTGAGCGTGCTCCACGAGGTATCGGCGGCCGTTGAGAGTAAGAGAGTGCTTCTCATTTTCATGCTGTCATGTTCCCTGTGGTGTGCTTGAGATATATGAGAGAGAGGGAAAGAGATGAAGAGAGGTGATAGAGAGAGGGAGGGAGAGATGGGGGAGGAGGGAAGGGGGAGAAGGAGAGGGAGAGGGAGGGAGAGAGGGAGGGATGGATGGAGGGGGAGGAAGAAGGGAGAGTAAGAGAGTGCTTCTCATTGTCATGCTGTCATGTTTCCTGTGGTATGCTTGAGATATAAAAAAGAGAAATTGGGGGAGAGAGGTGGTATGGAGATGGAGGGGAGGAGGGGAGAGGGAGGGAGGGGCGAGGGAAGGGGAGAAGGAGAAGGATGGAGGGATGGATGGAGGGGGAGGAAGAAGGGAGGATAAGGGAGTGTTTCTCATTGTCATGCTGTCATGTTCCCTGTGGTATGCTTGAGATATATGAGAGAGAGGGAAAGAGATGAAGAGAGGTGATAGAGAGAGGGAGGGAGAGATGGGGGAGAAGGGAAGGGGGAGAAGGAGAGGAGGAAGGGGGAAGGAGAAGGAGAAGGATGGAGGGATGGATGGAGGGGGAGGAAGAAGGGAGAGTAAGAGCGTGCTTCTCATTGTCATGCTGTCATGTTTCCTGTGGTATGCTTGAGATATAAAAGAGAGAAATTGGGGGAGAGAGGTGGTATGGAGATGGAGGGGAGGAGGGAGAGGGAGGGAGGGGCGAGGGAAGGGGAGAAGGAGAAGGATGGAGGGATGGATGGAGGGGGAGGAAGAAGGGAGGATAAGGGAGTGCTTCTCATTGTCATGCTGTCATGTTTCCTGTGGTATGCTTGAGATATAAAAGAGAGAAATTGGGGGAGAGAGGTGGTATGGAGATGGAGGGGAGGAGGGAGAGGGAGGGAGGGGCGAGGGAAGGGGAGAAGGAGAAGGATGGAGGGATGGATGGAGGGGGAGGAAGAAGGGAGGATAAGGGAGTGCTTCTCATTTTCATGCTGTCATGTTCCCTGTGGTATGCTTGAGATATATGAGAGAGAGGGAAATAGGTAAAGAGAGGTGGTAGAGAAAGGGAGGGAAAGATGGGAGGAGGGAAGGGGGAGAAGGAGAGGGGGTGGGAGGGGGAAGGGAGGGAGGGAGGAGAGAGGGAGGAGGGAGGGAGAGATGGGGAGGAGGGGAGGGGAGAAGGAGAGGAAGAGAGGGAAGGAAGAGGAGGGAGGGAGGAAGGAGAGAGGAGGGAGAAAGAAAAAGCGAGAGAGGGACATTAACTGTTTTCATAAAATGTCAAATATTGAAAGCCTTGTAGATGGGGTAAAGCTCTTAGAAAGAAAGAGAAGGAGGGAAGGCATCAGAAACAGAGAGAGAGAGAGAGAGAGAGAGAGAGGGGGGGGGGTACAATTATCATAATGCTTTGGAATACTTCAGAAAAATTCAACAAGTTTAAATAAATAAAGAAATAAAATATTCTTAGAAATACTGAAACTGCAAATTTTCACCCATAAGGCTTTGAATTTTCATGGAATCATTTATTCATTTTAACTTGTTCTATTTGAGAGAGAAAATAACAATATCACTTGGAAAATATTTTAAAGCTGATCTCTGTGTGGCAGGAATATTAGAGAGAGTGAGAGAGAGAGAGAGAGAGAGAGGGGGGGGGGGGGAGATGGAAACCATTGTTTATATGACGTTCATGCTATCATGTTAATTGACAGTGAGATGAAAAATCACATGATGATATATTGCATGGTATGTTTTTAATGTTATCCATCTGTATTTCCAAACGACAAATTTTCTTATTGGATATTTTGTCTTCATTATAACCCAATTCTCTCTCTTTCTTTTTCTTCATGTTGCTTAAGAACATGCAATAGAATTTGGAGGTTTGTACATATATCAAAATTAAATATTATTATTATTTATTATTATATGTAATATTAAGTTAAAGTGTACCAACCACCAAAACGATTAGTTTTGTCTGTGAGTAGTTCCATGTTTTAATGCTATATTCAAAATATGAGTTCAAATATTACTTCTGTACAGAGATTTGTGAGTTTAAATACATTGTCAATTAGCATAAAAGTGACTTGGTAGTAGACTTGTTACATACTTGTAAGTGCTTGTATGAAATAAGGCCTGTACAGATTCCATGTCTAACTTGGGTTCCCTGTGAGCTCTTGAAAATTTTATTCTTTTTTTTCTTCATGCTCTGTATCCATTAACCCATAGAATATGGGCAATTTTTTTTTATATATGATGGTTTTATACATTACAGTTCTACAACAATTCTTTTTGAATTGATTGGTACACTTTTAAGGAAAACAGATTCTTCCTCATCTCTCTGTTATAAACTTATAATCTCCATCAATCTCTATCTTTTGGTCTCCATCTTTGCAGTCATCCTGTGCCTTTCGCTTTCTGTATGTCTTTCTTTCTCTGTCATTTCTCTTTTTCTGTTTGTTCATCTCTGTCTTTGGCCTCCTCTCTCTCTTCCTTCCTTCCTTCTTTCTCTCGCTCTCTCTTTGTGGAATTGGCATGGTATAGTGGTTTATTCACTTGACTCTCAATCCCAGGGTTGAGGGTTCAAATCCAGACCTGGCACTAACATCCTTTGGCAAGGCATTAATCCACATTTGCCACTCTTCAACCCATGTGTACATGGGTAATGCTAATTACAGGGCCCTCAGGTCAAACATTTAAAGCTTTGATGCTGATGAGGCTTCCCTGGGTAAAACAATTACAGTCAAACCTGTCTATAGCGACCGCCCAAGGGAAACGCAAAAAGTGGTCTTTGTAGGCAGGTGGTCTTTGTAGACAGGTTCCTTTAGTACATGTTTCAATGAGAAACCATTTTCAAGGGAAACACAAAATGTGGTCTTTATAGACAGGTGGTCTCTGTAGACAGGTGGTCACTAAAGCAGGTGTGACTGTATTATTATCAATATTCTTTCTTTTTCCATCATTATCTCTGTCCCTCTTACTCTCCTCATCTCCACCTTCCTCTTCCTTCTAATTTCATTTCATCTCTATAACTTAAAGATAAAGGCAAGTTCTGGTAAAAAAAAAAAAATCAATTCTCACGGAATCAAACAAAATTTACACTGAATGTTCAAGGTTACAAATAAATCAGCGTGTCCACACACAAAACATTTTATCCCGAAACTCTATAACGATACGTCGTATAAAGAATCATCATATAAATTCCAGGATGTCCACACACAAGAAACGTCGTCACTAAAGAATCATCGTATAAATTCCAGGGTGTCCACACACACAAAAAAGTTATCCCGAAACTCTATAACGAAACGTCGTATAGGTGCGCAGTTCGCTACTGCGCAGTCGAAACCGAAACCGAAAACACATGTGCAGCACCACTAGTACTAGTATTTGCATTGACTGTGCCACTGGAACAATGCATGCAGTATATTTATGTATAATCAGCTGGCTGCGCAGCGGTCAGCTGGAAGCAGAAATGAGAGCTCATATCTCCTTTCGCTCGAGGTCACGTTAAGCCCCGCCCAGTTAGACTAGTTCCGTCCACACACAAAATGTCCGTGATTCTTTATCGAGTTTCAGTTCGAAACGATGCCCAAACCTGCGTTTCGTTAGACTAGTCCTCATGAGATGGATACTGCAATGATAACAACAGGTATTTTATCTGATTGGAACAAACAGTGGTCTAGACATAACTTTGATTGCATTATCAATAACTTGTTTCAATACTTTAAGTGATGAAAGTGGGCACCACACAACTTTCAAGCATGTTATAGATGAAATTTAGTTTTGGTCGTGCAATAAAATTGTAGAAAAAAGGAAGCAAAACTTGATAACAAATCACGGTCCCACTCTAGTGTGTACGTCGTATTGTACGATAATATACAGTGCGACCCAGACAAAATGAAACCGAGAATTATTGATGTTTTATCATAACTTAATCACAATTATATTTAATAAATGACACATATTTGTAAAGCTTTGATCCTCCTCTTTCATGTGATGCAACTCATACCATGCATACTTCACGCATGAGTGATTAAAAGCAATTTGAAGGAAGGAAACAAAAAAGTTATTTGGCAGGCGGTATCTGAATTTCGAAGAAAAATTCACATTTCTAGAACGTTCGGTTTCTGCCTTTTCATATGACACCTCAATCAGGAAAAATGAGCAAGGAATAACAAAGTTCTTTTTTTTTAAAGTGATGCTTGCATTTCCATAATTTGATTTTAAAAGTTCGTTTTCACTGGCTGCCTGCCGTAGCAACAAGCAGAATTGATAAAAGACTTAACTCTTTTGAAGTCAGAACATAGGGTCTTGATCTATTATATTGATATTTTTCAGTATGACTTACCTTTGCTTTGGCTGTGGGAAAAAAAATGTGATTCATAAATTGTTATAATTTTAATGTCTGCAGTTTTTTTTTACTCATTCTTTATGGATTGGAGAACGAGATTTAATCTTTACTGTGATCTTTATGGCTTCAAATAAGGTTGTTGCAAACGTCCTTTTTGGTTGTTATGTGGAGTTGAACTGCGACCTGGTTCGTGGTATTAAGTCTGAGGCTGTGGTTTGCATGGCTAGGCAATAATAATGCTGTCGGTTTGGAGTGGGCGGCAAACATAATGTGCTGTTTCAGCGACAGAATTTTCGCCAAAAAGAGAAAAAATCCAATCTCTATTCGAGCTGTAGGCCTCCTTGATTGTTGAACATCTTGCGTAACACCTACATAGTTATATATATAACAGTCTACATATATCAGAGTCAACTGTAGTCTCATGACTGCATGGTTTTGACAAGCACAGTTAAGATGCCACCAAAATCATTAACGAGCCATAGGATACCTCCCATGCTCATCAACATTTGAATTGCCAAATGCCATATTTTTGCCATTTTCTTTTACAGACTAATCTATCGTTAAATGGCTATGCTCACTCATGCATGAACAGTATGATTCCAATTGTATATCATCTCAAAGAGGATTAATTTATTTTTAATTAAGTTCACACTAAATAGTCGTTTGAAAAATCTTAACTATAACAATTGTCCACTTTCCTTAATTGCTGAGTGTTCATGTACATGTGTAATGTGTATTTAAGGGTAAGATAGATTCAGTTTGCCCTGGAGGTAGAGGTACAATTAGGGAGCTTACTTTTGTATGTAATGTGTATTTAAGATCTGCTGGATTGTGTTTGTCTTCTTTTTTTTTTTGGGGGGGGGGGCTTTCCAAGCTCCCCCCTCTATAGATTTGCAAGTGAGGTAAAAAAAATAATAAAAAAGTTTTAATGTTTTAATGTCAATTTTCCATGTACCTGGTGAAGGGGTGCCAATGATATTTTTAATTTTTAACAAACTAACATGCAAAGAATGAGAATGCAAACAATTTTGTTTTCATTTTTAAAAGAACCGAACCTTTCCTTTAAGATAAGGGATAATTTTTTAGGGAATCTGACAACTATGAGACTTGTGTGGGCGTTTGTAGGCTGAGATGTGGAGATGTTTATAACATAGGTTGACAGGATGTTTGAAGTATCGGACGGCTCTTGAGAAGGATGGAAGATTATGGGTTTGGAGGTATATATTTGTCAGATTAAAAGTGAGGATGCTGTATGTGGTGACTTTTAGTGTGGTTTGATTTAGGAGATAATTGCATAATTGCGGAGTGACGATGGTGATGTCATGATCCGATATCCACATCCTCTTCATTAGTGCTATTTTTATTTCTGGAAGATATCTGTAAAATCTGCATCTCAACAATCATTAGTACTATTGTAATTTTTGCAATGAAAAATATCATTGTTATCATTTTAATCATGATCATAATTGACATTTTCGATCAACATCAACAGGACTTCCAACGTCATCATTAGCATTGTAGAATTATTACAGTCATCATCATCACAACCACCTCTATCATCACCACGACCATCGTTATCATCATCTTTATCCACCTCCTCTTCCTCCTTCTCCCGCTTTTTCTCCTTCTAAGCTCCATCAACATTATTACCACCATCGTCATCGTCGTCGTCGTCATCGTCGTCGTCGTCGTCGTCATCATCATTATCATCATCATCATCTTCATCATCATCATCATCTTCATCATCATCATCATCATCTTCATCATCATCATCATCATCATCATCTTCATCATCATTATCATCATCATCATCATCATCACCATCATTATTATCATTATCATCATCATCATCATCATCATCAACATCATCATCAACATCATCATCATCATCTTCATCATCATCATCATCATTATCATCATCATCATCATCATCATCATCATCATCATCATCTTCATCATCATCATCATCTTCATCATCATCATCTTCATCATCATCATCATCATCATTATCATCATCATCATCTTCATCATCATCATCTTCATCTTCATCATCATCTTCATCATCATCATCATCTTCATCATCATCATCATCATCATCATCATCATCAACATCATCATCAACATCATCATCATCACCATCATTATCATCATCATCATCATCATCACCCACACCATCCATAGAATCCTCATTTTCCCAAACCCAACTGCTCTCACTACTATTTCTGTCTCCTCCTTATGCTCCCCTTAACAACCAACCCCTCATCCACCATCATCATCACCATCTTGAAGACGTACCGCATCCCTCATCCTCCCATATCCGCTCCCTGTGACAGGTACTCTAATAACAAGAGAATCCTCGATGTTGGAAGTGGAATACATAATCTCCCTTGATAGCTGTGGAAATATCAACAGATGATCTTCATGTTTGCTAATCATTAAAGCCCCTTTTTCTTTCGAATTTCAGAAGGTGTTGCACTTCTGTGCTCATAGTCAAAAAGGTGTTAACTGTATGTAAAATGATAGCTAACACCTTTTTAACTTGCAGCAAATATCCCTCTGGAAAGCTGACACAATCAACATATGTTCCTCTTGTTTGCTACTGCTAAAAGGCCTTTTCATACAGTTTTCAGAAAGTTCCATGCATGTGTAATGTGAAGGCCAAGGGCCAAGGTCATTAGCTGAAAGTCAGAAGGCATTAATATTGTGTAAAGTGACAGTTAACGCCCTTCTAACTCTCAGCAAACAAGTTAATTCACTGGAAAACTAACATTATCATTGCAGTATATGTTCCTCTTGTTTGCTAATGATCAAATGCCTTTTCATACAGTTTTGTAGAAAGTTCTGCGCATCCCTAATGTGGACTTTTGTGTAACAGGGCCCAGGTAACTTTCTGAAAGACAGAAGGTAGTCAATACTGTGTGAAATGATTAATGCCCTTCTAACTATCAGCAAACAAAAAATGTCTCTGGATCCAATCCACAAAATATGGACAAACTGAACAGAATGGGTTATGCTTTGAGACAAAAGCATCCTTACTTGATCCAAGTGAAGATGGAGAAATTACATTCTAAATCCCCTTGTTCAACATATGCCATGTAATACTTAACCCTGATCCCACTTGGACTGTATTTCCATTCACTAAGCCTCACCTTAAAACCGCATAGGCCTCTACAATTCTCCAGACGACTTTTATTCAATCGCAGGAGCTAACGAGAAACAAACGACAAGGCTCTCGAAAATCTGGTCATTAGTGTCCACGCGGGGTGCGCTCCTCAGGCCTGGGGGGCCAATTTTCTCCTTAATTCTCCAGCGCATAAACAGCAGCGAGGGCCTACAGCGTTTTGTCTGCGTGCTGCAGAAGTTGAATGAAGAGGGGGAAAGAATAAAATAAAAAGGAGAGTGTGTAGGTAAGTGGATTTCCCCCCTGCACAGGTTTGTATATTGGTTCCCAGAAAGCATTGCATGTTAAGTAAACTGAATTGTAAGGATAATTGTTAATTGTGTGTTTATCTAAGCAATTATGATAAACAACATGTAGCAGTGCATCTTCTACATACATGTACCAGTAGATGGAAATGTATGTTTACAACATCGGTAAGCCCTTGTGCAAGGATGTTTTAAATTACAAGAGGTTTTAGACATATGAAGTTAACACAATTGTCATTCACATTCATTTCAATGTTGACGTGTCATGGTATAATGGTTCATTCACTTGACTTTCAATCCAAGGGTTGAGGGTTCAAATCCCAGGCCAGCACTAATGTCCTTTGGCAAGACATAAACCACATTTGCCACTCTCCACCCAGGTGTAAATGGGTACCCGATACGAAGGAGTACTACATATATGGCTACCGGCAATGACCAGGGTGAAAATGTTGGAGCGCAGAAGTGTCACAATGTGATTAGCATGTGTGCTATATAAGAAGTCAACATTATTATTATTATTACAATGCTTACATTATTTTCATTTCCAAATTTGAAATCAACAACTTCATATCTCCTCTAGATAAGTTAATAGTTTATAAAAACAATTTGATGAGATAGCCACCTGTCAGTGACCACGCTGGGTGGTCTTATCCCTCCTGGCCAAACTAATACAGACAGGCTTTAAAGACCACCTGTGGAGAAAGACCACTAGACGAGAAAGACCACCTGTAATTACAGTAATAATAGTCACATTTGTATAACGCTTTATATTACGCTAAGTGCTATTACCCTGGTCATTAGATTCAATTGCTCATCTAGCTGCACATGAGAGTGCACCTGCTCCACTCCCTGGGGAGTGTTTCGGCCAGGAGCCATTCTACAAGCACACACATGCTGATCCAATCACATTAGCCTTTCTTCAAAGACCACATCTTTTTTAACTCCCTTGAAAATGGTTCCTCTTTGGAAATAAATGAACCTGTACATAAAAACACCTGCCTATAAAGACCACTTTTCTTGACCTCTTTTGAATGGGTCTTTTTATACAGGCTTAACTGTACCTTGAAAAGGTTGAGAGACCGAGGACTGCTGTGTAAGTACACAACGAGTTGAGTTAGAAGCCTTCTTGATTTCATCCAATATGTTTATATCTTTTTTAGATAGAATTAAGACAAAAGAGGAAATGTTCTTTTTATGTGCCACCAACAAATTATCTTTCTGTGCCACAGCGTATTTCTCATGGAATAATTTACCTATATGTATATGTTTCAGTTTTAGAATAATGGTTATAATGTAGAAATGTAGATTATTGAAATTACCAGAAATCATAATTTCCTAAGCTTTTGTGTTGCAAAGCAATCCTTCTGCTTATTATTATTAATCATCATTTTGTGCCAATTTGCACTTCTGGAAAATGAAAATGTTAGTACTCTGCTATGAGATGAACTTATTGTTTTGAAACAAAAGGTAGGAAAAAAAAGGACACAGGACCTGGAGTTATATCCTTTTGCAGTTCAGTTAGTAAGTTCACATCTCCATTAGATGGTTTGAGAAACATGAGATGCAAGCTGAAGGTGCTAAGTAAAATTC
The DNA here is from genome assembly GCA_035222895.1 of Strongylocentrotus droebachiensis. Classification (NCBI taxonomy): domain Eukaryota; kingdom Metazoa; phylum Echinodermata; class Echinoidea; order Camarodonta; family Strongylocentrotidae; genus Strongylocentrotus; species Strongylocentrotus droebachiensis. The sequence goes on along the minus strand of JAVYIG010003513.1, from coordinate 96,638 downwards.
CCTTAGAGTTAGAGCCTTATACAGGTCAGTCACCAAGTTTTTATTTCCCTTATATGGCAGTCTTATTGAGAAATAGAAGTTGCTAAATAATTAATAATTATCCTTGCTTATATAGCGCCTAACACTTATTTTATCAGAAGTCTCTAAGCGCTCTACCGTAATGCAGCATAATTACCCTGGCTTTAGCAGTGCAGCTGTTACGCGCGCTGCGTTTCAAGGAATAAATTCCTGCCAGGTACCCATTTACTTCACCTGGGTGGAGTGTGGCAAATGTAGATCAATGTCTTGCCAAAGGACATTAGTGCAGCGGCGGGACTCGAACCCTTGTGTCCCTTTTAAAGCCTTTGAATGCCATACAAATAATCTCCTTCTGCCGCACTATATTTATCATCTGGTAGATTTACCAAAGGCTTCATGATTATTTAACTGTTTCCAATGCAAGATTAATGTATACCAGCGTTAAAAAGGTTGTCGTATAGCATTAATACCAGAAATGGGTAATTTTGCAAGACCATCGTGTTGCACAAAGCAATCCTTCTAGCAAGTAGTGCATATTGAAGGTGTCTCAAATGAACAACTGTGCAGAGATGCTAAAAAAAAAAAAGTGTTGACAAAGAATGATAAAAAACCCACATTTAGAATGATCTTGTGCGTGTTACCGTCAACCTCTAGTGAGACAGATATTTCTTGAATTACCCAGTGGAATTGGCCGAATGTACCGGAGACATCCGTGGAGGCCTGGTTAATGGATGGCAGCGATGTAGGGGGATCGTAAGAGAGGTTTTAGAGTGCAATTCATTCACCACATGAATATGGGTAAATGGGACTGTAGCTACATATAGCTCCCACATGAACTTGGGCATGTGGGCCTGTAGGAATATTTTGACATTTATGTTTATACTGAGGCCATTTTAAGGGCATTCCTAAACTCTATCCACCATTCTGTAATATTCCTTTCCTGACAACCATTCCACTTTTCGTGATTTGACTCAATAACTTCTGATTCAGATATCTAAAATATATGCCAGATGCATGAATAAAAATAGTAAACGTATTTATATACTGCATCCTTTTTTGTTTCATGAATATATTTTGTTTGATGCCAGGAATTTAACAAAGGAACATAAGCTTTAAAATCCTTAAATTGGCCACACATCTTTTTTTTTCTATTAACAAAATGACAAAATTTCAACTTTTTAACAACATGTTCGCTCATGTACATGTTACAGAGACACAACATCTAAGTTTGATAACGTAGGAATAAAAGAAAAACATTATTCATGCCAATATGAAGAACAATATGTGATCAATTTAGGCCTAAAAGTAAATCTTGTACTGAAAGGGTGGCATTCATAGTGTGATATTTTTCCACATAGCATTCTGTATGATAGTTCATCAGCTTATTTAGAATGCAGGAAAATGTACACATTTTGGGTAAAGAGGCATAAATTAGATTCCAACTCGCTTCGTCTGTTACTCTGTAGAATGTACTGAATAATGTTTCTAGCATGAATGAAACCATCATGTTTTTTCAAATTTGCAACAAGTCTGACAAATTTAAATTTCATAAGGGTTTTATGAGGAAAACAATTTTTTGTGAATCACACACTGGTCATTAATTTAGTGCTGTTTAGTTCCATTTTTAGATTTTTTAGAAAGTATAAGTCTACTTTAATGAATTGTAAAATGAAGTGAATTTAAGTGTGTTGCCAATTTGAATAGTCAAAGCTGATATCTGGCAGGAATTCATTCCTTGAAATGCTAGAGCGCTGTAATGGCAGCTAGGCTAAAGCCAGGGTAATAATTTGTGCGCCTCGGAATAGACCTGTCTAGATATACGGGGCTATATAAAATAAATGCCTATTATTATTATTATTATATCTCTTCACTTTCATACATATATATTTTAAAGAGTCCTTCCATTTTATAATGTTGATTTTCTTACAGTATCATGTGGAGGCTGTGGTAAAATGAAGACATGTATGTTGGACATGATCGCATTTACGTTAGAAAACCAACCTAAGGCTATTTCAGTAGCCTTGTGAGTTATATAATGACATATTGTGTAATGGTTACAACGACGTATTACGTAATCCGAACATGATTTTTATTAGATACAGAATAGCGTATTCAAAATGCCCTTGAGTTGATTTTGTTTGATAAAAATAGATGCGATCGTGTTGTTGCTGCCGAGTTGGAGAGGGGGAGCTGATCTTTGCAGATTTTTAGAGAATTCTACTGCATTGCGCGGTAGAGTGAATACATGTGTGTTGCCAATTTCAAGGGCAAATGCTGATCTTTGCAGTTTTTTAGACAGTCCTTAATTCTGCGGTGGAATTGATACCTGTGTGTTGCCAATTTCAAGAGCGGATGCTGATCTGTGTAGATTTTTAGAGAGTTCAACTGCATTTCGCGGCGGAGTGAATACATGTGTGTTGCCAATTTAAAGAGCAAAAGCTGATCTGTGCAGATTTTTAGAGAATTCTACATGCATTCCGCAGTGGAATGAATACATGTGTGTTGCCAATTTCAAGAGAGAAGCTGATTTTTGCAGATTTTTTAGAGAATTCTACTGGATTGCACAATGGAGTGAATACATGTGTGTTGCCAATTTCAAGAGCAGAAGCTCGTTTGTGTAGATTTTGAAAGCATCCTTGCCCTTGGAGGATTAAATGTGTCAATGAAAAGGTTTCTCTCTTATCGCCTGTTGCATCAGAGTAGGCATGTTTTCATCAGCTTGGGATTGCCAAATAGCCCGCCATTTCTGATTTGGGAAATAATCCTGAAGTTACAAATCGCGTCTTCATGAGCTTGAGATTCGACCTCGAAACTTGAAACTCGACCTTAAGAAATTAGCTCAAGATATTTTGCTAAGCGTTCGGACATAGTGTGAGTCTTCGGGCTGGTGAGACGCACCGGACAAATAGCGGCATATTTTGCAAACTATCCCAAGATATCCTGGGATGATTATCCCAGCCAACTATCCCAAGATATCTTGGGATGATTATCCCGGCCAAATATCCCGCTAATTGCAATTTCGGGCAGTTAAAGACGCAAACTAACAGGATAATTTGTGATCGGGATAGTTGAAATAGCTGGATATTTGGCAATCTCGAGCTGATGCAGACAGGCCTAGTGTTACGTATGCATGCGCTATAAATGTTCTCCTTGGCTTCTCATACAGGCATACCTTTGTGAATTAGGATTACCGGTAGGTGTGGTTTGCATCGTAATACTTTGTTTGCTTTCTTCGCCTTTCTGCACGGTCGCCCGTTTGTCCAATCTGCAATTTTGCACAAAAATACATATATGCACCGATTCACGAAAAGATTGCTTTATTGCAAAACAATGGCTTTGCATAATTACACATTTCCAGTCTTGACTAGCTCCATTACAATCCTTTTGACACTGATAAATCAATCTTAATTGTACTGGAACTGGTCAATAATCTTCATGCCGTTAGATACCTCATGAAAATTAAAACAGCTTGCACTGCCTAAAGCTAAAAAAAGAATCAAATCAAATCTTAATTCATTAAATCTTTACTCATTAAATACTATGCCCATCTTAAATCTCACGAACCTTTTCCAAAATGCATGTTGTAAGGAAACCAAGTCTTATGCTCTCTAGAGTGAAACTCTGCCCAGTACCTTTATTTAAAAAAAAAATCCTTGATGATGTTGATTGTATCAAATGAAAATGCTGCTGCCATCATTCTCACACGATCGTGTTTTTCTCTCTCTCTCTCTCTCTCCCTTTCTCTCTCTCTTTCTCTCCATCTCTCTCATCATCTCTCCCTCCCCTCTCTCTTTCTCTTCTCTTTCTCTCTCTCTTCTCTCTCTCTCTCTCTCTCTCTCTTTTCTCTCTCTCTCTTCCTCCCTCTCTCTCTATCTCTCTCTGTCTCTCTCTCTCTTTCTCTCTATATCTCTCTTTCTGTGTCTCTCTCTCTCTTTCTCTCTCTCTCTCTCTCTATCTGTCTCTCTCTCTCTCTCTCCTCCCTCTTTGTCTCTCTCTCTTTCTTGAGAAATCGTTCATCAGCAGGTTGTTTTCTTTTTTACGAGTCGTCTTACTGCGCTATCATTTCAGCTCCTCCGAGGCCAGAGTAATTGTTTGATACGCCTTCACCCTAGACAAAAGATGACATTCAAATCATCTTGTCAAGCTCCTGTTTCCATGGCAATGCATGAGGCATCTTTTCATGTTGAGATGGAAGATGATGCACGAAGCCTTCTGGTCTTTAATAGATTTGTAGGCAAATTGCTCGGTTGTCATGAAAGATCACTTTTCAATTCCTATTTTAAATTGTTGTCATTTTAATTTGTCTGAGAGCTATTCACTGTACATGTATAATGTATAGTTTAACCCTTACAGTAACACAGAGCTTACAGACTTATATCACAATTTTGTGTTTGTTTTGTTAACCCTTGCTTATTTTTCATCCCATTGAATAAAAAACCAGGGGATAATTCCACCAGGTTATGCATATTCAATTATGATCAAACTGTTTTCAATCTGTTCTTAATGTCACAATTCTTGCATCTTTGCACAGTTATTCATTTACCACATGTGCATTTTTGCATAAAACAATAGATAACAATTGAGGGAGGAATTTGTTTTCTGGCTCCTGAGGGCTACAGTTTAATATCTCTGTGTGCTCAAAATGCCTTTCTGGTCCCTATGCTCTTATGGTCCTTATGGTCCTTATACCCTAACAGTCTTTCTTCCATTGCGTGCTGTTGTCTAGATAAGGAACACTCTAGCAATCTGGTTTTTGTGGGCAATGGGTTAATATCCCCATATCTTCTAAATTGTCTTTATGCCCTTATGGTCATTGTGGTCATTATGTCCTTATGTCATTATGGTTCTTATGCCCTTATGCCCTAATGGTCTCTCCTCCATTGGGAGCCATTGTCTAGATAAGGAACACTCTAGCCTCTCCTTCCTGTGGGTAACAGGTTAATATATCCATATGCTCAAAATGGTCCTTATGCCCATATGGTCTCTCTTCTAAATATGTGCTGTTGTCTAGATAAAGGCCCGGTCACACAGGGAGGACGCATGGGGAACGCACGGCCAGCGCATGGGACATTTGCAATTTTGGCCAGTGCGTTGTCGTGCGCCCAACTTTTGACACCAAATGCAAAGCGTGTTGCTAGCGCGCTGGACGCATACAGGGCGCACACAGGGCGCACACAGGGCGCACACAGAGCGCACATGATAGCAACTTCCACGAATGCACAGCGTGTTGCTAGCGCGCTGGACGAATGGTCCACGCATGCACCACGTTCTACGACGCACGGCCAGCGCATTGGAAATCGGAAAAGAACGTGTGCCTAACTTTTGTCATAATTTTGGAAAAGCTAGCGAGCTGACACAAAATGCACGGCGTGTAGCTAGCGCGCTGTGCGTATACAGGGCGTGTGCTCCACGCATGTCTGGCGCTGGTCTAGCGCGCTCCACGCATGTCTGGCGTGCCTTTGGCGTGTATATTCATGCGTCGAGCTCGGCGCACCTTTTTGAGCATGCTCAAAAAATCCCGACGCACACAGCGAATGACGACGCATGCATAGCGCTGGTCCAGCGTTGGTCCAGCGCGCTTGACGAACGAGTAACGAATGATGACGCACGCCTAGCGAACGACAACGCACTGGCCCAAATTGCAAATTTCCAATGCGCTGGCCGTGCGTTCCCCGTGCGTCCTCCCTGTGTGACCGGGCCTTTAGGAACACTCTAGCAATCTGGTTTTTGTGGGCAATGGGTTAATATCCCCATATCTTCAAAATTGTCTTTATGCCCTTATGGTCATTGTGGTCATTATGTCCTTGTGTCCTTGAGGTCCTTATGCCCTTATGGTCTCTCTTATACTACATGCTGTTGTCTAGATAAGGAACACTCTAGCAATCTGTTTCCTGTGGGCTATGGATTAAGATCTCCTTATGCTCAAAATTGTCTTAATGGTCCTTATGCCATTATGGTCCTTATGCCCTTGTGGTCCTTTTGTCCTAATGGTCTATCCTCAATTGTGTGCCGTTGTCTAGATAAGGAACACTCTAGCCTCTCCTTCCTGTGGGTAACAGGTTAATATCTCCATATGCTCAAAATGGTCCTTATGCCCTTATGGTCTCTCTTCAAAATACGTGCTGTTGTCTAGATAAGGAACACTCTAGCCATCTGTTTCCTGTGGACAATGGTTTAATATCTCATATGCTCAAAATTGTTTTTATGCCCTTATGGTCCTTGTGGTCATTATGTCCTTGTGGTCATTATGTCCTTGTGGTCATTATGCCCTTGTGGTCTCTCTTCTACTACCTGCTGTTGTCTAGATAAGGAACACTGTAGCCTCTCCTTCCTGTGGGTAACAGGTTAATATCTCCATATGCTAAAAATGGTCCTTATGGTCCTTATGCCCTTATGATCCTTATGCCCTTATGGTTTCTCTTCTACTATGTGCTGTTGTCTAGATAATGAACACTCTAGCCTCTGGTTCCTGTGAGCAATGGTTTAATATCTCCGTTCGTTAAAATTTGTCTTTATGGTCCTTATGCCCTTACAGTCCTTATGGTCCTTATGCAATAATGGTCTCTCGATCCTCCATTGCATGCTGTTGTCTAGATAAGGAACACTCCAGCCATATGGTTCCTGTGGGCTATGGATTAATATCTCCGTTCGTTAAAATTTGTCCTTATGGTCCTTATGCCCTTATGATCCTTATGCCCTTATGGTTTCTCTTCTACTACGTGCTGTTGTCTAGATAATGAACACTCTAGCCTCTGGTTCCTGTGAGCAATGGTTTAATATCTCCGTTCGTTAAAATTTGTCTTTATGGTCCTTATGCCCTTACGGTCCTTATGGTCCTTATGCAATAATGGTCTCTCGATCCTCCATTGCATGCTGTTGTCTAGATAAGGAACACTCCAGCCATATGGTTCCTGTGGGCTATGGATTAATATCTTCATATGCTCAAAATTGTCTTTATGCCCTTATGGTCCTTGTGGTCATTATGTCCTTAAGTCCTTATAGTCCTTATGCTCTTATGGTCCTTATACCCTAATAGTCTTTCTTCCATTGCGTGCTGTTGTCTAGATAAGGAACACTCTAGCAATCTGGTTTTTGTGGGCAATGGGTTAATATCCCCATATCTTCAAAATTGTCTTTATGCCCTTATGGTCATTGTGGTCATTATGTCCTTGTGTCCTTGAGGTCCTTATGCCCTTATGGTCTCTCTTCTACTACATGCTGTTGTCTAGATAAGGAACACTCTAGCAATCTGTTTCCTGTGGGCTATGGATTAAGATCTCCTTATGCTCAAAATTGTCTTAATGGTCCTTATGCCCTTGTGGTCCTTTTGTCCTAATGGTCTATCCTCAATTGCGTGCCGTTGTCTAGATAAGGAACACTCTAGCCTCTCCTTCCTGTGGGTAACAGGTTAATATCTCCATATGCTCAAAATGGTCCTCATGGTCCTTATGCCCTTATGGTCTCCCCTCCATTCTGTGTTCTTGTATATATATAATGAACACTCTAGCCTTTGGTTCTTGTGAGCAATGGTTTAATATATCCATTTGTTAAAATTTGTCCTTATGGTCCTCTCGATCCTCCATTGCATGCTGTTGTCTAGATAAAGAACCCTCTAGCCTCTGGTACCTGTGAGTACAGATTAATATCTCCATATGCTCAAAATTTTCTTCATGCCCTTATGGTCCGTATGCTCTAATGGTCTCTCCTGCATTGCGTGCCGTTGTCTAGATAAGGAACACTCCATGAGATGAAATTTGATGATGTTCCTCTTCCTTTAAACAAGAGGATGATTGTCTTACCCTTCTGGGGTGCGTGCCGAAGAGGAGCTTCGTCGCTGCCATGCCATTACTGATGAAGAGGCTCTAATTTCTTAGCCAATCTATGTGCTTTCCCCCTGTTCAATTTGCGTAATTACCGGGGAGCACGGTGACATGGAAGAGAAAGAGAGAGAGAGAGAGGGAGGGAGAGAGGGACAGAGAGAGAGAGAGAGAGAGGGAAGTGGATGGAGATAGTCTGTAGGCACAGAACCTGATTTGACATTTTGCCACGATTCCTAAAGCCTTGAGTGGATCATATAGCTCTGTCATTCTCTGGCTGTCTGGAGCAGCTAAGGTACAGAGCAAGTTAAGTACAGAGCCATCAGTGTAGTCTTACAGTACAAACACTGTTACACACAGTGACTGCTAAGGGCTTGTGCTTGCAGACTAGAGTGTAAGAGGGAGATAGAAGAATAGGAAGTTGAAGAAGGGGAGGAAGAAGGAGGGGGTGAATGGGTGGGGGAGTGGTTAGGGGGGTTGGGATTAGGGATTCGGAGGTGGAGGGGAGACAGAGGAAGTTGCAGAATAGGATGGAAAGAGGAAAAGAGAGATGAAGGAAGAAACATAGAAAACAAGAATAAGAGTAAGAGAAGAGAAAGAGAGTGGAAGAGAGAAAGTGAAATAAAGCATGAGAGAACTGGGATGGAGAAAGAGAGGAAGAGGAGAGAGAGATGGAAGGAGACAGGAAAATGGAATGAAAGAAAGATGATAGGGAGAGAGAGGGGTGAGGAGAGAGAGCATTTAAAAAAAAATGAAAACAAAGTGAAATAGCAAATAATTGAATGATGAATTTTTGGAGAAAAAGAGAAAGCTGAAGAGACAAAAGGAAACAATATAAAGGGAGGGACAGATAGGAAAACATTCAATCATCTTCTCTTGTTGCATTTGTGTCCTCGCACTAGGACCTAGTGGTTAATGCTGTAGTGGGAATTGAATCACGCCATGTTATTTACATGACTAAATTGATTGTGGGCTTCTCGCTTGGGCGTGTGGTCATGCTCAACAACTGGGCATTGCTGAAGGAACAGGTGAATGAGTGAGAGATAGACAAGGAAAAAAGAAGAGGAGGCGGAGGAGGAGGAGGAGGAGGAGGAGGAGGAGGAGGAGGCTTCCTTTGAAAGTAGGCCATTACATTTATTTTTTGGCTTGAATGGAACTACCCTACTGAAATAAAACTTAATAAATAAATAAATAAATAAGAAGGAGAAGGAGAATGAGGAGGAGGAGGAGAAGGAGAAGGAGTATAAGGAGAAGGAGAAGAAGAAGAAATCTTCTTATATTATTGTGGGCTCCTTGGTTAGGCATGTGTTCACGCTGGAGAACCTTGCATTGCTGAAGGACAATGATGTGTGATGTGTGAATGAGTAACAGATAGAAAGACAATTTGGAAGAAAGTAGATGGAAAAAAGAAGAAGAACTAAAGTAATTGTGGGGTCCTTGGTTTGGATGTTTACTCCTGCTCGGAAAGAAGGAGATGTATGTTGCAGATGAAAAAAAGGGAATTAATAGGAAGATACAAGGCCACAGCTTGTCACTAACAAGTGATATGCACCCTTGCTATAAACTAATGAATCCGGTAGAAGCGTGGACAGTGCGATGTGTCAACATGCAAGTATACGGAACGGACGGAGCCCCCATGTACTGACCGCCCGTCTCAAATTACTCGGAGACTTCTGATTTCGGTCTGTGGAGGGAGGCCCATGTTATTGTTATTTCTTTTTCTTCTGAAGTGTTGTTTACGATTTATTAACGAATTGTGTCCATTCCATCTGATGGAAATTATACCTTGTTCAAATGAGGAAGCAAGGCTTAAAGAGAAAGTTGAGTTCTGGGAAGAGGTGAAAAATAATTTGTGAGCATTATCTGCAAGTGTGGAAGAACACCAGATAACAGATGTTCCCAGAAAAGCATGCCACATGTTGGTGTAGTCCCATATAGATCTTTCTGTGTACAGTGCTTGTAACTTTACCAAGACTTGGCTAAATTTATGATCATTTTGATGAGAACCTTGCAGTACACACCAATACTTATATGCTAGATGATCATCCTTTTCTGATCGATTCCACAACGTTTCTTTCACAATGCAATCGCATGACCAGAACTCAACTTTATCTTTAAACATGGCATAATAAAATGCTTAAAAAAGACAACTCTTCTGTTTGTCGTGTACAAAAATATCTTCTTTTTTCAGGGAGAAGTGCCTTTTCCCTTGGGGCACCATTCAAAGTATATTATGAATAGCATTTTATTATAGGGCCTCTAGAAAGAAACGATCCTGCTGAGTTGTGCATTTCAAATGTTTGTTTCAACATACAAAATGACTTAAATGTGAATATTTAAAAATGTGTATTAAACTGAGGAGGGTCTTTTCTTTTAAAAAGACCTGTAATAATATGCTATCCATAATATATTTTGAGTAGTGCCCAATAGAGAAGGCTCTTATAAGAAAAATAGAAATTCATGATATTTTTGTAGACAACAAACAGCTAGAGAGTGGTTGATGGCAACATCACAATGCATTGACCAATTTGAGATTTGCATAGATTTAATGATCTCATATTTCAAACATTCATAACTCTCTTATTATGGGTTCTATTTATAAAATTAAAAGAAAGAAATTCATGATTTTTTGTCAATAGTATACAGCAAATGGGTTGGGACCTGCCAAGATCCCTCACAGACTATACCAATTTATGTTTGATTGATTGCACCTTCTCAAATTCATAATTTTCTTATTTTCGATAAGATTTTGCTCAAACTTTCACTGAACTGTTCCTACCATTTTCCTGCTTCTATTAAACAAACTTAATATCAGGGATGACTTTCCCTTTAAATCAGTGTGTTAAGGAATAAATATTCATCAATTTGTATTTGCAAACTGGTTTGATGCTTAAAACCTCTTATATGGCAAACCTTCACTCATTTTGTTTTTTCTTTTTGTTTCCTTTTGCTTGCACAGGTAAGGATAAAAAGCCTTTCTTCCTCAAAATGTTGGGAATGATTTGACTGAAATGTGATGTATGCAGCTGTACAGGGCTCAGACAAGGTAAGTCAAAGGATTTCTCCACGATGATGGGATTTCTTCGTGATGATGATTGAACAAGATTGTTGAAAATTGAATTGTATCCTGCAGAGAAAAAGGAATATTTGTCTCTAGGCCTGTCTTCATCAGCTCAAGATTGCCAAATAACCTATTTTAACTAATCCGATCGCAAATTATCCAGCTAATGTGCATCTTCATCAGCCCTCAGTTGCATTAGCTGGATATTTGGTCAAGATAATCATCCCAAGATATCTTGGGCTAGTTTGCAAAATATCCTGCAATTTGTCCAGTGCCTCTTCACCAGCCCGAAGACTCGCACTATGCACGAACGCTGAGCAAAATATCTTGAGCTAATTTCTTGAGCTCGAGTTTCGAGTCTCGAGCTGATGAGGACGCGATTTGTAACTTCAGGCTTATTTCCCAAATCAGAAATAGCGGGCTATTTGGCAATCTCGAGCTGATGAGGACAAACCTTATGACATTTGCTTAAAATTGCCTTCAGCAGTGCTGCAATAATGTTGAGAATGATTTGAAGGCTCGTTCAGATATGACCCAGGAAAACTTGATTTTTTAATTTTTTATTATGACATAAAGTGTAATATGCTTCATATTTCTGTATCATGTAACACAGATCTCGTTGAATACGTGTACATGTGAACAGAAATCAAAGTGGTTTTTTTGTTGGTGTTTTTTATAGCAGTTTACTGTGCTATATCTGAACATTTCTTCATCAAAACAGTTTTGAGAGTTAATGAGAAAGATGTTTTATTTTGATAAGATTTCTGAGGCAGAATGATTTCTACTTCATGTCGCATTTTGAGTCTGTGTTAAATAATGTGAGTTGATCCCTTTCTGTCTCTCAACAGACAAATTTGTATCAAGAAACAACTTTTCATATATAAAAGGTCTCTTTAAATGATTTTATTCTGCCTCGTAAATTTATGAAAAATATTGATTTCGTTTTTCTTCATAACCCAAAATATGGTTGTAATGGACTTGACTCTGGCCTTTTTTAAATCTTGTACATTCAATTTGACTTTCTATAGTTATATGACAGATTATATGAATATGATTATTATTGAATGCTGAGCGAGACATACATTTACATTTGTATTTGGATATTGCATGCTCTTAGACTTATGATCTGGTTTGCCTACAACATGTTCATGAATATTCACGATAATGATATAAAAGGTTTTACATTAAAAAGTCTCTAGAGCATGTACAGAGCCTAATATATTCAACTAAAAATGTATGTCTGGCTTTGCATTCAATAATAATCATATTAATATACTCTGTCATTTTGAGTTGAATATATAGGCTCTGTACATGCTCTAGAGACTTTTGATTTGTCTTGCATACATCTTATTCATGGTAATGATATACAAGGTTTTACATTAAAAAGAATGGTGTCTGTAAAATGAAATGGCTGTGTATGAATCCTTGAAAGGATCTGGTTAAGAATAGATTCTTTAAAGAAAAGGTATTTCAGCTATAAGTCATTGTGAAATGCTATGCATATAAGAGTATTGTAGTAAAATTACAAACTCATGTAAAATTTCATGTAAATGTTGTATAAAAGCAGATTTCTTCATTATATGTCATTTTGTTTATGTTTGAATTGTTTTATATCAGAGTTTATGAAATTGGCCATTAATAAGATATTTGTTTTTCCATAACACTTCATAAATTAATATACCAATGCTTTCATAGCTGTAAGGGCTAAACAGAAAGTTGTCCACCAAGAACAAGAAGGGTGCTAAATTGTATAATGACCTAAGCTATGTGAGTTTAATGTTTCCATGGTAACATAATAAAAGTTCAGTTGTACAGAAAATTTAAAAGAATATGACCAAATCGTATATTCAGATTGAACAAGAGTACACATTTTTCATACCATTGTATTAAGCATTATATTTCTTTGTAACTATACATTATTAGAATATGATCGTAAAATTGTGTGTATGCACTACACAATAAAGTGGAGTATAACCTACTGAAAAGCTTCTGATTTTATGGAAAGCTGTTTGTAGGAACATAAGCGTTGATATAAATAAACAGATCTACAGTCAAATCTGCTTTTATAGCAACCACCTGTATATAGGAACCACTTCTCTTCGAAAACACAACATTCTTTTTTTTTCCTGGAATAGCATTTCTCATTGGAAGTGTGTACTAAAGGAACCTGTACATAAAGACCACCCGCCTATCAAAAACACTTTTCTTGTCTCCCTTGAGTGGTTTGTATATACAGGTTTCAATATATTTACTTTACATGTAAAGGTTATGGAAGAGATGTTTTCTCGTTGCAAATGCCACCCCCATTTCCATCTGTCAATTGGGCCACATAATGCCGAAAGCATGTTTCCTCAGCTGGGAAATTTCCCAAGATTCGCCTGACAACGATTGATGTTTTTGATGAACTTTAAATGTTGGAGCTTGCAGAAAGCTGTATTTCTCTATAGACCCCCAAAACGTGTTCTGTCAGAAAGCACTCTTTAATGAGAGTGTCAATCAGACATATACCCATCGAACATTCAAAGTCAGATTAAAAAACTCGCCTAACACAAGATGCCTTCAACAAGTTTTCTTTCTACAGAAGTAAACTTTTATCTGTTGACTTCATCTCCATTTCAAATTCTTTTGTAACAGCATTTAATCATCATGAATTAGAAGGACAACTTTATATACCATGCAATTTTAATATAAAACTGATAGCGTGACCAATTTATATAAATATTAGTCAAATTTGGTTTTACATTTTTATTTCATTATTTATTCAGATTGTGATCTATTTGTGAAACCAGGCTTATGCACATTTTGAGATGTTGGATGGTTTTAAGACATCAATCACTGTGTTCAAACTACCAAAATATGTCAAATAGATATACAAAAATCATGTAGATATACTATAATTAATCAACTATTTTTGGTCTGAATGTGTTTAGCATTATTTTGAACCAAACTCATTAAAAAAACACTATAGTCTGATCATGGTATTATATAATAATTGTATAACTGGGCGGGGCTTATAGTGAGCGTGCGCTGATGATTGGCTAGCTGTCATATGTCAGCTGACCTCTTCAGAACCATTTTTTAAAAACTATGTTTCTTCATATCACGTTTGTCTCAAGTCTGTCGGCCTCCTTCCAGGCCTGATAATTACCTGATTTAAATAGGTTTCCCAATTGTTTTATTTCTTCCCTATTTTTCTTTTTTTCCCCATGATCTCCCCCCCCCCCCCGATTTTACTGATTTTACCCTTATTTTCTCTATTCTTCCCTATTATTCCCCAACTTTCTTACTCAAAAGGGGGGGGGGGAATGTTGTTAGATGTCTACCACCCCCCCCCCTACCCGAATCCTCTTCCTTTTTTTTTTCCTCGTGGTTGAGGGGGGGGGGGGGGAACTTTTTTTTTTTTTAGTGATCACTCTCAACCCTGCCCCCTACACAACACAATTATTTTTTTCATATGACGTTTCTTGACCGTCTGAATAGGCTTTTAGATTACTCCTGACTCTAATGTTAACAATGTCTATGTTTAGAAGCTCTTGACCATCCTCAATTCCTTGAAAACTTTCCAAACCCTGGATACGCTCTCAAAGGATGTTGAGATGGATGGTTGAGCGGTGTAGGTGATGGGGAGATTGTCTATCAAACCTGTTATTGTAGCTTTGTTTCTTGGAAAATGTAAAAAAGGGGAAAATCAACATTAAGAATGGGCGAGGGAAGGGGGGGGGGGATTGTCACATTAGCAGACAGGTGCACTGTTATTCTTTTGACAGTCAAAAATAGAAAAGAAGTAGGTGAGTGTTTCATTCAAAGTTTCTAGAAACATGTGCTTAGGAAATCAGAAATACAAACCCAAGTGTGTGACACCCAATCTGAGCGGTTCCAAGCAACATGTTTGCTGCCCTCTTATGGTAAGCGTATGACTTGAATAGGACAAAAATAGCTCCTCCGTATTCTGAGGGTAATGGAAAACTGTTTCAGAATTTCAAACTACCATCTCCAATGATTGCATCAAAACCTAAATCCATGTTGTGAAAATGTCTAACCGTAATGCCTCCCTCTTTTGACAGCTAATAGGACAGTTTTATCAGACAGCAAGTATCAAGAGGGAAAAGGGCACCTGCTAGTTGCCATAGCAACCGTCTCTTACAAAGCATGGGGCTTGATGGATGCTGAATTGAACCAAGGCTTTTTTTCTCTTTATAGAGATCTACCCTGCATCTATTTTAAGGGTGATCTGTATTCCTCTTTCTTCTTGTTGAGGATCATGTCTTATTTAGCTCCAGGGATTTGAAGAGTAATACTGATAAGTTTTTTTTTTTGTAAGGTGAAATCCAGGCATCCATCAAGCTTCTTGAGGTTTGCAGTTTGTGGAAAAGGTCAAATTTGACATCTAGACAGGCAAGATGAAAGAGATCAAGATCACACACATTTACAGCGCATTTGTATCCCTTGGATGACTAAATATGTTTGTCAACAAAAACAAAACACACAAGAACAATTTTGTGAGTAACCCAGAGATTTGAACCGCAACTCTTGGTAACTTGTTTATCCTACTCCATGATTTTTTTTTATTATTCTCTTCCAAAGTCATTATAAATTAAATTTATCATCAAAATAGAGTGTGAACATAGACCTATTACAGTCTGAACATTTAGACTAGTCAGTGCATGCCTTTCTCCATCCCTCAGGAGTGCATTGACCTCTTCCAAGGTCACTTGAGGTCAAGCTTTGTCTTGGAATCAAGGATAATGGTATTGTCAAGATTACAGGGTCCCTGAGGAGCATGGGGGCGATATTTAAAGCTCCCATATCATGTAAAACAGCTGGGAGGAATCATAAATATCGTTCACAGATCCTGTTAAATCTTTCTTTTGTTATTTCCACAAGTTTCTGATAAGCATTAATCCCTCAGATAATCAAGTAGATTTTATATTTTTTTTGTAAAATCAATTTGGATGAGTACTTTGTGAAGTTAGTGTGTTGTGTGAATGCACCAGTGCACAGTGAGTAGTGCATATGTGTAAGTGAGAAGTAAGAACAATTCCTGGTATTCAGTACCCAACAAAACAAACTAGTACGGAAGGGGATGTGCCCTCAACCCTGTTGATTTCTCTGTATTAGCCATGGCAAATATAAATGAATATGGATCCTCATTCATGAGTATTATTTGTATATAATATAGTGAAAGGTACTACTAGAGTATTACTCAGTTAGGAATTCTGAACCCCCCCCCCCTCTTGGTAGAAAGGTGTGAATTAGATAATTAGGGGGAAATAACTCAGAATAAATTGAATATGTAAGTGAATGTTGAGTTGGACCATATATTTGTTATACTGTACACCTCATCAATTTAGCCTTGCACGGCTGCCATTGAAGTTTTCATCTAATAAACCATTATGAATGAATGAATATATAATAATGTTTATACAAATAAATGATTTTAAATTGACCCTCATTCATATGTATTATCTCTCTCTATAACATTGGGTACTACTACTAGGTACTCAGTATGGAGTTGTAGAAAGGTGCAAATAAGAGAATAAGGCAGAATTAACTCCTGATAACTTGACATAAAAGTTACCTCTGTATAGATTGGTATTATTTGAAAAGTACATACCCCTGTACAATATATACAGACACTAAGGCAAAATAGTGCTTTTGCATTGTAAAAAATATTCTTTTACAGGGCTAAGTGCAGTGTAATTGAATCACAGTGATTTCTATAATGTATCTTTCTTGTTTTCCAGAGATCCATTGAAGCTGTCTATTTTGTTGCTTATGGATCCGATTTAATTCTTCACTGTGCTTTTGATAAAACAAAATAATCAGACATCTGTATGAATATAAAATGATAAGAAAATTAATATTGGAGATAAAATTTAAATTTCATCATCAGAGCAATAATTTAGAGCCAAAGGATGTTGTTGACTCATAATGTTACCTAAAAGTAATTTCCCTCTGGCTCATAATAGACCATAATATTCCAATTTACCTTGAAACATAATGAACCTGTATTATAACCACACACAGATAATTCTGTGATCTCAAAAACCAATTACTCTAGCCTGATCTTTTCAAGCCAAAATTGCTTGTACATGGAAATCTTCGCCATGAGCCTATATCGAAAGGCTGCTTTCCACACTGATCTAAAAAACAATTACTCTAACTCGTGTCTTTTCAAGCCCTAATTGTTCGTTCACGAAAATCCTCGCCATTTCAATTAAGATATTAGATTTTTGGATAAAACGGTTTTACGACCAGATAAAATAGATCATCACAATGCCTTTAGCGTTACAGGTAGTATGTAATTGCCCACAGTGATGATATAAATGTACTGATAAAGGGATGATTTCAACACTGCAAAGTATATTTCCTGCCCCTCCCTACACCAACAATGAGATTATTATTTGTACTGATCGTAAAACAAAATCTGAATGTTTTGTATACAGTGACCGTTATTTCGCTGCTGAATTTTCTTTTTAGTCATGTAGAAAAAGAAAATGAAAAAGAAGAAAGAAAATAAATGTACATGCATATAAATGTCATCAGCTGTCCGCAAAAATATGAAGAATTTGCATCCCACAATACTGAAATGTTATTAAAGATCATTCACTTGTTGTGTTCTGTGAATAGATCTGAATCCAGTAATTCCAGCTGCTGTAGAAGGATATTTAGGTGTGTTCTTGCCATTTATTTGACATTTCCAGCTCTTCATGCTCAACTTTAGGCCTCGGCTTGCAGGTCATCGTCCTATATTGCAGTATTTGATGAGGATCAAAAGGTTGCAGCTTATTCCTGGACATTTGCTCTTTAATATTTCCAGAAATGTTATCCAGATCTTTCATTTTCTTTCCACCTTGGCATTAGATTTAATACTCTAAATGATACTTAAAGGTAAAGACCAGTATTGGAAACACCCCAATTTCAAAAAATGAAATGGAAGCTCTCATTACCAATCATGTGAAAGAATATGTTTTGACTAATACATGATGATAAAAAATTTGCCGGGAAACCGCCTACTAATTGATATATTTGATATATTTGGTAAATTAGTTTATCTACATGGTCTGTGAGAGATAAACGCAAGTGTCTCGCACGTGTGCGTATAGTCCCATATACATCTTTCCGTGTACAGTGCTTGTAACTTTACGAAGACTGGGCCATATTTCTTATCATATTGATGATTCCAGAACCTTGCAATACACACAAATTCTTATATGCTAGATGATCGACCTTTTCTGGTCGATTCCACACCGTTTCTTTCACGATGCAATCGCATGACCAGAAATCAACTTCATCTTTAATACTTTTATTTGGGGGGGGGGGGGATTCTATTTAGAGATGATGAGTGAATCAGAAAAGATATATATTGAATTTAATTGAACAACTGCAAGACAAGGAGCAAGAAGGTCTTGAAGTTTTCAGAATTTTGTCTAAATCTAGTGTTTTATTCCTTGGCTTTATTATTTTTTTGTATTATGTGTGATGTTTAATTTGCTTTTCAAAGATGCTATATAGTTAGATGAAGAAATGAAAAGCAAAAATTGAGAATATTAACTTTCTCAAAACTTTGTCTAAATCTACCGTCTCTTTCTACCTTGCTGATATTCTGACATTCTGTGTAGCATTTGAAATTGAAATTCGATCTCCAGATATCATGTGGATTTTGAGAAAAGGTGAAACAGTTTTTAAAAGTTTAAGTTTGAGCTATACTCCAGAATTGTATCAAAATCTGTCATTCTTTCCAACTTAAATGGCTCAATATTTGATAATATGAGAGATATTTTGATATTCTATGTCAAGATGTCAGGTGAAATGATTTAATATGAGGGAACAGAAGTTGAAACTTTTGACTGACCTTTTCTAGTATTATGTCTAAATCTACATTTCTATTCTATGTTGGGTTTATATTTGGTACTCTGTGTGATTAATATTTTGATTTGAGATGCGAAATGATATGAAATATATAAAATTACAAGCAACAAGTTGAATGTTTGGTCTTAAACAGATTTTTCTTCTTCTAAATCTTCTATGTTATAGTTCACCTTGACTTTATATTTTGATACCCTGTTTGATATATAATATTCTATTTAGAGATGACATACATGTGTGGATTGATATGAAACAAGGAGCGGAAAGTCCAACGTTTGTTCCTGAACTTTCCTCACATTTAGTCTGAATCTTTACTTCTTTTATCACCTTTATTCTGTGGGATGTTCAATATTCCTTTTGACATTCAGATTAGAGATACCTTATAGGTCGGTATTGAATTTTGAGAGACAAAAAGATTGTTATTGTCATCATAAAATGATCTTGAACTATACCACAATATCATATGATTCCATCCCTCCTGTCTAACATAGATTTCATATTTGATTCCTAGGTTGCTAAACTCTCCGAGGTAAAAATGGATAAAATAAGAGAGCATTGGCCTTTTCAACATTGTGTGGAACACCCTTAACATTGACTATTATTTATATTCCTACATTTAGATTTGAACTCTATTCTTTTACACCAAGCCCTGCATTCGGCCTTCTTGTAAGATTGATTTCAAATTGAAAATTCCACAGAGTCTGCGATCCTTGAAGTATCTTGGTCGTTAATAATGACCATCATAATTATATCTCTCAGTGGTATGCTTTATAGTACCTTCAACCTAGGAGATTTTTTGTTAGGCTAAGGCATAGTAGGGGCAGCAGCATTGTGGTGTGTGGGGTTTCTTGTTGGGGGGGGGGGGGGGGGTGGGAAGGAGGGTGAGGGGCACCAATTTTACTTAGTTGAAGAAATGCAAATGAACAAGGCCATTATTTGAGGGAGGGTGTGGGACAGGGTTATAGCATCTCCATTTCATGTTCCTTTTCCCCTCTCCCCTTTTTCATTTCTCCCTTCCTTGCCCCCTCTCTTTCTCTCTCTCTCTCTCTCTCTCTCTCTCTTTCTCTGTCTGTCTAGCCATTTGCCCTAGTGCTACACCCCTTCATAAAGATGGCTAAAGAACTCTGAACTTTCAAATGTGATTATCTTCTTTTCCCCCATCTGTTTTGAGCGAGAGTGGAGTTAACTGTCTGTAAACTAATATACAGGCTCCAAACTGACAGCCTTACTCTATGTTGTAATTTATATATAGTTTCTTATATTATGCATGATATAATACAAGCACAATTTGACAGAAGATGCATGCAAATGCTCTTCCAAATTCGTAGGTGATAGGTAAATATTTGAAAATTTCCTCCATTTTGATTATTCAGTATTACATCTTTAAATATTTACAAGATCAATATTAACTGAATTTGCATTTTGATTGAATTATACTTATTACATTGAGCTTAATATGGATGCAAGATCTAGCTGACATTTAAAAAACTTTTTGGTTTTATTTTTTGGTTTAAATCCATCTTTAAGTTACAATTTGATTGAAACAGAAATGGATTCCATCTTTTTTTTCAGCCAGCGGTCACTCTTTATTAAAAAAACAAATTTGTGCAGCTGACAATTTGCAGATTTTTGTGATGAAACATCTGCAGATAAAGGAAGTTGAAAGAAAACTGAAAGGATAGAGGGAGATGGAAAATGGACTCATCGACAAACAATGGGCCTGAATCGTGACTTTTCCCTACCAACCAACGAGCGAGCGTTCAATTTAGAGATGTGATCATAATGTATTTGATGGAGCATTGCCACACATGTCGGTGGGAGGGTGGGGGTACTCTCCATCTCTTTGTTGACTGTCTCCATGGCAACATGCACTTTAATGGCTTCCCTACAGTTGCCATGGTGATAATTACCAATGTAGAAAGAAAGGGGATGGATAGAATGAGACAGAAAATGCCACAATTTCGTCCTCCCCTCCCTTTTTCTTCATCAGCATGAATGCTTGTAATAGCTGTGAGCTTGTATGCTGGGAATTTTACCTTCTGTGTCAATGTTTTGAGAGTGTAAAATTTGATATACAGCCTGCCTGGGCTGTTTATCACCAGCCGAGAACGAGAAGGGCGTAACGCCCCTGATTCTCCGTCAAATAATATAACTCCAACTCCTTTCTGACGCGGACCATATTATAGCTTTCCTTTTCTTATGTTTCGTGCTGGATTACCTCCTCCTTAAATTATGCAAGAGAATTCAGATCTAATTGGAAATGATAGAGAAAAGTAAATTCATGCCATGTTTCCTCATGGGTGTAATTGCTAAGGGCGAGGCATTTAATCATTACCAAATTTGCTATTACAAGCATCCATGTTCTAATTTCTTCCTCTAGTTGATTTTGGTGGAAGGGGGGGGGGGGGTGGTAGAGTAGATACTAAGTGAAAATCACCCACACCATTATAGATCTTATACTGGAGTTAACGCCCTTCTGAGTCCAAAAACATACAATATGCAAGATTCTTCTTTCCCTTTGCACTTTGCAGTATCACTATAAGCAATTTTACTGTACTACCATGGAGAGAGGGGTGCTTTAATTGTCTCCTCGAGATAGAAGGCCGTTTGATAATTAATAAATTTGACATAGATTTAATACCCCTCTGGCTCTTAACAGATGATTTCCTGCCTCATTAAAACAATACAATTAGAAGAATTATTGTAACCTTGTGCAATAGTAATTTCCTGTAATAGTCCAAATGATTGCTTACGTGACTGATTTGCCACAGTCAAGGTCTGTAATTAATGACCATAATAACACAGATTTATGCACTTTGTATTAAATTAAAAGGCGCTTTATAAATGCAATATTTTTATTGTTATTATTATTATTATTAATTTAAGGTTGGTTGGCGACAGAAATACATGTCTCATTGCCTAAATTTGATTCCCAGATTTTGACACAAAATCATCAATAAAACACAGATACTAATTCATTAATCACACTGATCCCCCCAAAAAAAAAATTGGACAGTTGGAATTGCTTTATATCAGATTTGGAAGTATTAAGCCCTTAACTCACAGATTTATTCATTGCCATAGGGTTGATATATGGGCCACCCAGTTCCAGTAGGCAATGGCTTATTAAAGCCTCGTTCAGACATGCGGTGGTCAACAACAGTTTCTTTTAATGATGACGTAAAGTGTAATGCACTTCATCATTTATGTGTCCTATAACACAGTGCTATTATTTGAAGTGATTACACAGAGGACCTTCATTGGGCCCAGCCGTAATTCATTTAAATTTTAAAAAGAAATGCAGCTGATATTTGCAGTGATTTACTTCATCATTCGTAAAAGAGCCTTGACTGAGGTTTGAGAAGATTAAGGTAATAAAATTAGGTCTACATGAACAGTCAATCTGGTGTTAATTAATGGCCACCTCTTTATGAAGACCACCTGTCTATAGTGGCCAATCATATTGCATCACCCTGTCTAGAATCGCCACCTGTCTAGAATCGCCACCTGTCTACAATGGCCACTTTGTGTGCTTCCCTGGGTGTAGCCCTGGGTGTGGTCTGCAGGTTTGACTGTATTCCCCCCTCCCCCCCCCCCCACTCAGGGAACGGAGGTACCGCATGCGTGTTCCCAAAATCTCTGGCTCGTAACAAAGAAAAAGATCTACCCGTATTGACTTTACACACCAGACTTATGCTGAAAAGGGGGGGGGGGGGTGCTTGGAATACGCATATGCGTACCCTAAATAACACTGAGTGGGGGGGGGGGGGGCGGGCTGTTTTCGTAATCAATTTAATGACATTTGGACGTTAATGAAAACTATCATTGTGATTTTTATCTTTATTTATTTATATTTTATATATCATTCAGTTGGCAACATAATACACCAGTTTACAGTTGTGTGCGCCATTTTAAACAAAGCCAATGACCTAGAGGTCATGTATTTATGCGTAAATTAGGATTGCGCCCATGCAAATTATGATGATATCACTGCCTTACGCGCTGTGTTGTGCGCGCACATCATCATTTGCATGGGCGCAATCTTAATTAACGCATAAATACCAGAGGTCAGAGGTTATTGGCCCCATTTTGGGGCCAATGACCCGAGGTCAACTGTCTGCGCATGCGCACTGATACAACTGTAAACTGGTGTATTATCCAATGTGATCCAAATCATCTTTTGAAAGCCAGAAAGGCATTATTACCTTTACATGAAGTAAAGGACCCTCTGGTTCTCAGCTGATGATATTAAAAAGGTTCAACACGATGGCGAATAAATGTCAGGTGTAGAAGAGTCCAGGCATTTCCGCCCATAGTAACGCCCACGCTATGCCATTAAAGCTAGTAGTCTTGATGTTCATACTCATAAGCATTGGAAATAAACATCAATTTTCCTGAGTGACTATTAATTATGTATTTATATCACACCTATCTCAATAATATAGCCACTAGACAAAGAAATATTGTATTTGATAGTCTCGATCATCAAGACTCTGTTTAACACAAAGTTATGGGAGCATGTTGTGATGCGATGAAAAGGAACTCGCAGTAAGTGTCTTTTCACAAAGACTAGGCAATCTCTACACATATGTGTGGATGTAAGTTGGTATTATAGCTGGGTAATCGCAATGCTTGCTTCAGTATGTCAAATGGGGAGGTGTCCGTTGCAGCTGTGGATGTTGATGGTACCCCTCGTTTACCTTTCCACGATTAATGAGATCGCCAACTCTTCCTCCAGTCTCCTAGCGGAATTCCTAGGTCCAACTCTGGGAGGAGGCAGCTCTGTGCGTTGATGATTTTGTTGTGTGGATGCTCTCTTGTGGAGGGGGGATTGCTCATGGAATTACGTGCCCCCCTTTGAAAAAACTTCAGTGCAAGATTTACTTTGTTAACAGTATTGTCAAATAACCCTGGAATTGGGATTTTTGTTATTGATGGATCTGATAAAGAGATGCATTGCTCTTTTGTTCATCCCTGTGGATACCTCAATAACTGATGCAAAGTGATTCAACAAAGTGCTGCATTTTTCATCTGATATGTGTGAACTTCGAAGAAATCTTTGATGATCTAGTTATTTTCAACGTTACATACTCAGGGATATTCTGGAAATCTCTTCAGTGAGCTCTGATATGATTGTGTGTCTAGCCTTCTCTTATGATATTTCTGGATATTTTTGACAATTTTCTCAGGAATTGTTATGGTGAGTAAGTGTTCTTCATTAATGGAGCAAGGGGAGTGATCAGACCCTATAGGAATATAGCATCATGTATTCGTTGTTATTGTTTTCCTTCAAAAATCACAAAAATATATTCCTCTGTATATTTTGGGTATCATACTAGTCTACTAGAAAAGTTTGTTAATATCAGGTTCAGCTATTACTTCTTTAGAAATTAGAGTTGGCTTGGTATAGTGGTTCATTCTCCTGATCCTTAATCCAAGGGTTGAGGGTTCAAATCCCAAGCTGTCATTACACTGTTAAAACAAGTATTAAAAAACTGCGGGTTAAAAAATTGTTGATTAAAAAACGCTCAACGTTGGTTAAAAATGTAGTGTTGATTAAAATTTACTTTTAATCTTGCGTTGGTTAAAAACAGTGTTGATCAAAATTATTCCTTTTAACCTATGTTGGTTAAGTCTAAGTCGTTGGCAAAAATTGTAACCCAGCATGGATTAAAAACAAAATTCCGACAGTAATGAAAGCCCCCTTCCGGTTAAAGTTTAATCAATGTTGATTAAAGTACTGGTCACGTGACCCAACGGAACGATATCGAAGCGCGTAGCTAGCGATCGCTCGACATACAAATAAAGTACATGCAAAGTACACGCAGTTTACGCATGCGACAAAATTAACAATGGAGGTTGTCGCGAGGACCTGAGAAATGGGGGTTTGGACGGTCTTATCTCCGTGTTTTCAGGTAAGAAATTATTTTAATATTATCATCATCAATTCTAAGATTGTAAGGAAGAAGTGAAATAAGGTTCTTGCTCAAATCAAAAACGATTTGTGTCCCCTAGGCTGTACGTAGCTCAACTAATAAGTAGCATTTTTCTTGCACCGTGCACCTGGCTAACGTAAGCACACACACACTCATCAGTCTGCAAGAATCTTCAACCGTGAAGGATGCAGACCCAATTAAAGAAGGAGAAGTGTAGGCCTATTACGGATCACCTACCCAAATTGCATGCATGAATAATAATCTTATTTTTTAAATCTAATTGTATCTAATTGTTTGAAACAATTAAATATAAAATAAGATGTCATCATGAAGTGAAACGTCTTCATGCATGCAATTTGGGTAGGTCATCCGTTGCACTTACTGGCTGAGCTACAACCTACGGGCCGGGACACAAAGCGTTTTTAATTTGAGCAAGAACCTTATTTCACTTCTTCCTTCCAATCTTAGCATTGATAATAATCATATTAAACCATTTCTTATCTGCAAACACGAGGATAAGACCTCCAAACCCCCGTAAGTTTAACCAACAGTGGTTATAACTGTAACCAACAACCCACTAAAGTTTAACCAACATCGTGTGAATCAAAAAATAATTAACCTACAATGGTTACAATTTTAACCAACGACCCATGTAAGTTTAACCAACAACATGTGAATCAGCCCCGAACAAAGCATAAATAACCAACAAAAGATTAAAGTTTTAATCAACAAATGGTTAAAGTTTAATCAACACCATTTTAACCAACATTGAGCAAATTTTTTTAACCAATAATTGATTAAAATTTGTAATCAACCACAGGTTAAAGTTTTAATCAACAGGCTGTTGGTTAAAGTTTAACCAACGATTGTGTGATTCACCTGGTAATCCGTGGTTGATTAAAATTTTAACCAACTTGATTAAAAATTGTAATACTTGTTCTAACAGTGTAATACACATTTGCCACTCTCTACCCAGGTGTAAATGGGTAACCTTGCGATGCTAGGATTGAATGTCAGACCAGGAAGACACAATGTTTTGAAAATACTGTCAAATCTCCACCCCTTATAAATGCTACTTAACACTTCCGTTTTAATGGTGTTGTGGTTTAGTGAATTATCTCTTGACTCTCAATCTAATGTTTTTAAGGATCTGACTCCCAGCACTGCTCTAATGTCCTCTGGCAAGACATTAAACTACATTTGCCACTCTCCACCCAGGTGTAAATGGGTACCTGGCAATTCATGGGGTAATAATTGCAGGGCCTTCGGGAAGAACAGCATTGATGCTGATGAGGCTTCCTAGGTAATTCTTTTTTAAAATTATCATTAGCGATTTCTTCAGCATTTTGAATGTGGTCTATGGAAATGCCTTTCCAGAGCTTGGTTGGTGTTTGCTCATGAAGCGTCAATAAGATGTGAACACACATTTTGTGTGTGCAGAATTAATGACTTTCTTGCTATCACCAGACAATATTTGTTTTGGAGGGAATGAATGTAAAATTCCTTATATATCGAGTAACGGTTGTGCCTTGATTCAACTTGTTTGGGGATCATTTTAGAAATTTGCCTGAAGCAGTATGTATCCTAATTGCTCATTAAAGCGAGCGAGAGGATTGACTCACGGTTGAATAAAGCATAGAGAGATTTTAATAGCCAAGAAGGAAAGCTGTGGGCGAGGAAACAAGTTTCGGTTGCATGAAGAAACATCAGGTGTTGAAGTGAATAGAATTGGTTTCATACCATTTTAACAGCCTGCATAATTAGGAAACTAATATTAGATCAGTATCATGTAGCAAAAACAATGAAGTATTTTGGTTGAAAATAAGTTATTTAGCTTACTTATTGTTTTGAAGCAAAATTACTTCACAATAGTGTAAAGGACATCACACACTTCATGATCATCTTGTGATTTGATTTGGGAAGAAATGGCATTTGTATTAAGTAGGAAATCTAAGCAGACATCATCTTTCTGATTTAGCTAATAAATATGATAAGAATACTAACAACCTGAATTTATATTCATTGGACACTTCTAGTAAGAGTAAAAGGCGAATTGGCTTCAAATCATAGAGGAATCGAACGACTCGTATGACGTCCATTTCGATTTAGATTCTGAGCCAGTTTAGCTTTTTCCCATCCCAAGAAAGCATGAATTCCCTTGAAATGAAGATATTCTAAATCATATGTCTATTAGATCTTCGGTCATTAAGATAACATCTTTGAAGTTCTGTATCAAATCCCATGTCAAATTCTTCTAAACTCAAACCGTAGTCAGATCGTATAGTCTGCCATGGGCTGAATTAAGTGGCAAAACAAAACAAAACAGAAATATATAATGGAGTGCAATAGCTCCTATTTATATCATGACATTTCACCTTCACAATTTTTTTTAACGAGAATGGCTTTGTACATGATTTATGATCCACCCCACCTACACTTCCTGATCAATAGTCTGACTTCAAGGCAAAACTATTTTGTTCCCTCTCATATTGGAAATACAGTTATTATTCTGAATTAAAGTTGCGTAGACGACCCACGCCTAGTTTGAAGGCGCTAACCCTTTTCAGTCGTTTTGCCTAACAATGTCTGCCTAATGAGACTACAGTAGACACTGTACTGAAGCTGCTACACCAGAAACTGGTAGATCTAGGCTCTGCTCAAGGGTTTAGGAATCGGAGTAAAGTGTCATATTACAGTCTGTGATTGCAGACTAACCCTACTCAAGTTAAGAAATGATGATATATGATAACAATAATAATAATAACATTCGGTTCTAATAATATTTGGAGACGGAGTTGAATTTGTCTCAATGAGACGGATGAAAGAAAGTCATTTCGCCTTTGAGGTAGGCTAACCACACTATCTCAGCTCATCTCTCAGAAAGCCTCGTAAATCTGTTCACCCATTACTCTGATGAGCTACTTAAGCAATTAGCTTGTTCATTTCATACCTAATACTTAGACATTATCATTGTTATTGATGGTGGCTTATACGCCTTTATACCTTCTAAATGGGATGCTTGCTCTCAAATGGATAACCGTAAGGCCTAGTTCATACATGGGATGATAAACCACCAGGGCTGTTCACACTTGTTCCGGTTACATTTGCTCCTTGGTCTGTTACACTAACAAAACTCCTAACTTCAGCCCTAGCCCTGGACCCAAAACTATACCTATCCATAAACCTAACCCTAATCCTAATCTAAAACTCAATTATAACTCCTACACTGACCTACAGTAGTAAAAATAAACTAGTCTAAAACTAGTCAAAAAATAATGAAAAAAAAACGGCAAAGAAAATGTGTTTTTTTTGTAATGCTTTTTACTACTCTGAATATATTGTACATCTGTCATTTGTTCCAGTTCCTTAGCCAAAAACTATGTTTTTTTTTATAAAAACCTTGGATGAAATCAAAACTGCAGCATGATTGCAGCGACTTTGGAAAGACCAATTTAGGGCAATTTCAAGAGCCTTGTGCTTCACCGGGCCCATTGAATTTGGTAAACGAGACAATAGGGTATTCCATGTCTATAATCCGAAAATTATTTCTAAGGCATATAATACTGTATTGAACTTGCCCTTGACCTTATATTATGAAAATAGTTGTGATCGTGTTTGAAGTTATAATTTTTTGATGTGGAAGAAATTTCTCTTTATTTAACATGAGTATATAGAGCAGCAAAATTACAGCAAATTATGAAACCTTCAAAATATTATGAAATACAGAAATAATCTTATTTGCCATCATAGTAATTTCTTTCTCCTTTGCACTTCATAAATCAATGCCTAATGAAATATGAACAGATCTTCTACTTTGGTTATTTATGTCTTTTTTTCTTCTTCCTGGCAGTGCTTAATAGATTTAATGGGTTCCCTTCCATATTTTATAGCTGCCCATATGTCGTTAGCCTTTTTAATTTTTTGTATTAAGGGTAGCCTTTTCTGTTTGTATTATTCAATTTGATATTGTCTGTTGTGACCTAGAAGGGTCTTACAGCCTTTTCACACACAGCTAAATTTCTATAAACATGACTAGTATAAACGTGTTTCGAACGTGTTTAAACTAATAACGAGCCTTTCACACACAGAAATTTCGGTGCGATCGTTAATCGTTTCGTGATTAACTACTGCTCGTAAAATGCGCAGTAGTGCCATTGCGCATTGAAGGTCATGTCATATCAATCAAAGCACACGCTCCATCCAGTTTAAACACGTTTAAACACGAATAACCTTTCACACACAAAATGTCAAGCTCACTAGATACGAACTTCGTATCTGCAGCCTGCTTTTAGGGGCGTATGGATCGCGACTTCGTATCTATCCCAACATCGTATAAACGATGTTCACACTGGGAAATTTTGTCTATAAACATGTTTAAAACTTTACAATGATTCTAATCATCTCTAGATACGATGAATTTTAGCTGTGTGTGAAAAGGCTGTTAGCTCTTTGTTAACCCTTACAAGACAGGATTAATTTTTTAGGGCTAAATTAATCACTTATTGTTGTTCAAATTGGCAACAATAATATTGTTTTTTATTGATACATTGTTAGAATAAAAATGTAATGTCTCTAAAAACAACATACATGGGCAAAAGTGTGAGCAAAAAAAAGGTTGGACAAAATGGCAAATTTTGGTTGATTTGGTAAAAAGTTGAATCTCTAAATGTGTTGCCAATTTAAAGATTTCAAAGCAATATAGTTATGAAATTAAAAAAATTGATGCAGTGAGTGCAGAAATTGTTGCCCTTAATTTCTACTCATGCATCTGGTATGACTTTTAAGGCTCTGAATCAAACTTTACTAAGCAAAACCACAAAATGTAGAATCATTGTTGTGAAAGGGTTAAAGAATGTTACTATTATTTTGTATTCATTTATTTTATTATTTATTACTATTTCACCAGGCTGGTCAACTCTCTTTAATTAAAGAGTTAGATTAAGCTTAATTTAACTCTTTTAATTCTTGAAATAAAGTATTGTAAACATATACAAACACAGGATACAAATACAAATGTATGCACAAAACACAAATACATGCGTACAAATAAAATAGCGCATCTTCAAAATAATAATAATAATAATAATAAATTTAATTTATATAGCCCTAAATACAAATGTCTCTAAAATTTGGTAGAAGCTTGAAAATTTTGTGCTGCTATAGATATGACATATATAATAACATAATTTTCTTGATGAAGAAATGAAAAAAGAGGCACACATGACTGTTAGGGAAAGTAACTCAAACTTTTAAATCACTGGTAAAATGATAACAATATAGAGTTTGAGGTTCAGCTTGAAAGAATGATGAAATTTGGATTTCTTGCCACAAAGGGGATAAACTATTTCCACACACGACCCTATTAAAAGGACATCAGGTTGTTCGATGCTTGATTTTAGTTTCTACGCAAAATCCCCAATTTCAGGAGAAGAAAGAAACCAACACTCCATGAGATTATATAGGGCAATGCAATCTACCTTTGAAGCATGGTTTTATGAATTTATGAATAAAAATAGTTTACAACTTCTGAAACTTAGAGACTGTATTAGCACACCTCTATCTTTTGATTTCGGGGCTAAATCATTTTCTTTTTAGAACGAGATAGATTGAGGTGAAAAATGAAAGACTTTGAAAGAAATTGTATGGATTTCTGGAGGAATGATTGTAGCATGGTTGTATGAATTTATGAATAAAAATAGTTTACAACTTGTGAAACTAAAAGACCGGATTAGTGCCCCTCTATCTTTTGATATTTGGGCTAAATCATTATATTTTTTAGAACGAGATAGATTGGGGTGAACTATGAAAGACTTTGAAAGAAATTGTATGGATTTCTGGAGGAATGATTGTAGCATGGTTGTATGAATTTATGAATACAAATAATTTACAACTTCTGAAACTTAGAGACTGTATCAGCACACCTATATCTTTTGATTTTTAGGCTAAATCATTATATTTTTAGAACGTGATAAATTGAGGTGAACCATGAAAGACTTTGAAAGAAAAGTGTATGGATTTCTGGAGGAATGATGTAAACGTATTCATTTCTTTTGATCATGATAATAAAACAAGGAAAAGAATCTGTATCTTTCCTGGAGATAATATATTTGGCCAACTCAAATGTCAGATTTGTAAACCTAAACTCTTGTATGTACACCCTTCATAGAGGTAGATTTGAGAAACAAAGGGGGGGGGGGGGTCGGATTTTAAAACAGACAAGTATACAAGTTTTCGAGAAATTTGAAGGTGTTATCTTCTGTATAATTTTGTGTTGGCAGTAAAATATTTACAATTACAGTATTCCTTGGATAGTCATTCATGGCAAAGATTCTTTTGAATTCATGGGAAGAAAGTTTAAGAAAAAAGATAAATAAAATTATATTTAAGAT
Organism: Strongylocentrotus droebachiensis; assembly: GCA_035222895.1. Classification (NCBI taxonomy): domain Eukaryota; kingdom Metazoa; phylum Echinodermata; class Echinoidea; order Camarodonta; family Strongylocentrotidae; genus Strongylocentrotus; species Strongylocentrotus droebachiensis. The sequence continues at coordinate 65,548 of JAVYIG010003513.1, read as the reverse complement.
CATGAATATAAAACAAGTATAGATGCTGGGCATGTCCTGAGAATGAATGGTTTTCAAAGAAAAAGGAAATCACTATTTGGTACGTAGATAACGTTTTTTAATGATTAGAAACTGAATAATAATGTGGTTTTGTATGGTGTGATAAAGTAGATCCTGACTTAGCCACTTCCTGTATAGAAAGACCTCCTGTCTACAAATTAGACCACATGTTTAGTTTCCTTTTAAAATTGTTTCTCATTGAAACATGTACTAAAGGAACCTGTATATAAAGACTCTATGCCATGAAGTCCACTTTTCTTGTCTCCCTTGAATGATCTAAATATATAGGTTTGACTATAATTTCATAGGTTTGACTATAATTCCATCATGACTCTGTCCTCTCTCAACCCAACTGTTTTCATAAATAGATAATCATGATATATATAGAACCATGCATAAAAGTCAATTTTTTCTGGAGAAATATTGCATGAGGAAACGTTCTTCTTCGACATGTGTATAATATTCCTCTCGGAAGAGGTTCTTGATTTGCGAACTATCATTATCATGCATGACTTGTGACAACATTAATTCCAGCGCGGCAGCTCTTTCATCCCCCTATCAGTGCGAGCATGAATATTTTATGATGCTGTCTTTGTACAAAAGGTCTGCGATTGATCCTGATGGGATATTAATGTGTCGAAGCAAACGGGGGCTGGCATGAGCGACGGGGAAACGAGGCAAGAAGACAGATGCAAGTTGGCAACACAGAAAAGATGAAAGGAAAAGGGGAGAGTTGTTGTGCAGAGTTTTGGAATCGATTACATTTGGAGGTTCGGTATTTCCCCGCCCTTTTCAGTTGTGATTATTAGCTTAAAGAGAAGATCAAGCTTTGGGAAAGGTGAAAAATATCTTGTGAGTTTTGTTCTCATTCTTGTTTAATTGACGTGGCAGAGTATCATCGAAAATGTTTGCTCTGAAAATGATCACTCTTCAAATTTCCTCATATTCAAAATATGAAAAGAAACAGCTAAAGGTTGTGATGGACCACAACCGTCAAGCCACATTTTTGTGTAGTCCGATGTATTTACATTTTCGGGTACAGTGCATGTGACTTTTACTTTAAAATTTTGTTTAAAAAGTAGGGGCCACTTAATTACTTAACATTTTAATGATTTCAAACCTTACGTTATAAACCAATACTTATCTGCTACATGATCAACTTTTTCTACTCATTTCCACACAGTTTCTTTAACCATGCAATCGCATGACCAGAACTCAAGTTTATCTTGAACGAAAGAGAAAGTTGGGAGAAATGAAGAAATCATGAACTACATGGAACTTAATGTGCGCCTTGGGCGCTTGTTTCAAAAGGATTAGGCGCCTTGCAAATCTTATCTATTATTATTATCATCATAAATTCATTGTTTTATGTTTTAGTGGGAGGAAACAAATCAGATAGCAATACTAATGAGAATGATTGCTTTTAATGTTTAGTAGCTTATCCTTGGTAGCGGCATATATTTATGTAGTCCAATATTTTAGTTCCTTGCTTTTCTTTTTTTAAATAGCATAATAACATTTAATTCATCAACTTTTTCCTCACTTTGTTATTATTCTAATGGTTCTTGAAGTACAAACCTCATAAAATTACTGTTAAGGCATTAATTAGATGGGATATACTTGAGTGAGGTAGGTGGTTTGAGATTACGGTTTTGATTGTGGTTTTAAAAGTAGAAGCTATGAAATGATACCTATTAATTATTTATAGTGGTTTTAAAGGTAATCCCTTTTGCAGCCAATTAACGTCAAATTCTGCAGAACTTTGCAGGAATTATGAATATGTCACGTCTGTCCTATTTGTGAAATTTGAACATTAGCAGTGTTTAAATTATGTAAAGAAACCCATTTAATTTCAAGACTTCACTGTCAGACACTATTGAGTGACTGCCTGACGTTTTTCCTTTGGTAATAAACATACATAAAATGAGCTGTAAAGGGTACATGAGCATCAATAACCAAGGTGGCCTCTATCTAGAGGTGGCTACTAAGAAAGGTTTGAATGTAAATACTTGATTTCTTGTGCTTATAATTTTATTTTGTTATTGTTTAAAAGCTCGTTATGATATGCCATAAATGATATTTCATAATTTGTATACAAAGTCTTAAAATCAATATTAAAGATCATGATATGATTTATTAAAATATCCATTTCTTTGAAAGTGAAGTTGAAAGACAGAAGAACTTTTTACAAACTTAATTACATGATGGATAGACTACCATTAATCTTGAACGGTAAACACAGCGAAATAAGCATTCACTTGGAGAGTAAGCAAAAAAGTATAAAGTACCCCTGCATTCAAATTTGATCACAAATTTCTAATGGTTATGCAGCGACACGCTGCCTTCTTCTTTGCACTTGTGATAAAACGTGAAAATTTGTAGTTTCAGTTCTCATTTACACAACCTTCTGCCAATATTCTGTAGATGAGTAGTGGCAAAACCTTACTCATGAATAACAATATGATGAGGCATTGGCGGATGGAGTACGATTTATCTAGGCCAGGCTGTGGTATAACACTTCATAGGTTTGTTTTACATAATGAAATCGATAGCCTGTTCACACTGTAGGATATTTACATGAAACTTGTTAAAGAATCGTATAAAGAAATGTTGTTTAAATAAACTTTGCATAAAGAAACATTGTTTATAGAAACGTAGCATAAATAAAAGTTGAATAAATGTTATATAAAGAAACGTACAAAGAAATTTGTTATAAAGAAATGTTGTATAAAGAAAGGTTGCATAAAGAAACATTTTATAAAGAAACATTGTTTAAGAAACGTTGCATAAAGAAACATCATATAGAGAAATGTTGTATGATTAAACGTTGTATGAAGAAACGTTGTATGAAGAAACGTCATAAAAAGAAATGTATATATCTAAGAAACGTTGTTTAACAATGTTGACAATGACAGTTGGCCAATGATTATTGCACACTCATATTTAATCATATGATTATTGCACACTCATATTTAATCATATGATTTTCATAGATGCAACGTTCAGACTAGATCAGGACCCTGATTCTTTATCAAGTTTCTGTTTTGTTTCTTTTTATTAATAATGAATAATAAGATCAATTTGCATAGCGCAGCTTCTATATAGATATATACTCTAACTGTACTGCGCTGTGATGAAAATGAAACTCCCAACAGTGCTAATTTACAGTCTCACAACTCTGAACTATTAAAAAGTTCCTGAAAACAGGTGCATCTTCAACAAAACTTTGAAGACAGCAACGGATGAGGGATTTTGTATGTCTACGTATTGGTTTGAGTTAAAAGATAATAATTTAATTTGTAAGAGTACGACATTTAGACTAGGTATTTTGGATTACTACCCCCTATACCCCAAAAAAGAAGATGTCCTTTTTTTAGTCCTCTCTCCGCCTCTCTCTCTCTCTCTCTCTCTCCCTCTCTCTCTCTCTCTTCCTTTCTCTCTCTCTCTTCCTTTCTCTCTCTCTCTTCCTTTCTCTCTCTCTCTCTCTTTCTCTTTCTCTCCCTGCCTCTTTCTCTTTCTCTCTCTCAATTTTTCTCTCTCCATTTCTCCCTTTCTCTTTCTCTTTCTCTTTCTCTCTCTCTCTTTCTCTTTCTCTCTCCCCCTCGCTCTCTTTCTCCCTCTCTCTCTCTCTCATCTCAGCCCAAATCTCACACACACACACTATCTTGCCCCCATCTGTCATTATGTGTAAATATCCCTGTTGTTTTGCTTTCCCCTGCCTCCAGTAATAGAATCACTCTCTCCTCGCCCAGCCATGGAACCCTTCCTGGCCAAACACATTGAAAGGAACCAATTAACCACTCTCTAGGGGTGTGTTCAATCGACACTTTTTCAGCCTAGAGTCTCGGTTTTCAAAGACGTTTAGTTTGAAACACGGTTGCGTTTAAGCGATTTTTGTCAGTCGTAAAAAAAAACGTGTTTAAAAACACAAACATGAAACTCTATAAAAGATGCGTTTTGTATCGTGATCATGGTCGCTAAAATTCCCTTGAATTCTATTACGTCATTATCATGGCCTGCTTCCGGTTTGACCGACGGTCGACCGTTAATACAGACAGAAAGCACGCGGCAAACTTGACCTATACTTCCTGGGTCAAACTGCACAGTGTGATTGAGCAGTGGCTGGGCTTCAAATGAGCGAGAATCAGCATGATGAAAAATCACTTGAACGCTCTCCCGCAGTAACCATATTTTTTAATGGCGTTTTGATTTGTGATTCATGTGTGTAATTCTACCTTCAAAAAATCGCTTGAACGCACCCTAGCTCTCTCCATCCCAAATCATTGAAATCAGAATGTTTTACTCCCATGGGGATCCGTAAATCCGTTTCCAAATTTTGCTCAGTTTATGGATTTTGTTTTTCGCACTTGCACAATGCAATTTTTATTCAAAAATTTGTGCTAAGTTATAAATAGCTTTTTAGAGTTGAGTAGCTATATGACTCTGCATAGGTGCATTGTTATCTCTTGATCTTAGGCAATGAGCATATGTCTCTCAAAATAAAAGGGTAAACAAAGTGTAGAAGTGTCTAAACATTTGAGCCCCTCCCCCCCCCCACCCCACCCCCACCCCACACACACACACACACAATTGGGTTACTCTTGAAGTGGTTTCATGTCCACTTGATATGTCTTTTGATTATAGTATAAATCTTTTTGGGTAAAAATGCTACTCTCGATTCTCTCTAAGTGAGATTTGTTTTTGTCAAAACACCAGAAGAAAAGAAAAATGTTTAAAATATCAGCTTTTATCTCATTAATTATGTAAATGAACCTTATGGAAAATGAATGGAAAGTCAATTTCAAGCCATGTGGGCTAAAAGTCATCAATCAATTAAGCAGTTTATGGTATGCCGTTTTTTTTTTATATTTATCATGGTGCCCTTTCAAATAGAAACACCCCCACCCCAATCCGCCAACCTCTTGTACCTCCGGCCTACCAATGAAAATGTAACAGAAAGCAGAATATCAAACTATAAATATGGGTCTCTAATAAGCTAGTGTAGCGATGAGGCAATGATGCAGTCTCTAATTTGACATTTTACTATGATTTCCAAAAGCATCGAGTAGAGCCTAGATCTGTCATTTTTTGGGGCTGTCCAGAGCAGCTAAAGTACAGAGTCTAATGTAGTCTCACCGTGCAGACACTGTTATGCACAACGACCAACAAAGGTATGTGTCTACAAACTATCTCCCGCCTACCAATGAAAATGTAACCGAAACCAGAACATTAAACTACAAATCTGGGTCTCTTGAATAATAAGGCTGTACAGCTTAACGCCTGTTTACATCAGCTCGAGATTACCAAATATCGCGCTATTTGAACTATCCCGATCGCAAATTATCCAATTAATTTCTGTCTTCATCAGCACGAAGTTGCAATTAGCAGGATATTTGGTCGAGATAATCATTCCAAGATATCTTTGGCTAGTCTTTGCAAAATATTCCGCTATTTGGCAAAATATCCCGCTATTTGTCTGGTGTGTTTTCACCAGCCCGAAGACTCGCACTATGCACGAATGCTGAGCAAAATATCTCAAGCTAATTTCTCTAGCTCGAGTTTCAAGTTTTGAGCTGATGAAAGCGTGATTTGTAACTTCTGGATTATTTCCCAAATCAGAAATAGCGGGCTATTTGGCAATCTGGAGCTGATGAAGCTGATGAAGACAGGCCTATACTGAGGCAGTGACGTATGGCAGGCCTTGTACTGTGCCGCCTCCCTCTGCTCTCCCCCTCAGCTCTCCTCATTCATCACTGTCACAATATGGTCACCTTAGGGGCGCAAGAGCCAACTCCAGAAATTCTCTGGATAGTTAAATATGTCTGGTTTTTAGAAACGCACCTTGTTATCATCTGAAAGGACAATTTAGCATGTTGAATTTTTAATGTCTTTTCATCTTGCTCACAATTTGAACTATGAAAGGGTGACTGTAAATCAACATTTAAAGTGGCAGTGTGTTCTGCGTGTAACAGAGTGAAGAATTTTAACTGTGGAATGCCCCTTTGTAATGTTGAGTCCAGCAATATTAGTGAATTTAAATTTATGTTGAAATTAAGGTCATTTTTTTTGTCTTCTAATGCACGTTATATTTAAGCGCTCTTTAATTTTTCTAGTTAATAGTATATTAATTATTAGATTGGAAATATATCAAAGAATTGAATAGATCGATTTTGGGGAACAACGATAGTTCCATGTAGTTCCATGTAGTGCCCTGCTCAATTTTTTTAATGATTGTATTTTGACATGTGAAGGGCGCTGAGGGCCGACATTATCGTTGTTCCTTTATCAATTATTTGTATTGAAAACAAAGATTAAAACCACACACTACAAGATGTAGCTTGGGGATTTTCGACATACATAATACTTACTTAAAACATAGATCATCCACAACAACATTTCTTGTCATAATTTCTGATTTCCTTTCGACTAGCTCACGGGTAGGAATATTTAAAGCCTTGGTGTGAAGCTGAGATTGAAAAGATATGTGCGAGCGTCATCGTCCGATTTACGCCTGCAATGAATACCGTCTTCTTTGTGAGAAAGTATGTAATTAGAAATAGAGAAAGGGGACTTTAGATCAGATAAAACGTGGATGTGCTGAGGCTATTTTTCCTGCTAAGAGTAAGAAATAAATTGTTATCTTGTTAAATCTTATTCTTGTAAGAAAAATAAAATTATAATGGGTAAGACCAGGGGCCTGTTTCACAAAGCCTTTTTTCAATGACAAATTACAAAAATCAGTGACGTTTCTGCTGATAACCAATAAGAAGCAAGGGTTTCAGTAGCTTATAACAAAAACTGTCATTTGTCACTGATGACAATTTTTGTGAAACACCCCCCAGGAGAATCTATACTGCAGGATTATACACATAGCCTATGATTTTAACTTTCTGTGCTATTCACCCATTGGCTCCTGGAACCAAGTATTCCCTGTGTTAAGCCTATGGGAATATGAGAATTCAGTAGACAACAGGTTAATTTTTTTTTCTAAACAAAATGGTAGGAAAATGGTTCTTGATGCAGGAGAGAGTATTGTGTTTGGTTGGAGCCAAAAGGTCTCTAAGTTTTAAAATTTAACACAGAGTTAATGCCCTTCTGGCTCTGAACTGTTTTCCCATTTTTCAATGTTATTATTTTAATTATATTAGCCCATTAGAGAACAATTCCAAGATAACTTAGGATTAAGATTGTTTATTAGAAATGCATATTGAATGAAGACAACAAATTTTCTTAACAATTAACTCTGTTATTGCTTGCGACTGCTTTATAAATTGGACCATTCCCCTAAAAACATAAAAACACCAAAACAAAATATCTAACACCTAAACAACAACAAGTGAGTATTTAATTGCCATAATTTCTGAACAGCTGATTTGCTGATTTTCCATTTTAAAATTTTGTTTGTTTGAATTATATTTGCCCAGTAGAAAACAATTCCGAGATAACTTAGGATTAAGATTGTTTTTTAGAAATGCATATTGAATGAAGACAACACATTTTCTTAACAACTCTGTTATTGTGACTGCTTTATAAATCACACCAGGACCCTTCCCCTAATAACATCAAACACCAAAACATAATATCTAACACCTAAACAATGACAAGTGAGTATTTAAATGCTTGCTTTCTTCAAACATAATTCTAATTCAGGATTAAATCCATTCTTGAATTTGCGCATTGAACAAAAACAACCTCCTTTCTCTCCACTTAACTAGTATTGCGACTGCCCTATAGAACAAACCAAGACCCTTTCCCTTGCTTAAAGACGTCAAAACAACAGCAAAATGAAGTGAATTACCCCGTAATGGCCAGCATGCCTGGAACTATATAGGATGAGGACACACATTTGAAATTAAAGCCAACTGTGATAAATGCAAAAAAATATGTTGACACTATATGAAATATAGGGAGGTCTTATTGCCAGAAGTTCAGAACACACATCAGTTTTCTATTTTCAGGCTTATTTTTCATCTGAAATAAAACGTAAGAAACCTCATAAAAAACAAGGGGCTCCGCTAAATGATGGAAAAGTCTGGAACTAATGAACGCTATTTGAAATCCTATAAACATGCCGTTTGCTGTCTTGTAACATAAGATGTTTTTATGAAAAGCAAGGTTATTGTGTGGGGTGTAAGAAAAAACACCTTCATTAACAAGAATCTTTAAAGATAAAGCTAGTTCTGGTCATGCCATTGCATTGTGAAAGAAACGTTGTGGAATCATGCAGGAAAGGTTGATCATCTAGCATATAAATTTTTGGTGTGGACCGCAAGGTTCTAGAATCATCAAAATGATAAGAAATTTGGCCCAGTCTTGGTAAAGTTACAAGCAATGTACTCAGAAAGATGTATATGGGACTACAGGAACATGTTGCATCAAAATCTGTCCTGATTTTTATATTGTTCCATAAAAATCTGTCCTGATTTTTATGTTGTTACATGCCTAATTAGAATATTAAGGCATTTGAAGAGCCATGCTTTTCAGGGAACATTTTTTATCTGAAGAACTTCCACACTTGCACAATGATAACGCTCACAAATTATTTTTGTACCTCTTAATTCCCAGAACTCAACCTTTTCTTTAATACGGATGTTCCAAATAACATAAAAGAATAAACATGTACATGTATCTGTTAGTAACTGCAATCGGCCAGGTGCAATTCTTTCCTGGTTACATGTCAGGTTCTTTCGAAAATGAGGAGGAGGACATATCTATGTTATTTGATATTTGATAATTTTCCTGTAAATAAAATGTTATGGGATCAAAGTCAACACAAACTGTAATGCACTTGATTTGTACAATGCACCTCGGGTGTATAACAAGTTAGAATTGCATTATATTTATGACTTATATTATCTCATTATAGATATCGTCAGATTGTCATTTAGTTTAACTTCAAAACATGACTATCAAATAACCAAAAATTGAGGCTAGCCAAAAAGAGGAAGGAGGTGGGGATGAAAAACCAAGAATTGATTTTATTAGGCCTACTACACAAATATACTTTGATGTGTTTAACAGTAACTGTATTATGAAGACGTGCAGAGTCAAATTTTTGTCATACCAATACCTTTTATTGGTTCATGCAGTATGTCATAACTGAAGGGTTGCAATGTAAACATACGGCGGATGTGACAGCGATTTACATACCCCTAGAATACAGAGTTATGCAGCGAAAGATCGATAGTGAAAATACACTGGTGCCCATAAAGTTGGAATACATTTTTCTTGACCTCTTTCGTGAAATGATTGTGACAATGATGATTTATTCTTGATTTTCAGAACTTTATTGATTATTCTAAAGAGACATATAGATTGATCTATAAAGGTCTGAGGATATGTAAACTTTTTCTATCGAAACAAATCGTATACGGTAATTGTCTCAAGGATTTCAAGAAAAGAGGTAAGACAAATTTATTCCAACTTTATCGGCAACAGTTTACTACTTGAAATGCCACGATGTATATAATATTGCTGAATCATATCATACATGTCGTTTGAATAGAGATAAGATGTTATCATCATTTTTAGAATTTCTATGGAGCACCATGATTGAAAAAGTTGCTTGACACATGAGAAAAAGAATTAAAAAATCACTGTATAATTTTGGCAAGTCTACACTCCTTCATAAGTAGGCCTGTCCTCATCAGCTTGAGTTGGCCAAATAGCCCGCTATATTTCTGATTTAGGAAATTAGTCTGATCACGAAATAGCGGGCTATTTTGCAGGTGAAGACACAAATAGTGGGCTATTTGTCCAGTCCGGCTTCACCAGCCCGAAGACTCACACTGTGTGCGAACACTAAGCAAATTTCTCAAGCTAATTTCTCGAGCGTGAGTTTCGAGCTCAATGAAGATACGATTTGTAACTTTGGGCTAATTTACCTGATCACAACAAAGCGGGCTATTTTGCCAACTCAAGCTTATGAGGACAGGCCTAGTGATACTAGATATATATCGCTGCGAAAAATCATGTGATTGTGATGAAGACATATATATGGGTCAGAATAAATTGCCCATGGGAGCTTCAAGTTTGTGCTTTAATAGCTTGTTTTTCCTCCTCGGAAATTGACAAAATTAAGGGCCTTCCTCTTCTTCAGGAGGGGGGGGGGGGGGGGGGGGTTATTCCAAGGCTCAAGACCGAAAAAAAGGATACAAGTTTCTTTTCTCTGTTTCTTCTGTAAGCTAGGTAGCATTGGTCATTGAATGGATATGATAGAAAACAGTTAAAGTTTATATTTATATCTGTTCATTGTAACAGCTGTTTAGAAATGATTTGCAGAAAGCATTCTGCAATTTGATATGGTTTCTTTGTAATAATGTTAATTTTATCCCAAAGACCAACTCCAAAAATGTTGCCTCCAATTTAATCTCATGCAGGCTTTGACTTCAATATGTTTTACCTTTGTGATATTTAATTCTTATCCATGAAAATGTCTGATTTTCTTTTGTGGAGGGAGGGGGGGGGGGGGGAGAGGGAAGGGTAGGGTGGAAGGGGTGATTAATGCCAACTACCAGTATATAAACTATTGAAGGGAAATTCTTTTACAGGCGTAAAATTTGAAGCTCTTATTTTGAGCGTAGTGTTTCGACATGAAACCAACTTATACAGACCAAAATATTTTATTTGGTGATTAAACACTTTAAAACGGTGGGTTCCCTAGTGGAATTAACTTATCCATCTACATAAATTGCCTTTTTTCTAAATTCTTAGCACTTTGGTGAAATAAACATCGATAATCAAGCCTGAATTTGCAGCGTGATCTGTGAAGCTTATATGTTTAATGTTTTCCTCACTCCAAGTGACATCTCTGTTATCACCCCTGTTGCATAATGATTCGCCTGTCAGAAGTGCTAAGAATTCAAATTAAATTCAAATACTCCGGGATAAGCTGAAACTTGAAGAACCGACGCACGAGGTAATTGGATAAGCGAGGAATCTCTTACCGCCTGTTTCTAAAAACCGACTGAAGGCGAGTAACTTTGCGATCAACCATGTCTTAAATTGGTTGGAATCCATGTTTATGTGGTGTATTTCAAGCCTGTTCGCACACAGGAAAGCAGCATCATGACATGAAACATCATTGCAAATGATTTTGCAATCATCCATGTTTTCAGTGGTCGGAATCCATGTTTATGTGGTGTATTCCAAACATGTTTGCACACAGGAAAGAAATGTCATTGCAAATAACTTCGCAGTCATCCATTTTTTCAGCGGTTGGAATCCACGTTTATGTGGTGTGTTTTAAGCCTGTTCGCACACAGGAAAGCAGCATCATGACATGAAACATCATTGCAAATAGCTTTGCATTCATCCATGTTTTCAGTGGATATGGAATCCGTGTCTATGTGGAGTATTTCAAACGTGTTTGCACACAGGAAAGAAATGTCATTGCAAATAACTTTGCATTCATTCATGTTTTCAGTGGTTGGAATCCATGTACCCAGTATATATGTGGTGAATTTCAAGCCTGTTCGTGTTCGCACAGAGAAAAGAAGGGTTGTGACATGAAATGTCATTTCAAATAACTTTGCAATCATCCATGCTTTCAGTGGTTGGAAATAGGATGGAATTCATGTTAATTGTGGTGTATTTCAAGCATGTTTGCACACAGGAAAGAAAGCTGATGACATGAAACATCATTGCAAATGAATTCTCATTCGACCATGTTTTCAGTCTGAAAAATCCACACCCATGCGTTTCAGTATATCTCATTCACGCAGAAGAAATGCCAATTCTGATAATATCACCTAGGTTTTTGTGGTAAAATTAGGTTCTCTCTGTAAAAGGAGACAAAGAGTGATAGAAGAAGAAGAAGAGGAGAGGAGAGGTGGGGAGAGAAGGGAATGTGTCAGAAGAAGAGGATGAATATAGAGAGAATAAGGAAACAAGGGAAAAATAGCTGGTGTGAACGAATGAAAGAACAGAAGGAGGGATGGTTGTAGGAAAAATGACAGAAAACTAAGAGTATGGAAAGAAGAAAAAAAGAAAATTGGGGGGGGGGGAGAGGGGAGAAGGGGCATATACTCTTAAGAGGAAGGGGTAAGGGATGCTGTATTTGATTTTGTACTGAAGGGAGATGTATGGGTAGTTGGATAAGAAGGGAGTGTTTGGAAAGAGGAAGAGGGGGAGAATGTACATTATGTATGTAGCCGGAGGGGATGAAGATAAGGGGCTCATCTACTGCAGGAGGTATTATTTCTTGAGTATATTCAAGAAATAATACTTCCTGCAGTAGACTCTATGTCACATCTACACATATATCTCCTCTTTTGATTGTGTTACATACTTACTATTGCATATGTACATGTACACTGATGTCTATGGTTTCTCTCATAGATGTTTTGCATTCATACTGATAATTTGGCTGCAGCACGAGATTTATTAGGTTAAGGTGGGATGTTATCCAGATGGTATTAGCACTTATGGCTGGGTCTGATCACTCTGCCTAGCTCCTAAGCCCTTTTTAGACTGCCAAACACAGGACGTCCACAGGAGGACATCCTAGACCCAGTTTGGTGCGAACACGGAGTGTAATCTTTATGAAAACACGAGGTAAGGTCACGGCGCCCTTTCAGTTTGCAACTCAAACAAGGGGTGCACTCGGTGTGCATTTCCGTCTGGGGTGATCTCGAGGTACGTTTCCGTGACAACGCCGCCAATCGGGCGCGCGCTTTTCGAAGCTGCAAAGAAATTTGTACAAGAACAGTTTCTCATACCGAAATATTTATTTTACTTATTTCACATTCTTCGATTAAAACCTAACCTAAAAATAATTAGGTACATATTTGGTATTTATAGACTTAAATTTATGTTTACAACATTTAAAACTATCGTTAAAAATAATTCGATCTTACGCAAATTGACATAACATGCAGTGATACGATGCAATGGCATCGACAGCGCGCGCAAACCTGAATGCTGATACACAGAGCTGATACTTCCGGTTCCGGAACACACGCCGTGTGCGTGCCGAGGCGATTCAGATCGCCAACAACACGAGGTGTCGTCCGGATGTCGTGCTAGACACACCCTAGAAACTCTAGGGTGTATTTTACCTCGTGTTCACCCTTTGTTCGTGCTGTGTACACCCGGGTGTCTTTTTCCGCGTACTTTCAGATCGCCGGTAACAGTGGATGAACAGTGGATGACGTCCGGACGTCATCCACTGTTTGAGGTTCAATCTGAAAGGGGCTCTAGTAGATGTACTTTTTAAAATCTGTTTGTCTGTCTATATGTCTGTCTCTCTCTGTCTGTCTGTCTGTCTGGCTGGCTGTCTGGTTGTCTCTCTCCCTCTTTCTCTCTCTGTCTCCCCTCCCTTCCTTACCCCCCCCCCCTCTCCTCCCTTTCTTACCCCCCCTCTCTCTCTCTCTCTCTTTCTCTCTCTCCACCTCTCTCTCTCTCTTTCTTGCTCAAAACGGATGATATGTTACTAGATGAATATCTTTTATCTGTAAAAAAAAACTCCCTTTTTCTATATCTCTCATTTCTTCTCTAAATTTCAATTTTTTCCTCTAAATTTCAATTTTTCCTTTTCCATCTACCGGTATTTCATTTTTTGCTCTCTTTGTCTGTTCAAGACCCAGAAAGCTGTTGACTCATAATATGCTTTAACAGAGAGTTAGCACCCTTCTGGCTCCGAAACATGTTGCCCCTCTCTTCTTTTTTGTCTCTCTCTCCTTTTTGTCTCCTCTGTGTGTCTTTCTTTCTCTCTTGTCTCTATATCTGGACTACAAATGATTTTTGTATACAAGATTTGTAGTAGCTCATTCACTATAAGTTCTCACTCACTCACAGAGAGCCTCGCAATCTGAACTCCTTACATATCTCTCGGAGGCCCGTGGAACCTGACAAAGTGCCATCAAGTCGTTAACTCCGTAATGCTTCTACCTAATAGCTCACATTGGCATCACTCATAATTAACGACACATGACACACACAGGATCAACAATATCAGTATGATTTTCGTTGTGGAACACCCATGTGTATGTATTCTCTAATTTGTTGGATCGCAGCCCTTTTACGAAGATATTTCTGTAGCGAATCAACTCAACCATTTCTGTCATTGACTATGACTTCAGAGACGTTTTCTGTGACTTCAGTGACGTTTTTTATGACTTCAGCGACGTTTTCTAAGCGATTCAACCCTTTTATATACATGTACACCTATTAAGTGCCAGGTGAAATGCCTTTTGAGACTGTTGTAATGCAGAGATTTGGTGGATCCAGGAAACTTTGTTTTGGATTAACGCAAAAATGATGTACAGCACGGGTCGACAAGAAGGAGCTCGGCTTCATTGCCGTAGAGGGAGCTATTGGTAAGTTGAGACAATTTTTTTCTTTCCATACTCTAAACACTTGTTAGAGTATAAAATGCAAGAATGAAAAGAAGAGAAAAACCAAAACCAAACAAAAACTGAAACCATTCATTCTAGTATGTTTCTTTATATCATTTAATTTAGTAACCAATTATAAGTCATTTTTGATATTTATGTAAATGCTTTCTGGACTCCATGGAAGACCAGTAGTGTCATCCCTTGCACAGCTGAATATGGGTTATCCAGCCATTTCATTCATACATATGTATAACTTGTATTGTATGTTTGTTTTTACAGAAAATAAATGTATATGCTTGTATTGTATGTTTGTTTTTACAGAAAATAAATACTACTACTACTACTTAGAGTGCACGTCACAATGATTCATTGTGTCTTTATTTAATGCTGTGCTTTGATTTATTGAACATATGATTCCTACTTTTACCATAAATTGTGTCATATCTTTTTGTACCTTATTTTGCAACACTTTGAAATTTCTTATTTTATTGAACTGTTGTAATCGTTTTATGACATCAATTGCAATGTATATGTTGCAGTTAGAGAAGGGTAGAACTTTTAGGAATTAACACCTTGCAATGTTACTATTAGAAGACAAAAATCAGTTTAAACATACTAGCAGTGGTATATTTAAAAAATCCAGAAATGGCAGCAGAATCCTATGTCTCTATTTTTAAAAGTAAAAGAATGTACGGTAGTAAAAAAATATTTATCAAATCCTATGTATGTTGATTGCTGAAAATTGAGAAAATGACTGTAAAAGTGTTTTTTGCATACAGTAGTAAAAATTGCTTATTATCCAGTTTGTATTGAAAACAAGATAATACCAGAGGTGGAAGCTTCTGGTTTCTTTTTAATCATGCAATAATTCTGTATATATGGTATGTGAAAACTTGATGTGGTATTTTTATTGTTGACAAATATAATATACTTCAGAGTATAGGTCTATCTTTTTACATGAATTATGCAGATTATTTCTTTTTTTTAAGAGCAAATACATTTTTATTTTTTACTCTTTTTAATATCTACCAAACCCTTTAAAAAAAATCAGATGCAAATTGCACATAACACCATTATACTGTCACTGTAAATGAAAGAAATAATATTCTGGATTCATGAAGTGTTTAACACTTTGGTTTCCATCTTTGCCTGTCTGCATGGTTGCTTGTTTGCCAACCGTGCAACTTTGCACAAAACAATAGGCAACAAGTGACGGAAGGATTGCTTTGTGCTACACAATGGCTTTGCAAACCTACCAAAATCTGTATTGTTGTATTATTATTTGTTATGACACTGAAATGTATGGAAGTTAAGGGTTTGATTCAATTATATTTGAACAGAAAGGGCGGGGACCTCCAGTAAAAAAAAAAAAAATATCTGGTCTTGATTGACTGCAATCCTTTTGACACCGAATAGAGATTAGTCTTGACCTGGAAACAGTTTTGAATCTTTTGGTGTATATCTATCTCTACAGTGTGAGGGGTGGAGATTATTTGGATTGCATATAAATAAATAATATATTTAAATCTTTAGAGAATCACCACTTTACCAGTGCCTGAGTGGAATAGGGGTGTATATAGGAACACATGAAGAGCTTAATTCCAAAAGGAGCTAAATCCACTTTTGATGAAAATGACTTATTGATATCAGAACATTGTTCACTTAGGTTCCCGTCTTTCAACAAAATTATTTACCTAAATTTTGGGAGCAATTATGAAAAAATGCACCTTTTAATATCACTTTTCCATAGACTCTTATACAAAATCTGGTATTTAACATTGTCTTTTTTCTCAGAAGTTACAAAAGTAGATTTAGCTCCTTTTGGAATTAAACTCTTCAAATATTGAGCATCAGAATACTCTATCTATCTATTTATCTATCAGGCTATAGTTCATCCAGACGTTGGACAAAGCCCTCCTCATAACATTTCAATTCTCTTCTGTCTCTAGCTGTCCTAGTCCAAGCGGCCGTCAGAATACTCTAGAAAATCCTCAAATAAGTCGGTAGTACACCATTAGTGAGATTACGAGTAATGACCCCCGTGCTGCGAGCTATTTAAAGGTTGTATGGACGCAAATGTGTTTGTACATCTGCAGGAAGATAGAGGCTGAAGAAGCATAAGATAGAAAACAGCAGCAGCACCTGAAAAGGTGATTCAATAATGACTTGGCCTATCGTCATGGCAACCCTACCTGGATTCATCAACCGTTTCTTAGGGTCTCATCAATTCTTTTAAAAGCTGGGATGAAATAAAACTAAGATGTTGATCATCCATTAGGATTATCATGGTAATTTCTCATTTTCTGTAGGTCATATGTATGACCATTTTAAGGATAAGAGGATGAAATAGACTGCTAGCAGTTCTTCATCTATTTTTCCAATGGTGGTAAATTTGTGTACTTTTCTCTAGATCTTAGGGGCTTTTCATTCCTTTGAAACCTAAGATGAAACAATTCGTCGCCGTTTTCACGAACCGGCACAGCCCAACGCGCAACGAAATAAGTACATTCTGAGAAAAACGCGTTTTACGTTTAGCCCGTTTTGAATTCGCCAGAAACATGCCTTATGTCAAATTTGATATCACAAAATACATATCAATGAAAGGAAAATATTCTGTATTTTCTATACATTCCATTTGTTAAGCATAATGACAATTATTATTAATATTACGAAGCTTTGGACCCTCGTGCCGGTTCGTGAAAATATTATTTTGCTGTTTACGTAGCAAAAATATTTTCACGAACCGGCACAAGCCACTGTGTCGTTTTCCCTGTGTAACTTTACGCGCAAGACAAAAGCGCTCGCGCTGTCTTAGCGCGTATTTTATTTTCACGAACCGGCACAACCGCCTGTGTCGCGTCGTCTAGGTCTTGTAAGCGCAAAGGTATTTTCACGAACCGGCACAGCCCATTGACTTATAACGGCGCGTGCCGGTTCGTGAAAATATGAATCGTGCTTTTTGGCTCGTGTGTCGTTTTTGTCATTTGTGTAACCATGGATATCTCGAAAACTAAAGCGTTTTGGATGCTGAAATTTGGTGAGATGAAAGATTGTTGATAACTTATGCTAAAAATGCAAAAAAAATAAAAACTACATTTTGAAGGGATTTCGGTGGCTTGTGCCGGTTCGTGAAAACGGCGACGAATTAAGGCACAGTGTTCTCTATCTATTTGTGTAATGATGGTCATTTCTTTAAAGGTCAGAGGATTTTTTTTTTTCCTAGCCTAAGGATGAAAGTAAGTTTCCCCTTTATATTTATATGATTGTCAATTTTTTGAATTTTGGAATAACAAACAGTAAGATGTTTTGTCTATTTGTATAATTGTCATTTGAGGGTGTGTTTCTTTGTGTTTTCATGGTAATTTCTCATTTTATGTTGGTCGTATGACCTTTTGTTGGGACAAACTGAGACTGGTAAAGCAGGCAGCCTTTATCTATTTATCAAGTGGTAGTAAATTTGTGTATTTTTCTCTCATTCTTAGGAGCTTTTCATTGCTTTGAAACCTAAGATGAAATAAGGCACAATGTTCTCTATCTATTTATATAATTGGGGTTGTTTTTCTTTAGTTCTTATGGTTCTTTTGAGGTTCTTGGAAACCTACAGTGTCACTCGAAGCAAAATGAGCATTCTCCATTTGTATAATGATGGTCATTTTTGTTAAAGTCAAGGGGCGTTTTCATTTTGTTCTTAGGATGAAAACAATTTTTGTTTAAATTCAAATGTTTGTGTAATTGTTATTTCTTTTGAAATTTAGAATGAAAGAAAGCAAAATTATTTCTTTGTCTATTTATATCATTGCCCTTTCTGTGTGTTTCTCAAAGCTTAACTTGGCTAAAGGTTGGGAGTTGCATTGTGAAGACAATCTTGGAAGCTATTATTTGCTTTTTTTTAATGAATAATAAAATTTAATTACATTGATTACCAAATGGATTATCTTTTGTTATTGTTTAATCACATAACATTCTTGATTGCTTCAATGCTGAATTATGTAGTAGACAGTGTGTGTTATGTAATAATAAGGTCTTAGAATTACAAAACAAATTAATGTTATTACAAAATTTGCAGGGTTGTCTAGAGAAAACCTAAGATCAGTTGATCATAGCAAGCTGTGTAAGTTGTCAAGCGCCCTCTGCAGCCCAAATGTTGTACAACAATAAAAGTCTTATCCTTTTGCAATAGCCGATGACTGATGTTTATTAACTGGTACAGTTTTTTTATAAGACAATGCTGTACAAGAGATTCAATCTGTTGTATGTAGTCATTTTTAAAGACTGCCCTCTTTGGGTAGCTGCATGCACATGTAATGGCGAGCTTTGTACGTTTTGTCAACCTAAATGACTGGAGTGATACAAAAGCACAAATTCAACAGGGAACAAAAGTCTGCCACTTTTTTGTGAAGTCATTACAAAATATCCATTTACAAATGATAGCTTCATTGGAAACATAAAGAAAAGGCACTTTAATTATCATCATTCATGTTGATGTCCTTGGTTCTCACTATTCAGTTTAGATTGACCTGCCTATCCTATGGATACATGAAATCCATAAATAAGTAACTTGTAGATGTAATTATGCTAGCTTTGGTCATCACAAACCATGCACTCTTCATTTTCAACCTTTTCCAAGCATGTTTTTGCCTTTATACACTGTCCTCGTGTGTGCCAAATTCTAATAAATACTGAATACATTAATGCATAAGATCCTTAGCATCATCTTCTGCTGTCAAATACCGTAGCATATGGCGCTTTGTTTGTCGACAGATGCTGATCATACACAGCGCCATCTGTTGCTCAGTCCAGACCCCCTGCAGACTGTTGCCTCCGATCACTCTCCGCTAACTTGTAACTGAAATCACACGCAGCGAGATGTAAGAGTGATGTACTGCAGTTAGCTATGGGTGCAGTCTTGTATAGTGCTTAGTACACCCAAGGCTGCACTGCATATTGTGTACACAGCATCGAATGGCGTTGTCATACATTAGCATAATGCTAATGGCTTATGTGTAGCCATTTAGTACAATAATTTGCCAATTTCATACCATTAGGAATTGTGCTTGTTCATGATTTGTTACATTCTGCAAGAATTGTATCAATAAAAGCAAAAAGCTGTCTGTTTTAATGTGAAGGTTAAATTTGTTTCAACTCAGAAATACATGGACATCAGCATAATTATGGTAATGGCTTATGATGTGTTGCCATTTAGTACAATAATTTGCCAATTGTATACCATTAGAGATGGTGTTTGTTCATGATTTGTTACATTCTGTTAGAATCGAATCGATAAAGCAAATATTGGTCTGTATTTTGAGTGGGTTTAATTTGTTTCCACTCAGAAATGCATAGATGCAGGCCTATATCATGATTAAACATGGTTAGAATACTGAATGTTTTGATTTTCATTATGGCTGATGGACTTCTGTATGTTCATGAGTACAGAAGATTGTACTTATTTTTTATATTTTCATCTGTTGCATGTTTTGTGCATATCTTTGGGTAGGAGATTAAATATGGGAGATATTAAGTTTGGTCAAATGGTCTTAATGTTTTAGATGTTTCTTTTTGTGAAGTTGTCATTATCATCACTTTCATATAACACCTACAAACTTTACTAATTCTACCACTTCCACCACCACCACAACCACTACCACTACCACCACCACTACCACCACCACCACTACAACAACCTTCACCATCACCACCACCCCACTACCACCACCACCACCACCACCATCATCACCACCACCCCACTACCACCACCACCACCACCACCTTCACCACCACCTTCACCACCACCTTCACCACCAACAACAACAACAAAAACACCAACATTACCATCATCATTATCATGATGAAAATCAACACAACCATCATCAATTACCATCATCTTTGCTCACACAATGAATGTTGTATCATTACCAAAATTGACTATGCACAAAACCTATTTGAACAACGATGATCTTTATTTGTTCTTAGCCTTCCCAAGACCGGCTTCACTTTTCAGATCGTATGTCCTTTCAGTGGGCAATATTGACTATTCTCATCAAGATCTTCAACAAATGATATCGCTTATCTGAATCAGGAAATGACTGTGCATTTCAATTAATGAAATAAAATGAAAAATAAATTCATAATCAAGCCGACAGTCTTCAATCATTTCTGTTTCCTTATCCTTGGGCACGACGGCCGGTCTTCATATGATTCTCTGTTTCTTCCCTGAAGCACAGCGACAATACTTGTCGAATATGACCTTTGGTATTTACGTCACTAGCGCCCCCGATGGTCGAGTAATAACAGCGCATCAATCTCCTCTTCCCTCTGTCTGGTCTTAAAGGATCCCCTCAGCGTCTGTTCGCTAATCCAGCTTTCTCCAAATTAAAGAGAACATATTTAATGAGTTCAGGGGGGGGTGTTTCACAAAACTTGTCATCAGTGACAAATGACAGTTGTTGTTATAAGCTACTGAAATCCTTGCTTCTGATTGGTTATCAGCAGATTTGTCACTGATATTTGTCATTTGTCTTGAAAAAAGGCTTGGTGAAACGGGTCCCTGGTTAATATTGAATGTAATTTGTGAGCTTTCTCAATCCTATACCCATGTAGGGGTGGATGAGCGACCACTGCTGGGGTCGTCATCAATGCTCTACCGACCAGCTTTGTAGAGAGCTGCCCATTTCTTTATTGTGTTGTGGACAAGAGCATTGTCCCCTCATGTTGCCACCAGCTCCTCATGAATATCATTCAGCTTCTTCTTCTGGGGAACCAGGGGGGTGTTTCACAAAGATCCTTAGTTGAACTTATCTCTAAGTTGGACTTAACAATTATGGAAAGCCGCTGGCATCTATGAAAATATTTGTAAAAGTTATTCTAAAAGGCTTAAAATGTTGATTCAAATTATTGATATTTTCTATTACCAACAGGGATTTCATGTTCTTGATGTGGAAATGTATAAAAAGTCTAAAATACTTGAATTTTTGCTTTTGAATATATTTCATTATAATGCTACACATGGCTGTCCATATTGTTTAAGTCCAACTTAGATATAAGTTCAACTTCAGATATTTGTGAAACACCCCCTTGGAAATAGATGATGTTGCTGAACAACATCCATTGACATAGTCAAAAAAAAATTTAGTCCCAGATACTCCAATTAAAGCGGCTGCTCTTATACCTAGGTGGGGGTGTGACTGAACTTAAATCTTTTCACCGGCAATGGGAAAGATGAAATATTCATGAGACATAATAACGTCACCGAAGACCTGCTCCTTCACAGTTACGCTATGAAGTTATTCAACGCCTCTCGTAGATCTTAAGTTTTAATTAGTTTTCATTCATCAAATTTACTTATGAAGGGATTATGTTGCAATTAGGCCTGGAAAAGAAAAATAGATGAAATTACTCATTTGCTGTTTAAAAAAAATTAAGAAGGCATTTTTGATAAAGAGAAGTATACAACCTCTCAGCGATCGACTTACAACCATTGATTTCCTGGTTGCTAACTTACAAGCAAACACATGCTTTCTTAGCAGTCATATAAAACAAACAAACCATCAATGAATTCAATGTGTTTGTTTGATAATGTGGAAAACACTCTTGAAAAGAAATATCTAAAATAAAGCTATTAATATACCACAAAAAAAGAAGATAACATAAATTCTTTTCCATGCAGGCTTCAAATAATCACCAACTGAACTTGAACAGTTCCTTAAGGACCTAGCTTTAGTCAAAATGAGAAATTCCTGAGCAAATGTTTGAAGAAATTCAAGTGTTTGTGGTATGTGAGAGACTTTCTGTATTGCTGATGCACTCTGACAGTGATTTAACCATGAGTACCCTTCAGAAGATATCCTACTTTGTAAAATCAATTATTGTTCGGTTTCAGCATTCCTCACCGAGGGGAACTGCATGCCACATCCGTTGCCGGCGTTCGTTCTCGGAGCAGTTAACCCTCTTCGCTTCCCGGGGAGAAGAAAAACACTCCGTCGGCTTTACAATTTCACTTAACCTTTTTACTCCACTTATGAATGTGGGGAGATAGTGCTGTGTCCACATGTGTGTGTTCACTTGTGATGAATAGAAACAGGCTATTTGTGGGATAATGTGATTCAAACATTTAAAACACTTATATAAGTGTGAGAGATTTTATAGAGCACTAGTGTAACACCATTGTTTAACACTGTAAATGAGATTTGTTGTGTTCTTATTTGGAAAAGAAAAAAGACCACTGGGGTAACACTGGCATTTAACACTTTGAATGAGATGTGCATGTGTTGACATGTGGAGAATAGAAACAGTTAGTTTGCATTATAATGTCATTGCT
Organism: Strongylocentrotus droebachiensis; assembly: GCA_035222895.1. Lineage (NCBI taxonomy): Eukaryota > Metazoa > Echinodermata > Echinoidea > Camarodonta > Strongylocentrotidae > Strongylocentrotus > Strongylocentrotus droebachiensis. The sequence continues at coordinate 42,856 of JAVYIG010003513.1, read as the reverse complement.
TCCTTTGCAATGAAACAAGATTAAAATGTGTTTGTGTATGGAGAAGAAAACAGTCTAATAGCATGGAAATATCATTTAAACCTTTAGTTCATTTATGAAAAGCAAACGTTCTGCTTTACAATTTCATGTAACCTTTTACTTCACCTGTGAATGTGGGGAGGTCGTGCTGTGTTCATGTATGGAGAAGAAAACAGTCCAATTGCATTATAATTTCATTCAACCCTTTAGTTCACTTATGTATGAAATGTGATTGTGTTGTGTTCATATTTGGGAATAAAATAGGCCATCTGCATTATAATGTCATTTTAATCTTCTTCTCCGCATATGAATGTGGGGAGATAATGTTGTGTTTACAAGTGGAAACAAACACAGACCACTGTTGTAACACTATAATTTCATGCTTTAAATAAGATTTGTTGTGTTCACTTTAGGTAAAGAACATAGACCTCTGGTGTAGCACTGTCATTGAACCGTTTAAATGAGATTACATGTGTTCATTCCCAGAATGAAAGCGTTCCATTTGTCCTATAATGTCATTTAATCCTCTAATCCACTTTAGAATGAAACAAGATTATATTGTCTTCCAAAAATTGCAAAGAAGACATGACATAGGCTTTACAATTTTCTTCGTAACTTCTACCTCACTTGCAAATGGAGTGAGGTTAGGCCATATGTTTGTATTTGGACGAAGAGAAAAATATATGTACAGTATCAATAGCATTATAAACACATTTTCAACCACTATTTTGCATATACAGTCAAGCCTGCTTTAGTGGCCACCTCTCTATAAAAGCCACCTGTCTATAGTGGATTGTATGTACTTCCTTGAAGAAAGAACTATGTGTTGTAGAACCTGTCTAGAGAGGCCACCTGTTTATAGTGGCCAGGTTTTGCATGCTGCCTTTGGGTGGCTTTAATAGACAGGTTTGCCTGTAGAAGGGAGGTTTTCCTGTGTTCTTATGTAAGGAGGAAGGACTTCATTGCATTGCATTTTCTTTTAATTCTTTACCCAACTTATGAATGCTGAAAGAGTATTTGTTTTCACTCGTAAAAGCAAAACACATCCTCTATTCACCAATAGTACATGCAGTTTCTCAACTTCTTATTCTTAACTTCTTTTCCCAGCCTTTTCCACTGTTTCCTACTTCCACTCAATCCAAACAACTCTAATCTACTTGTCTCTCTTTCTCCCGCATACCTTATTATCTCACCCTGCTTCAAGAAAATCAAGTTATTTTGTATTTTTAAAGAACCACATTTTATCACCACAAATCTGCTCGGGTGGAATTTGAAGGAAGCGTTTGGCATGCTGAGACTTGTTAATCCAGTGTTCCGACACTTCATTTCCCTATAATTACCATACCTCACAGTCCGGCGAAAACCACTCTGCAACCCTTGCACAACCACATGTATAAATAACCCTATTTTGTATAAAGATAGAAGTGAATAAGTAGAAAAGGCAAGGATACTCAAAAACATCCATTTTCAAGCATCCCCTTTGCTTTAATACAGGAAATGGTTGGTTCCTGATTAAGCATGTGGAAGTTAGAGAGGTCGGTATGGAATGTATGTATGGAATGTGTTAATATCTTCTAAAGATATCATTCTTCTGTGTGATGTAATTATGATTTTGAACAATTATACAATTTACATTCTGGACACATCTTTTCTTGCAGGTACATTGTACTAACAGACCTGGGGGATGTTTCACAAAGAGTAAGATCGACTTTATTAAGTTGGACTTAACTATGGCAGGCCTTTCTTGCCACTGGTAACTCTCACCATTTATCTCTCAATTATGATCTTTAGATATTATTTTTTCCTTCAATAATGAACTATCAAAAAAGGTAAATTCTGTAGATTTGTGATCATGATTTTTACGTCCCGTGAGAGACCAACGCCAGTAAACGATTAGAGGAACTAGTGGCATGAATGGCCAGCCATAGTAATTCCAAGTTAAAGTCGATCTGAGGCTTTGTGAAACACCCCCAAGGATCCTCAAAAAGATCCATTTTCATGACCCCTTTGCTTACAGGAAATGGTTGGTTCCTGATTAAGCATGTGGAAGTTAGAGAGGTCGGTAATCAGAGGGTTAAATGTGAGGAATGTGTTCATATCTTCTATAGATATCATTCTTTAAAAACCGGAATGGAATTAACCCTTTATATGCCACACAAATAATCTCCTTTTGCAAATGTTTCACAGGATAGATATATACTAAAGGCTTCAAGATTATTTACTGCATTAACTACCAAACATTTCTTGTGCTGCCATGTCTTTATGCAAGGAGCATTAAGCTTGTAATGAACAAATTTTGCACACAAAAAAAACCTAGCATAGATTGCATTGTGAAAAAAAAAGGTTGATCATCTAGCATGTAAGTATTGGTGTATACTGCAAGGTTCTGGAATCATCAAAATGATTAGAAATGTGGCCCAATCTTGGTAAAGTTACAAGCACTGTACACAGAAAGATGTATATGGGACTACACGAACATGTAAGCCATACATAAACTATTAAGGCATTTGAAGAGCCATGCTTTTCAGGGAACATTTTTAATCTGATGTTCTTCCACACTTGCATAATAACAATGATAACGCTCACAAAGTATTGTTCACGTCTACCCAGAACTCAACCTTCTCATGAACTTTCTGGACGCGTCTTTTCTTGCCAGCTTGTACGGACTGCCCTAAGATTGCTTCTCTTGTAAGACAGTCCTCTTGGACCCTAGTCCTCTACCAGAACTCAAGCCAACCTTATGCTGGTAGAACTTACAGACCTTTAATTGAAGGAATGGAAACAAAAGAAGAGGATAGGATGCTATAGATAGAGCAGCGATGTAATATCAGCCGGCGGAAGCTATCTGCTCTGACCAAAATAGCCCCGGCTCAAATTGGCATCCGCAATGTCAACATCGCTTTAATTATCCGTCATGTCTGTTGCTATCATCCTTGTACTGTAATGATGCCATCGAGGACTGGCCTGGCGATTGCATGGTGTGTGATAGGGGGATCATGAGCTCCGCACTTGCTTTCAAAAGCTACAAATCCTTTAATTCAGTGTTTTAGGTTGATCTCTTTTGTTCATCTTGGTTCTGCATATATTGAAGTTGGCTTGTAGAAAAGATCATGATGAACAAACCTTCAACAATGCATGATATCATTTCATTTGATTAACATTGCTCATCTCTTTCCAGGGGTTAAAGTGCTTAACCCAAATGATCAAATCACATAATATTACTGCACAATAATTATATTAAAGCTCTAAAGGCATTCTTACTTCCTTCTGCAAGGCATTTTTATTTAAATTGCTCTCTGCACCCAGGAGTTTAAGTGGGTGCCCTGTAGGATGCAAAATGAACTGGAAAGTTTTTTTTTAAAGCATGCCATGTACATGTATGTGCATACTAGGGGTGGGATCCAATTACTAAAGTTATAAAATATCACATATTTAATCACTTTCAAAATGAGTGCTTTACAGATATAACAATTTGAGTATTCGCTTCATGTATTTTTAGCAAGTGACTTTCTGAGTTTGAAGTTACAAGGTTTTTCATACATGTTTCCAGTTTTTAGTCCTTTTTTTCTTAGGCATCTTCATCTTTTATATTGTTACCATGGTGATAAGGGATAATCATGGTTTTAGACCATATCCATAAAACATTTTAAACTTCCATCATTATCCTTGCAGAGCTCAGACTTACTATTTCAAGGCTACAAAGTATTGGTTACACCCAACAATTATATGTTTGAATATGTGGTTTTGCTATTTTTTTCAAGGCTACAAAGCATTGGTTACACCCAAAAATAATTTGTTTGCATCTGTGGTTTGGTTTCGAAATTGTGACTCTAAGCTAGCAGTTTGTTCTTCTGAGTTCAATTACATGCTTTATCAGGGTAATGGGGTCTTGTCTTAGCCCCCTTTCTGATTATGATGAAATACTTTTTTCTCATTAAATCCTGCAAAGTTTATTTGGAAAAAAATCATTGCAAAAGGGATGATTCTCTAATAAGTCACCTTAATGATAGTTCTGATTACGATGAAACACAAAATTCACACTTAATCCTGCAAAAAATCTGTGAAAAAGAGAAAATCTTCCACAAACAGGATGATTCTCTAATATGACTAAATTGCAGATCTGATTATAATCAAATACAAAATTCACACTTAATCATGCAAAATTTATGTTAACAAAAATTGATTTGTCACAAACAGGACAGCTAGTTTCTCTCATAAAAGTTAATTAAAATAAATACATCTGTTAAGTAATGGATGAAGAAATATAAAAACATGAAGGCTTTCAGGTAAACCAGTGGAATACATGTGTGTATGTGTGTTGGAGCTTTTCAGTAAAACAGTAGGAAAAATGAAACCATGGGTAACTTCTATGCCCTGTTGTATATTCCATAGTAATCTTCTTCAGATTTCGTAATATGTCATTTTTTCAAATTCACACATTTCAATAGGTGACGCACAAGGCTATTGAATTTGCCTTGTGTTGATTTTTGAGAAGTAGTTGCTATCATGATGAGTGAATATTGTTCTGATATATTCTTATTCATTACATTCTGCTGGTTGAACATTTTTTATTCATTGCGTTGTAAAAAAAAATTACGAAGACATTGAGGGTGCAGCTTGCTTCTTTCTCTTGATATTTATTCTGTTCTTCACAGTATTCAGGACTTCTCTCAACTCTTACTGTGCTAGAGCCTTTTGTATAAAATGCAACATGCTTGGTAAAATGGAAGATCTTAGGATTTCAGTTTCCTCCCAGATTACCTGAGAAGTCTATCAATATGTCAGCTCTCTTATAAAACATGTACTTCCATGTATTTAGGGAGGATGGACTGGTATGTGATTTGATAAAGACTTGTAAAGACCATTACTTTTAATTTCGGAAATGCACCCTATTTGTATTTGTGACGAGACCTTTCTTCACCATTTAATCAAGTTCTATTTATAGGCAATTCTCATTGAGACCAGAGCGCCACGCCCACTTAAACTCGCTCGCCTCATCGTCTTTCAACCGGTGGCTAAATAAAGATCGCATTCTGCCAAAAATAGCCGCGACCGGCGAGAAAGAGGAAGGCGGAAGCCTCCTGCCGTGTAATGCAGAGAGCGACGGAAGACGGAGAGAATCAGCGGTTGGGCTAGGCTTCGTGTTTGAAGAGTTATTTATAGCCCGGGTTTATTGATGAACTTGCTGGCTTGCGAGATGAGAGATAGAGAGAGAGAGAGAGAGAGAGAGAAAGAGAGATGGATTGCAAGTAGAAGCATAGTGATTAATAAAGAGAGGCCAGCCGCAATATATATATATATAGAGAGAGAGAGAGAGAGAAAGAGAGAGAGAGAGAGAGAGAGAGAGATGGAGATGGATTGCATGGTAATAAATATAGAGAGAGGTTATCAAGGTACATGTATGACATCATCAGCAATAGAGAGAGGGAGAGGGAGAGAAAGAGAGAGAGAGAGAGAGTTAAAGAGAGAGAGTGTGTTAAAGAGAGAGAGAGGGTAAGAGAGTGAGAGAGAGAGAGAAAAGAGAGATAGAGAGAGTAAGAGGGAGAGAGAGAAGGTAAGAGAGAGAGAGAGAGGGAGATGGATTGCACATAGATGCATGGTGATAAATAACGAGAGAGGTACTCAAGGTACATGTACATGTATGACATCATTAGCAATAGAGAGAGAGAGAAAGCGAGTGAGAGAGGGAGAGACAGAGAGATGGATTGCAAGTAGAAGCATGGTGATAAATATAGAGAGGGGTTCTCAAGGTACATGTATGACATCATCAGCAATAGAGAGAGAGAGGGAGGGAAAGAGAGCAAGAAGTGAATTGAGTATGCTACTTACTTGGCACCAATAAAGAGAGAGGGTCTCGAAGTGAGAGTGTAAACAAAGGAAAGAGATAGAGAGAAACAAAAAGAGATACAGGGGAAGAGAGAGATGGGGTGATAGAGAGAAACGGGGAGAGAGAGAGAGACAGAGAGAGATTGGCAAACTAGAGGGAACGTGCAAAAGAGACAATATCGTATATCCATTAAAAGACCTAGACAAGGAAATATGATTCTGTCTAAATGTTTGGAATCTATACAAAATGAGACTTCCAATAATCATTTTTTTCCTCCTGACCTTGAAAATCCATTAGACTAATGTTGTCCTAATAGCAATATGTACTACTAGTAATTCATTATTTTTGTTGTTGCCTGTATCTTTACCTTAATATTGCATATCAGGGTAGTTTTTATTCTTTTTTGAAGAAGTTCTATACTTCTATTGCTGACTTGATATTCTTCTTTCTAGAGTATTAGTAGGGACAACATGATATTTGGTAATAGTTTGTAAATTCTCTACCTTTCCTTTTCTCTCCTCTCCCTTATCCACTACCTGTTCTCTCCCTCTTCTTGCCTCTCCTGTCGCTCTCATTTCGCTCTTTCTTTTTTCCCCTTTCCCTATCCCCTTCCTCTCCTTATCCCCCTCCTTATCCCTCCCTCCTTCTCCTCTTCATCTCCTCCCCTCTCGCTCTCTTCTCCACTTCTCCTCCTATCAAACAAATGACTTTTTAAAAGGATAATTTGTTCCTGTCATGAATGTAATGATGTGTGAAAGACTGCTAGAAAAAGAGAGACACATGAACTGTAGTATGACTTAGGAAAAGACTCGGAATATAAAAATGATGGAGGGATGGAAGAAGAAAAGAAGAGTAAGAAAAGGAGTAAGAAGTTGCAGGAAATAAAAGGTGGCATTTCTCTAATATTACATAATGAAAGGGGCATTCTTTTAGTGTGTACTTTGGTAAATGCAAATTAGGTTACAGAAGTAGGATGGCACTGGTGGGATATGCCCTGAACCCATCTCTGCTACTTTCCAAGGATTCGTTTTCAGAGATAACAAATCCCGTTTTAGATTCCGAGGCTCTTTTTATCGATGCTTTGTCTCACTTGAGGAGCTGTCATTAAAGCGGGGATCTTCTTTCCGCGATCGATAATAAATGGGAGTGCAGAGGGGAACAAGGTCTTGATGCATTGTGGGTGAAACCTCCGTATAATCTTTGTTCAACTTGGCCCTGTAGTGCTCTATCTGCAGATAGTGTGGTACAGTCAAACTTGCTTTTCTTACCACCTGTTTAGAAAGACAGCCAGTCTACAGCAACCATATTTGTTGTTTCCCTTGAAAATGGTTTCTCATTGAATTATGTGCTAAAGGAACCTGGACATAAAGACATCTTTTCTTGTCTCCCTTGGGTGGTCTTTATAGACAGGTTTCACTGTATAACCAATTTTGTAGTTAGTAAGTCCACATCTACTCTAGATATACTAATAATGAAAACGAAAATTTAGAGAAGTTTTGTGAATACTCTAAAATATCACAGACAGATAACCTGCAGATAATTTCTTTAAATGTAGAGTAGCATCCCCTGCAGTTAAGAGACATTGTGTAAGGGTTCCCTCACACATCAACGAATGCTACATGATATAGATTTAATAATGTGTGTTATTAAGTATTTTACAAGTGAAAACTTTGGGCTAAACACAAATAATTTGAATTAGGAATCCCCCATAGGTTTGTGATACCTTATAAACCTTTGAGCTGGGTGGGTTTGTATAAGGGTCTCCTAACATAGCAGCATAAGGGTTCCCTGACATAGGATTTTTGTTCATTTTATCATTTATTACTGCGTATTTCATCGGGACTGAGTCAATCATATTCTTTATCTGTCATAGACTGGGCCTGGATACACTGGGACTCCAAGTATAATTTTCATCATTGCTACTTATGTATCTATTTAAGTTTATTGGAAATCAGAACAAATTTGCTGAATAGATCTGATAGTTCAACGACAACCCTCCCCTGTTCCTATTCAGGATTATCATTTGCTTTCTTTAAAATATTCCAAACGTACCATAAAATATTATTTCTTTTCATTGTATCGCCTTCTTTTTTCCCTCTAGTATCCCTCTGTGCACATCATTTTTATAAATATCTTTCACAGAGTAGAAATGATGCCACAGTAGAATACTTAAAATAGATCGCTCGCTTCATTTCCTAAATTTACATCTATACTCCTATGGTAATAAATATTTGATTTCATCCTTCCAAAAACAGGTTCTTTCTCTCGGTGAAATGTTCAAAGGATAGCTCATGAAACCCCCCACACTGATATCAATTTCACAAGTAGTGCAACCACTTTAGCTGGCGTCTATTTATAGCGCTCTGCAGAACTGTCAAATTGATTTTGATCTGGAAATGGAATCTTCTACAATAAATTGTATTACTGGCATCCTTTCCCCCTCTACAATACCATGCAATCTCACATTCATTTCCCTGATGTTAAAATTTACTTTATAGCAGAACCGTTTTCCGCATACAATTTTTTTTTGACGATTAAAGCAGATATTTTGTAAAGTGGCTGATGATTTAGTAGCTTTATTGCTGAAAAATAAATGATCCAGTTGTGCAACAGAACAATTATGGCTAAGTGCAAAACCCAGTTATTACATTTTTGTGTATATGTAGTTGCACTTTGAGTTTAGTTTATGCCTTACAATTTTTTAGGAAACTTTTTAGTAATTACCATTTTTTATTTAATCGACATATGTGTTCAGATTCTGTTAGATATTACACTGTATGTATTATTGTCACTGTTTTATTTATGATTAACACAAACAAAAAAGTTGATTGAATTTGGAAATAATCTGCAGATACAACAGACTAGAGAAACATAATTTAGGGAAATTTGAAAGTGTTTTAAAAGTTAGAATGGAGGGGAGGGGGTGGGGGGGGGGGGGAGAAACGAGGAGGGATGCATGAGAGAAATGAGGAGAGATGAACAGGACAGATGAAAAGGGAAGGAAGAAAGAAAGAGTATGGGTGATGAGCTGATGGATTGAACGTGAGATAGAGAAAGAGAGAGGGATTAAACGTGAGATGGAGTGAGAGAGAGAGAGAGAGATGGGGAAGATAGGGAATAAAGATTAAGAGAGAGAGAGAGAGAGTAAATGAAAGATAGGAAATGGAGAAAGGATGAGAGAGTAAAAGAAAGAGAGAGAGAGGATGGAGATGGAGAGAGAGAGAGAACAAAATACTGACAAAGAGAGAATGATTGGCTGCCTGTTGCATTGCAAAAAAAAATTGAAATAGCCTTGTTTAAAAAAAACCTCTATCATTTACACTACTAAAAAAAATCTATTTAAAAAAATGTGCTTGCTAATTGTGTTTTTTTGATGGATAGTGCACATGAGTGACTTGTGGCTGATCTGCATGCAATAGTGTGGAAGTGAGGAGACTCACAATCGTGAGCAAAGACCGGAATAATTCACCGGTATTTTGATAGCAAGCATTTACACTGCCAAAACCGGTCAAGTTACAGCTAGAGTTTTGATCCAGATATTTTGTTGTGCGTATGGTTAGTAAACTTAGTAATTAACTTAGCAACTTCTGTCTAAACTCTAAAACGTGAGAAAGTAAGAAAACCCATGGTTTTAGCTTGCTGTGTGAATGCCCCTAAAGAGAGAAAACCCAGGTTTTAGCTTCCCGTGTGAATGCTCCTAAAGAGATAGACAGAGAGGGGGCCATCTCTACAGAGGAGGTATGGTCATAGGGCTGTTATGAGTGGAAAACAATATAACCAACGCCATACTCGAGCACCAAAACACATTACAACCCCATAATTTATGAGTCTAGTACATACTTGTGTACTCTCGACCGTTGCTGAGGGGGACTTTCTAATGACACCTTAGTTTGTGGTTCAGTTCTCTCTGTGGAACTTGTTGATCCGGGGACTCCTTGTTTTTCTCCAAAAGTCACGTAAGGAAAATATGTCAAGAATTGTGATTTCGTAGAAATGTTGTGTTTAGTAAGCAGAGCTAGTTGTCCATAAGGGCCTGGCTTCAGTGGCCAGCATTGATTTGAGATATTTTTGATTTCTAGTCATTGGAAATTATGAACTTCAATTTGCAAAATATAGGAAAAAAATCACTGTGAATTACTGGTGTAATTACAGATGATAATAATGATAGGGAGAGAGAGAGGGAAATAGAGAGAGAGAGAGGGGGAAAAGAAGAGAGAGAGAGAGGGGGAGGGAGAGAGAGAAAAGAGAGAAAAGAGAATTTAAAACATTCCGATATAAAGTAAAAGAAGGAAAGATGAGGAAGATATAGAGATGGAGAGATATGCCTCCAGTCACTGTCACGTCTTGGCGACAAGTGGATTGAATCGCAGTAGCTCAGTCAAGACAATTAGCGTGTTTACCAACTCTATCTCTCCTTTTACATCTCTCCTCCTCTCTCCATCTCCTCTTCCTCTCTCCATCTCCTCTTCCTCTCCCTTCCATCCCCTCCCCTCTGCCCCTCCATCTCCTCCCTTCTCCCTCTCATCTCCTCTCCCTCTCGTCCTCTCTTACTTGCTATGTCTATCACTCTCCTCATTTATCCTTCTCTTCTCCCCCCACCCTCCCCTTCTTTTCCTCTCACTCTCCCCTCCCCTCCCCTCTCCTCTGCCTCTGCCCCCTCCATCTCCTCCCCTCTCCATCTCCTCTCCCTCCCTCCATCTCCTCTCCCTCCCTCCATCTCCTCTCCCTCTCTCTCCTCCCCTCTCCCTCTCATCTCCTCTCCCTCTTCTCCTCTCTCACTCTCTTTGTATATCACTCTCCTCACTTACCTCTCTCTTCTCCCCCTCTCCCTCCCTTTCCTCTTACTCTCCCTTCCTGTCCCCTCCATCTCCCCCCTGTCCCTCTCATCTCCTCTCCCTCTTCTCCTCTCCCACTCTCCTTGTATATCACTCTCCTCACTTACCTCTCTCTTCTGCCCTCTCCCTCCCTCCCTTCTCCCCCTCTCCCTCCCTTTCCTCTTACTCTCCCTTCCCCTCCCCTTCCCCTCCCCTTCCCCTTCTGTCTCTTCTCTGTCCCCTCCCTCTGTCCTCACCTTCCCTTCTCTCCCTTTCCTTTACCTACATCTCTCCTTCCCCTCTCTCTCCCTCTCTGTCTCCCTCCCTATCTCTCTCTCTCTCTCCCTCTCTGTCTCCCTCCCTATCTCTATCTCTCTCCCCCTCTCTCCTCTCCTCCGCTCCGCACTGTCAATTGGCAGTAAGGCAGACTCATTTGCAGAGTTGGAGGCGACGATGATGAGCGAGCCAGACATCATTCTTGGTCCTCCTCAAAACCACCGTCCAATCTCTTCTTCCGAGACGACGCAAGAAACGCAGCTCAAATCGACTTGTCGCACATCCACGCCAAGAATTGAAATTCACAGGTGTCCGTCATGTTGCTCTGCAAGTCTGCATCCAGTTTAGCACATAGCTGTGAATTTCTTCATTTACATACCATCGAAATAAACACGGCATAAATCTATCCAAGCGCTAACCCCATGGATATCCATTTCATAAGTGATAAACCTCTTTCTGGTTCTTGTTTCTATGGAGTTGCTGATTTGGAGTGGTGATAGCGCTGAAATAGTTGAAAACCTCTGATCACACGAAGCCTCAACCGGTCCAGGAGTGGTAACAAATTAATCAATCAGTGTGAAGTCGGAAAAGAATACAGGAATGCCTGTCTCCTCTGGATCATGAATTGTGTTTGATGATTTAAGTCCTATCATAAATTTCTGGAATTTGTTTCTTCAGTTAAATGCATCACCAAGTTGCTCTACTGGATACAAACTTGGTGATATCATTTTTGATATTGCTCAAGTGTTATGATGCATCCCTCTGAGGTAGCTTTGGTGTTGAGTGAGAAGATGTTACTGTACATTCCACTTTTTATCTGTTGAGAGAAAGAAGGGCCTTACCTCAGTATGTACTGACATATCTTAATTGATATGAGTTAACACCCTTATGGCTCTCAGCGGTTTGATTCCATGTTGCCCTTAAAGATAAAGTTGAGTTCTGGTCATGAGATTGCATTGTGAAAGAAACGGTGTGGAATCTATCAGAAAAGGTTGATCATCTAGTATATAAGTATTCTTGTGTATTGCAAGGTTCTGGAATCATCAAAATGATGAGACATCTGGCCAAAGCTTGGCAAAGTTACAAGCACTGTACACATAATGATGTATATGGGACTACACGAGCACATGGCGAAAAAAACCTACCCCCCGATTTTTACGTATTTTATGTCATATTTAGAATATGAAGGCATTTGAAGAACCATGCTTTTCAGGGAACATGTTTAATCTGATGTTCTTCCACCCTTGCATAATAACAATGATAACGCTCACAAATTATTTTTTACCTCTTCCCAGAACTCAACCTTCTCTTTAAGTGTGATTTGTGCCCATTTGAAATGCAACTGTGTGGATGCTGTGTGATGTGTATTGAATGTTTTGTGAGATCATTAATATTACTATTCCATATATGGTAATATTTTCGGATAGAAATTAATTATACTATTTAATATATGTATGTATTTTCAAATTCAATGTAAAGCGCTTCAAAATGAAGCATGAAGTGTTATACGAATGTGAGTATGGTAATGAAGACAAAATAGATTGATTAACAAACTCCATTAAGCTGACAATTTGCAAAAAAGCAACAGCTTGTGAAGATTATGTAACACCCTTTCTGCTGCAGCTATGGTTAAACAATTTGCCAGTGACATCTCCCTCAAGCTGTTGGCTTCTTTGAAATTACAGCTGGTAGTTGAAACTGCCAGTTTAAAAGATAATATTTAAGCAGTGATCTGTTATCAAAAGCATGTATAATTATGTGCCTAAAAGTGGGAGCATATTTAGAGCATGTTCTCAGCTCTACGCCAGAAGGCATCAACTTCTTTAAATTGAAATATTGTTAATGCAGTTCTGGCCGCAACAAATGATACGCTATGCATCAAATTGAAAGATGATACTTTAGCAGTGATGATGTTATATATCAATTGCATTTTAATTCCCACAAAGTCAGAGCATATTTAGAGCATATTCTCCCCTCAGAGACAGACGGGCACACACCCTAACATTTAAGTACAGTTAATGCCTTTCGGGCTCTTAATACATTGACTACTGAATTCTCTTATTACTGTAGGCTTAATACAGGGACCGTTCAGTTCCGGTAGACAATGGGTTAACAAATGTTATGCCATGCGCTAACAATTCATAAACCTGAGTATCTATTACATTTTAATGGTTTATAGTTTCATGGCTCCTCTCTGCAAACAAAAAGTCTAGATCTATTTCCCCCAGCTGTTGTCTACATTTCATTTTATGAATTTATGAATGATCAACCTTCATCATTTTTACGCGGTGCAATTTTTGAGGAAAATTCCAGTCACGTACTTCCAATTTTTATTCAGGAATGGAATATGCCTCAGGAATCTATCACCTGAAATGAGTTTAGAGGAAATTCATGCGGTATTAACCACTGCTTAAAGAGAAGCTTGAGTGATTGACTTCTGGTGAAGTTGTTAAATAATTGTTATGCTTTTCATTCGTACGTGTTTGTGAAAGGATATAATAGGAGCAATGTTTCATGAAGAATATTTCTCTTGAAACACCCTTATATTCTCAAGATGACTAGGAAAGTTAAGTTCTGAACTTGATTGTTTTTTTTTAATCCCTTGACCAAATTTTAATATCACATAATGCTCAGTCTCCATATACTGTTGTGCAGTGCCCCTCATTGTGTTCAATTTGTTTAAATCAAATATTGAATCGATTTTCTATTATTAATGATTTTAAAACCCCACTGCACATACATATTATCATGTAATATAGGATGCATGGAATAAAAATGGATGGATGGATGGATGGATGATGATGATGATGATGATGATGATGATGATGATGATGGATCGATGGTGACGATGATGATGATGAACATTCTTAATAACTTTAAAAGTCCCACTGTACTACTTGTAGCTACTTGCTCCCTCTATATAGAAAACAATGCCTAAGCGTTGCCTGTTGGTCCCCCAGCATGATCCTCTTTTGCTTATGTTAATTGAGAGCTGAGTTGATGAGATAACCACCTGTCAGTGACCACGCTGGGTGGTCTGATCCCTGCTGGCCAAACTAGTACAGACGGGCTTTAAGACCAACTTTAAGAATGACCAGCACTCAACTACATCTTTAAAAATGTGGTCATCATGCTTCCTTGATTGGTTGATGACAGTTCCTGCAGATTTGTTTTCCCCCTAGAATTGCTTTGGTCTGATAGGCATGATTCCAATATAAAGATCAAACTAGGCCTGGTTCATTGATCGCACTAATCCCTCAAATTTTAATTAATCCTATTTTTGGATGCTCACAGAATGATTTCCAGCTTTATCAGAGTTTCACACGTCAAAATGTCTCTCCCCCTTCTTTTACTCTGTTTTAATCGGTAATATGCCATCATGTTAATGACTAGTATGGCAAATGGGATTTTCGTGAGAACAATTTTGAAAGACGAGTTCTTCTTCCAGTCTTCATCTCTCCTCATATGATTATGTGTGGTGTCATGTCTCACTTCACCATTCATCACTTCATCGGCATATTCCGAAGCTGTGACATCATCAAAATCTATTTTGAGAATTTCTCAATTATTTCTTCAGTTTCCGAAAGAGCATCAAAAATAAAAATGTCGAAAACCAATTGAATATGTTAAGTATTGGCTGTGATATGACCATCTGAATAAATATATGTCTTATGGGAACTGAGTGTTATGCGCTCTGGTTACTAATGTTATGAACCAGAGTACTATAAAACTGAGTTCCCATAGGACATCTTTTTATTCAGATGGTCATATATCAGCCAAAACTAAATATATTCAATTGGTTTTCGACATTCGGAAATTATTTTTGATGCTCTTTCGGAAACTGAAGACAATTTTGTGAAATTCTAAAAATAGATTTTTGATGATGTCACACTTCACCACTCTATATAGTTGTAGTTAAAAAAAAGAGGATAATTTCTATGTGCAATCATAATAAAACAAAATGGATTTCAGGAAATGATCATGGAAACTTTTGAAGTCAAGTTTCTGCCATAAATGGAGTTATTCTCCTTGAAGTGTATATTACTTTTTTTCTCATTATGAGAACAATTTTTAATGACAATTTCTTCTTCCACTCTTCATCTTCTTTTTTGTTATAGGATAGAGTTTGGGATAGTATCTTACTGCTTATACTTTACTTCACAATACATGATACATTACCCAGAAACAAATTCTTAGTTTCAAATGAAAGATATAATTTACAATTATAATGAGAGGAAGAATGTTGAGCATATCTCACTCTAATATGTTACTCTATCCACCTTTCCTTTCTTACAGCGCCTCAAGACATATTGTGATGTGTGCTATATAAGTAAGGTATATTATTATTATTAAAAACATTCTCAGTCCGGATTGAAAGATATGATTTTAGAATTTAGATGCTGCATACAGTACCAATAGAATAAATCACTTTTTACAGCTCCTTCAAATCTTGCTGTGTTTTATAGAATTTAAGATCAAATAAAAGCCTGTCTCTCCCCATAGAATATGAAATGATGTCACATCAGTAATCTTAGAAATGAACAACAACAAAAAAAGTGTCTGAAATGTATCCCTCATTTGTAGACTGGATGCTAGTGTATGGTTTAAATGTTGTCTTTTGAATAAGAGAGAAATGGGACCTATTTCTTTGCATGCAGAACTTTGTAATTTGTCTTCTTTTTGTTAAGTCTCTCAAGACTGTTATTTGGAAATCAAATATTAATTCTACGAGACCCTCACCAGACATTTCAAATTTACATTTGTATATAATCATGGGGAAAAGAGGGCACTTTCTGTTTGCAAGCTCAGTCATGAAATTACATTTTTAGAAATGAAATTTGAAACTTCCAGGTCAAGTTTCCACCATCTTCGCGGTTCCTTATTTCTAATTGATTGAGTATCAAATTTGAACTCTAGAAAGGGAAGCCATTTGCAGGTATATGACCCTGAAACAAATTGATTCTTCGGTAACGAGGGTTTTTTTTTTGTCCTTCTTCTCGATGGAAGGAAAGAAATCTAGGTGGAAATGAAATCTTGGATACATTTTGATTGATTTGAATGAAGAATGGAGCCTTGATCGGTGTGGCTTTAAAGTAGCGAAGTAGAGTAAGGTTGTGGACAGGATCGTTAGTCCTTACATGTGTATGCTTGGACGACATTGGGGTGTCAAAGATAAGGGTGAGTTCTGGTAATATATGCAATTGCATTGTGAAAGAAAAGGTGTGGGATGGATCACAAAAAGTTGATCATGTAGCATGTAAGTATTGGTGTGTACTGCAAGGTTCTGGAGTCATCAAAATCATAATAAATTTGGCCCAGTCTTGGTAAAGTAACAAGCACTGTACACAGAAAGATGTATATGGGACTACACAAATGGTGTCGGGGCTACTAACCATGATTTCCTAATCTTTCTATGCTAATTACTTACCCAGTATACATTTTCTACAAAAATTGTTTGGCACATGACATTTGTTATCTTGAACATTCAGTGTAATTTTCGTTTTATTCTGTGAGAATTTTTTTTTATTTTTTTTACCAGAACTCACCTTTATCTATAAGAAGGGCATATCATACACATTACCACAGAGCTAATGCCCTTTTGGCTCCGAAGAGATGAGGTGAGGATGTGAAGAGAATCCTAAATCCTAACATGTTGTATTAGGGAGTTAACATCTTGTTCAGGAATATGTTGCTTTGTATTTGTTGCGTTATTCTGGTGTTTCGTTTATATGACGGTTCAATATTTTGAAAGTAAAACAGGAAAGGAAGGACGGGGGGCGGGGGGGGGGGGGGGGGGGACTGGGAGCAAATGGATATTGAAAAGTCTGAAAAAACATAGGAATTCACTTTTGTCTGCCTAGGAAATATATGAATTTTCCCTCTTACTTGATCCTAAGCTTGGAAGTACATTTCTTTTCAAATATCCGGGCGTTAGGATAGTAACATTGATTTCATTTTCATTCTGAATTTCCACCGCAGAAGCAATTTATTGCATGTCTCTGGATGTTGTTAACCTGTAATATCGAGCTCTACATGTATGCATCTCAGGAGTGGTATAGCATGGGTGCTGCTTTAGAAGGGGGGGGGGGGATTGGCCTTATCGAGGGGTAAGAGTACTATTAGATGGATGGATGTTGTATTAATATTCCTTTTTCTTTATTCTCTCTCTTGATGCTATTTGATAAGGGGGTGCCCCTCTCCTGTGCACTCCTGTACCTTCTTATCTTCAGGCTTAAACTAAGATGTGATACTTTAGCACAATTCTTAAAGCCTTGAGCAGAGGCTAGCTCTGTCAGTCTGGCTGTGTTAAATAAGAGCAGCTGCAGTACAGAGCCTACGCAGTATACCATCAGCACAGTCTCACAGTGCAGACTCTGTTACAGAAAAAATATCTGACAAAGGTTTGGCCTGTAATCTATAGATACCTACAGTACATTGCATCAATGTTCTCGCCCGTTTCTAGACTGAGTCAGAAATAGCAAGATATACCACTAGATCGCTACCTTATATCTTATGTGAATCTATCTTTAATTGAACAAAGCACGAGTGATTTTTTCTTTTATATTTTTTACAACTCTTTTGGAACTATCGCAAACCATTTAGTGCTCCACTCCAGTGCTTATTTTACTGTACTGCCATGGTAAAGTGGATGAAAACTAAGAAAGAAATTTGCCACCAGAAGTAGGAATTGGTATTTTAACGATGATGATGATGATGATGATGATGATGATGGTGATGATGAAAGGAATGATGATAATAATAATGACGATTGTGATGATGATGATAAGGGTGGTGATGATGATGTAGCGATGATTGTGATGGTGGTGATAGTGATTATGATGATGATTATAGGGAGGATGATGATGATGATGATGATGATGATGATGATGATTTTTAGGAGGAGAAGGAGGAGGAGGCAGACAATGATGATATAGAGGAGAATGATAGAGTTGTCCTGTACTCTTCGCAGCAGCAAGTATAATTTACAGTTGAGCTGACATATGAGATTATGGGTCGAAGGAGATGAAGAGACGATTATGATACTAGTTGCCATGGCAATAAGCTGGGATAAGAAGGAAGATACAGGATGTTTACTGGGAAATGACGGATGTGATTATCGATTAACCAACATGAAGAGGACAAAATAACCAAGAGGAACCTGAGATTCATAAGATGATGATAATACCGGTTGCTATGGCGATGAGAATGTAGCAAATAAAGCAGGATACATGAATAATCAGAAAGCTGTAGGTTTTTTGTAAAAGCAGTTGAAGTGTTGGGACATTATAAAGAGAAGATGAGATCAACCAGATAAGAGATTTTAAAAGATAACAGAGGAATTAAGAAAAAATGTAGTCCTTAAAGATGATATTGTGAATAGCCATGGCAGTCTGGATTGAGGTAAAGAAGCAACATTGCACAGAGGAGGAGAGTGATATCTTTTTAAAATAAAGGCTGTCAGATGACATCAATGACTTGTACCCAGTAAGGGATTCTAAAACAAACCTCATCTATAGAATTGTGCATAGAAAATTATTAACAAAATGCATTGTGAAAGGGCGTACAGAAGTGTATAAAGAATCTTATAAAGAACTAATTGCTTTTGAGAGGTCTGTTGACATAATAACTAGGCAATCATCAGTGACTCTCATGCTAAGCTCCTCCCAGTTATAAGGTTTTCATACAAATCAACAAGTGGACTCTGATTCGTTTTCAAGGTTGAGTTCTGGGAAGAGGTAAAAAATAATTTGTGAGCGTTATCATTGTTATTATGCAAGGGTGGAAGAACATCAGATTAAACATGTTCCCTGAAAAGCATGGCTCTTCAAATGCCTTCATATTCTAAATATGACACGAAACATCGTAAAAATCGGGGGGTATGTTTTTTTCGCCATGTGCTCGTGTAGTCCCACATACATCATTCTGTGTACAGTGCTTGTTACTTTGCCAAGATTTGGCCAAATTTCTTATCATTTTGATGATTCCAGAACCTTGCAATACACACGAATACTTATATACTAGATGATCCTCCTTTTCTGATAGATTCAACACCGTTTCTTTCACAATGCAATCACATGACCAGAACTCAACCTTATCTTTAAATTTTTTATTTCGCTACCCAAAGTTTCATTGTATCTTTTCTGTTTGCAGCCAGAAGGGTGTTAACTCTCTAAAACAATAATTAACACCCTTCTGGCTCCAAAGGAATGTTTTGCTTGCTATATTGGCATTCAGACTAGAGAAGTGAATCACTTGTAGCTGTATGATGTTTAGGAAGCTATACGGTTAAAGATAAACTCCAGTTCTGGTAAAAAAAAGAAAATTAATTCTCACAGAATCAAACGAAACTTACACTGAATGTTCAAGATTACAAATAAATGACATGTGCCAAACAATTTTGGAAGAAAATGTATACTGGCTGAGTAATGAGCATAGAAAGACAAGGAAATCAAGGTAGTACTAGCCCCGACACCATGTGTGTTGTCCCATATATAGCTTTCTGTGTACAGTGCTTGTTACTTTACCAAGACTCGGCCAAATTTATGATGATTTTGATGACTCCAGAACCTTGCAGTGCACACCAATACTTACATGCTACATGATCAACTGTTTCTGATCCTTTCCACACCTTTTTCTTTCACAATGCAATCGCATTACCAGTACTAAAGTTTATCTTTAATTTCATTGGTCTGAACTGGGGGCCAGGGACGAGATGAAGATGGAAGGTTTTACTTAGCAATGAGTCCTTGAGTGAACGTTTGATGCACTACTCTACGAGATGAAAGTGACGTACTCTCTTTGAATTCCATTTCATCTCATGCCGCTCATTAAAGGGCGATCATGGCTATTCATATAACATCTTGTCTTGCACCCTGCAAACAAATTAAGTTAGAGTTTCCAAAGAAAAAGAAGAAAGAGTAAAAGTTGAAATGTCAGTTTAGGAACAGCCTTTACTTTGTTGGTTTAGTTTTTAAAACCTGTATAACACATGATGTAAGACATGTTCATTCTTGTAGTAAAAAACGCTATCATCGTTTTTCTTGTTTCGCACCCTGCAAACAAATTAAGTTTGAGTTTCCGAAGACAAAGAATAAAGAGTAAAAGTTTAAAGGTCATTTTAGAAAAACCGTTATTGCTTGTTGATTTAGATATTTTTAACCTGCACAATACATGATGTGAGACAAGTTTAACATTCAGAATGCTATCATTGGTTTTCTTGTCTCACTCCCTGTGAACATATTAAGTTTGAGGTTCCAAAAAAGAAAGAAGATAGACTTAAAGTTTAAATGTCAGTTTTGCACAGAATAATAGGCACCGATTGATGGAAGGATTTGCGCAACACTATGGCTTTGCTAAAGTACCCATGATTAACTGCGTGACAACTATAAACATCGGTTAAGATTAATCTTGCGCTGAAAACAGTTATGTAATCCTGAAGCCGTTGGTATATCTATCCCACAATAAATACAATGTGGCACAGGGACATTTTTTGTGTGAAATATAAAGAGTTAAGAATCTTAAATCTGACTTGAAACCCAATAGCAACTCTAACCTCATATTTATGCATGAGGAAGTGAAGCCTTGGGCATATGTTGTCCGAGCGAATGTGGGATTACCGACTTCACATTTCATGATCCCATTTTGAATTTGTGAATTTCATCTCCACTTACATCATGTACACAACCCTATGTGTGTACCACTCATTTGCAAGAACATGTTTCATTTTGCAGTAGCAGGGGGGGGGGGGGGGTTGCATGTAACTGCTGGCTCATCTATTTCATGATCCCATTTTGAATTTATGAATTTCACCTCCACTTACATCATGTACACAACCCTATGTGTGTACCACTCATTTGCAAGAACATGTTTCATTTTGCAGTAGCAGGGGGGGGGGGGGGGGGTTGCATGTAACTGCCCACGTATCTGAACGAGGCATAAGCGATAGTTTTTTATCTAAACAACTTGCTATAAACAGATACACACTATCGCTAATGGAAGATAATGGTGCGTTTTATGATGACATAAATATATCGTCGCTGAGTGCTCCCCCAATGGGAACCTTTCCTTGAGAGGAATGAAATACGACGGCGAAATTAGGTCCAAAAAGGTTGACTGGTCTTTTCAAGGGCTTGTTCTTGAAGCAAAAAGGTTAGGGTAGTTTATGCTGATACATATGTGCTAGTCTGCTTCCCAGACATTAATGTCTAACATTTAAAGGCTAAGTCCTCTCCAAAATAATTTGCTTTTAATAGATGCAGAAAAAGAAGAAAAAAAAAGAGAGGAAAAAAAATTGAGTACAATTGGATAACTAATAAGGAAGTTATGAATTTCTTTAAAAGTATGTAAAACTCAGCCCATCACATTGTTAGTGAGATGAGAATTGATACGCATTGCCTGGATTTTAGACTAGCCTGGCTTTTACACGTAACAGATTCTGTCTAAAAGCTTTCTGGCACCTTTATAACAGAATATATGGACAGAGCATCATGCAAGGCCAAGAATGCATTATCAATCATCTTAAGTGTACTTGAAATGGTCATCTTGCATTATTTTTTTGCTCCTTTGCTCCTTTTCTTCTTCAGAGAAGGAAGATGTGACATGATTTGAAGAGAAAGATTCCATAATATTTTCAAAAATTTACATTTCATAACCATATTTCCTTGCCACGGTGTTGGAATAGTGAATTCAATATTTTTAATATTTTTTCACTATGGTTTGATCAATATTTTGTTGCTTTGATTTTTTGTGATGTGATGTGATGTGATGTGAGGTTCGCTCGTTCGTGTCTCCTTAGATCAAGATTAATTTAAAGTAAAATTGATCTTCAGAGTGGTTGCTACAACTGGCCGTGTCACGACACATGAAAGAAAGTGAGGCGAAGTGATTTGGTGTGACATGTGTTTGTAGCAGTTTACCATTTCATATCTATAAGAGCCATGATAAATTGTGTGTGATATGAGTCATTCCATAAAGTTGGGGGATAAAATATGACGGTGTCCATGTAACGTAGGTATGAGATCTTCTACTACAAATGGAAGATGAAATTATCTGTTGAAGATTTTTATGCAATGAACATAAATAGTAGTGCCCTGCCAGAATCGTTCCTGTTCCTGTTGCTTTTCTTCAAAATCTTTGCTTAACATACATTTATCTTTTTACCAGCCTTACATGGACACCATATTCATATAACATTACGTACACTTTGGGTCTATGTAACATGGAGCTTGAGTACTTCTGAAGATAGTTCGCTATGCTTTTTATGCAAAACTCAATTTGAGCAAACAATTGTTACAGTTGAAAGGATCCATAGTTTTTTCACTTCTGGTATGTCACAAAAGGTGCCCCGACTTTCTGGACGGACCCATATGCAGTGATGCATGAAAGAAAAGGGATATGAGGCTAGTATTCATGAAACCTGTGTTTGTTTGCTTTCTACATTAGATATTAACATGTTTATATAGTGATGCATGTTTATAGCCCCTGCACTGTGTCTCACTGCAGTAAACCTATCGATGTGAGTGCAAAGAAGATAGATGAACGAATAGATTGCTGTTTTATAGGTAGAGCGATATAACTGGGGAGCGAGGGGGGGTGGGGAGGAAGGGAGGGATGGAGGAAGCGGTGGAGGGGTAGAGGAGCAGCGGGTATTCAAATAAAAAAAGTAGACAAAAGGGAGAAAGAGAGAGATGAACAGAGGAGGAGGAGGAGATAGACGGAGGGGGAGAGAAGAGATAATATAGAGACATAAGGGAGGAAGGTAGAGAGCAAGTGAATGTCTGTGAGAGGGTGGGGATGACATTTAGAGAGAGAGAGAGAGAGAGAGAGAGAGAGAAAGAAAGAAAAAGAGAAAGGGGAGAGAGAAAGAAAGAGAGCGAGAAAGAGGATAGAGAGAGACAGAGATAGAGAGGAGATATATATATATAGAGAGAGAGAGAGAGAGAGAGAGAGAGAAGGTGAGATGAACAGTGTAAGACCTGCATGTCCAGGGGTCCAGCATGTAGGTGACATGGACAGTAGAGTTGAAGTGCTTTGTAAATATCACTCATCCCACGCTGACCTCCTTTACGAGGGTTGACCCTTGTGATATGTCCTCCATTTTCTTTTTCTTGAAGATGAGAGATGGATCAAATAAACACAGTAGATAACAGATTCAGACTTAGTATAACGCACAGGGAGCCCGATCTTCAGTCTAAAAGCTTTGGTGGAATAATGGAACAAACAGTGGACGAAGAAGAAGAAGAAGTAGAAGGAGGAGAAAGAGGATGGAGAAGATGGAGGAGATGGAGAATATGGAGAAGGAGAAGAGGGAGGAGGAAGCAAAGAAGAAGGAGAGAAAAGGAAGAAGGAGAATGAGAAGAAGGAAGAGGAGGAAAAGGAATAGGAGAGGAGAAGGAGAATGGGAAGATGAAAAGGAAGGAGGAAGAGAAGAGGGAAAAGAAGGAGAAGGAGAAGAAGAAGATGAAGATGTATGCAGCACTTGATACCAATAGCATTAACCCTGTATATAATGATATCATTTTAGTGTCTTCTTGGCTCTAAACATACAACTGGACAGGTACAAAAGTGTGCCATTTTCCCCCATATTTAATTGAGTAGAAAAAGGATGTTAGCTCTTATAAGTGATAGCACTTATCTACATTATTTTCTCTAGACTAGAGAAAATAATGTAGATAAGTGCTATCACTTATGAGCATGTATTGTGCATGAGACTGAGGATAGACATACTAATCATAATTGTAATTGGTGAAAGATGTGAGATATTTCGTCTGTTGAATACAATTATTGCATTGGAATGCTTGTGTTGCTAACAGAGATAAAAGCCATTATGCTGATGATAATCACGATAATTCACGGCGATGTTACAATCAATTACAATGATATGGGTGATTACACTAATGATATTAATGAGTACATTATTGCTATGGTGATTATGTTCTATACAAATTGAAGTTATAATACAATGCAGCAAGTACGTAATAAAACTAACGATGATAAAATACCAAACTGTAAGTTAGGTTTGCCTTTTTTTCCCTCATATTTTAGGAAAGATGACTCCACCCCTCCCCCCCCCCTTTCGAAACAAGAAACAATAATCATTTTATCTCATCAGGCTTATTGCCACTTACCCTAATTGCATCAACTATTATTCTCCCCATAATATTGGATAAATATGCACCAATCAGTTGAGCACTCATGCATAGGCAATCAAAAAAATTAGGAGACAAACGAATGTGATGGAACTCCATTGGTAATATTATAATGCAAGGTGTACTTTTAGAAGGGAATAGGCTGGAGTAGAGGAATGGGTATTTTTAGAACCACTTAGCTTGTAAGTGGTGCAAATAAACTGGAGAATGCTAATTGGCTGATTTTGTATTACTTTTTTTTTTTAAGTGACAGAGGAAATGTCTATCTATATCTATGAAATTCTTATACAACTAGAATTGGCAATGTTATGTATTATGGTTTATGGAATTGTAGGGAATATAATATAAAAAGATAAAAGCGGAATAAGATAATAAAGGATCATGATTGATTAGACCTATCATTATCATCAATATCATCACCACAACCACCACCACCACGATCATCATCACCATCATCAAACCATCATCAATCCATTTATCTTCATTCCTTGCATTCTATGACGTCAATACTATGCCATTAATACTATGCCATCACAACTATATCCAGAAAGATTTACTTCCTCTCTTCATCTTGCTCTCTCATCATCATCATCATCATCATCACCATCACTATCTTCATCATCATCATCATCAATTCATCATCATCATCATCAGCATCGCCATCACCATCATCATCGTCATCACCATCATCATCACCATCATTTCACCATCATCAACATCATCATCATCATGCATCCATTTTTCTTCCTTGCATCCTATATAACTTGAAACTATACCACCATTCTCTCTCACTCCAATCTACTTCAAGACAGATTTATTTCAACTTAGTTTTGCTTCTTCATCATCATCACCACTATGATCATCACCACCATCACCATCATCATCATCATCATCATCATCATCATCATCATCATCCTCATCATCACTAGTTATCATCATCACCACTACCATTCATCCATCTTTTTGCCATGCATCTTTTTTCATGCATGCATCCTATAACGTGGAAACTATACCACTACTAATAATTCCGTCCTACTCCAAGACAGATTTCCTTCCTTTCTTCGGTCTTGCTCTGTCCACCCCCACCTCTTAATTAATCCTCACCTAACCTTGTATCATTGAAGAAGCGCTTGCGGCAATCTGGACAGAGTGGAAAATTTAATTAAATGACATTTCAGATCTGTTACCATTTCAATCCGAGTTCACATAAGATACATGTAGCTGTGTATGAACTGGCTTCGTATAAGAGAGTCTGTAGAGGAAAATTAACAAACATCAATATTTTGTTTACATACAAGTTCGATCACAAACAAACAACATTTCATTTGTCTAAAATAATATCTCATAAGTATGCCTTACATATATTATTGTACAGTTTTGTCAATGTTATATCTTTGAAAAACATTTTTTTCTCCATCAACAGTTAAGAAGATGAGTAATTTTGATAAGTCTCTGTATAAAACAAAATAAGAACTGCAGGCAAGAAAGAGTTGCCAGGTTTACCTTGATTGATTACGACTTCAAATTTAATAACTCTCTTGACATTATCCTGTTTTGTCAAAATTTCGCTTATAAATCTGAATTTCCAATTATTCTGCTTGTATTACAGTATTACAGGCGACATTATATCTCTTTAACACTTTTTGGTGCTTTTTTCGCCTCTCTGCACAGTGCTTGTTTGCCATGTGTGCCATTTTGCACAAGACAATAGTAGCCAGTTGACTAACACATTGCTTTGTACAATACAATGAATTTGCAAATTGAGCCATTTCCAACCCTGATTAGCTTCATGACAACCATTTTAACCTAGGTTTAGGTTTATCTTGCTTTTGAAACAGTAAAATAATTGTGATGCCTTTGGTTAAATTAAGCACATAGAGCACATACTTATGTCAAGTATAATGTGCTAGACAAAAATGGTTTATTATCATTGAATACAAATAACGCACGGCCCAGCGTGCGTTAGTGGTTCATGCAAGAGTACAAAAATGCTTGATTGTTAAGAATCCTAGCTTAATTTCTGAATATTTCCTTGCTCGTAACTCAGTAAATTCCAAAAAATTTACCCGCACCATTCATCAGATATAATTAGTTTATATTCTTGAATATTCAGTCTATTAAAATTCAATGTCATTCCATGAAATCTGTCTTTCTGTTATAATCAAGACTGAATTATATTTACACGCTTAATTGCCATATCTTTGTTGCCCCTGAGCCTGGCTAGCATGTGTTTACTTGCAGCCCCTTTCTATATATATGTAATGTGATTGATCATCTAGTTTATACAGTCATTTCCGGATAGATGAAGTAATATCATGTGCACACAATGACATGACTGTATTTCTTTATTTGAACCGATTCCTGAACCTCTATTTCATTAGGTTTCATCTTACGTTGTGCACAAATAAAAAGATTTCAACTCACTTATCCTGTAACCATATGTTATAAGGCCAAAATGTCATATTATATATCCTCATTGATTTTTTTTCTTCTTTGTTTTTTGCACAAAATAAATGTGTGAATACGTCTCTCGAAGAATGGATTGTCGGACCGAGCATTCGGCATTTGTGGGTCAAATTTATGTAGATCTCGGCCAGCCAGAAGGTGGGAAAGTAAATGAAATGTTGTTAATCAAAATAAGCCGGCTGAATGAAAAGCGTAAATGAGCTGGGCAAGGGTTATTACTTCTGTGATGCGGGCTATTTTTAGCTCGGGATCATATCTTGACATTTTTATTATTTTATTTTCTTTGCGATGCTCAACCAAGTATTGCTTTCTGCCTCCAAGTTGTTTTCACTTTCAATAGTGGAAATCTTGATCTCTTTCATTAGTTCTAGCTGTCTTGATCTGTTTTCTTCTATCTGTCTGACTGTTACATTTTCTGTCTCTTCTGTCTCACTTATGTTTTTTGTTTTAATCTGTATCTCTCTCTCTCTCTCTCCCTCTCTCTCTCTTGCGCGCAGTCTCTCTCTGTCTGAACCTGTAACATAATTCTCTTTTCCCTCTCTCTGTCTTTCTTTCACTACCTCTGTCTCCCTTTCTCTCTCTCTATCTATCTCTCTCTCTCTCTCTCTCTCTCTCTTGCTTTCTCTGTACATTTCTCTTTCTCTCTTTCTCTGCCCCTTCACCATTCTTTTAGCACTTAGGTTGCCTTCTTAGCCTTTCTGTATATGGTCGCTTGTTTGCCACACATGCCATTTTGCACAAGATGAAGTACCACTTAGGGGAAGGATTGCCTTGTGCAACTCATTGGCTTTGCAAAATTAACCATTTCTGGTCTTGATTTGCTCCATGACAGCCCTTTCAAAACCAGTATAGATTGATTTTGCGCATAAGAGAGGCAGAGAGAGAGGGGGAGGGAGAGAGAGAGAGAGAGAGAGAGAGAGAGAGAGGAAGATTTAGAGAAAGAAAGAGAGGAAGAGATGGAGAGAGAAAGAAAGAGAGACAGAGTATGAGAGAGAAAGAAAGAGAAATAGAAAGTGAGAAAAAGTAAGAGAGAGAGAGAAAGAGATAGAGAAAGATGGAGAGAGAGAAAAAGAGAAAGTGAGAGAAAGAAAGAGAGAGAAGCAATGTCATTATTTTGAAGCCTTTGGTATAATTACCAATTGAGAAATACAATGTGGTACAGGGCGATTATTTGTGTGGCATAGAGAGAGTTCACACAGAGTTAGAGCTTTCTAACACTTGGAAGATCATTTGAATAATTGAATAGATAAAATTAGACACCTCGTCTTTCCCCTCTCCGAGTAGCAGCTTTTGACGTCATTCTCTAATAAGGGGTTGATTAGAATGGATTTTTAATTAGCTAAGATTATGCTAATCTCGCACTTCTTGATGTCATTGAGAGTCAGGCTAATGAGGCTGGATAAAGGCCATATAGGGCCGGCCACATTGTGACCAATAACTATGACGATATATATGAAATCTATGAAATTTTGATGTCGTTCTCTAATAAGTGCTGGATTAAAAATGAAGTTTAATCCTTATGCTTATCTCATACTCCTTTATAATAATAATAGGGGGTTCTTGTATAGCGCTCAAGTATGTCAGATTTGACACTCCTGGCGCTCCGAGTTAGGCTAACAAGGTTGGATGACTGCTTTGAGGACTGGTCACATGACCAATAACTATGATGATATCTATGAAAGCATTCTGTAAAGAAAAGGTGTTAAATATTATTTTTGCTCACTAATTTATGCAGATGAGCCTTCAGCACAGATTTTCCTGGGATCTGCATACTTTACCAGCCCACATGAGGCCTGTCTTCACTAGCTCGAGATTGCCAAATATCCAGCTATTTGAACTCTCCTGATCGCAAACTATCCAGCTAATTTGCGTCTTCATCAGCCCGAAGTTGCAATTAGCGGGATATTTGGTCGGGTTTGTCACCCCAAGATATCTTGGGATATGTTGCAAAATATCCAGCTATTTGTCCTGTGCGTCTTCACCAGACCGAAGACTAGCAAAATATCTCGAGCTAATTTCTCAAGGTCGAGTTTCAAGTTTTGAGGTCGAATCTCGAGCTGATGAAGATGAGATTTGTAACTTTGGGATTATTTCCCAAATCAGAAATAGCTGGCTATTTGGCAATCTCGAGATGATGAAGACACGCCTTTGGTTACGTCAGGCCGGATGCGGTCCGATGGAGACGGGTAAGAGAGAAGAGGCATGTAGGAGGAATTTCTGATGGGGGTGGATGAAGCTATGGGTTGCTAGGATACTGGGCTCTCACCATGTTAGTAACTTACTCTGCATCTGTTCATTAAAGCAATTTTCAAGAAAACCTATAAATATTCAGAGAAAGGAATTAAAGTGTACTTATCATCACCAAAAAAAGAAGAAGCTTATGTACAGCTAGAATGTTTAAAATCAACCTCAAAAAAGGTCTACAGGCTAACTGAGTATGAAGAAAATAAAGGATAACAAACAAAAAGAGAAGAAAACAGCGAGCCCTGAAATAGCTATTTCATGCCATGCATTTATGGGTAGATTGAGAAGTTAACTCGTAAGCCATTCGTATGTTTCACAAGATTGTATTCAAGTTTTCTAAATCTTATTACGGAAGTAACTTAATATACGACTTGGAACTACTATCATACCTAGCAAAATACTGTTTGGTGATAAGTATACTTTATTAATATCTATAGTGATCAATTCTATGTTTATTGTTTTTATAACGCCTTGCTCGTGATTTCTTTATTACTCCAAATACTATTAGCAGAATACTGTTTGGTGATAAGTACACTTTATTAATATCCATAGGGATCAATTCTATATTTATTGTCTATAATGCCTTGCTTGGTGATATCTGTATTAATCCTACGGGAAATAAAATAAATTCTTAGTGAACATTTTAATGGCACATAAGCATAAATTTGAAAAGTGGGATTTCTTTTTCTTGTGCCTTGCTGAATTATCTTCCAAGTCAAAAGTCAATGATATTTTTGTTTAAGGTTTTTTTCCTAAGCTCTTTACATGAAGTGAGAGAGAGAGAATAGGGTTTATTCATTAAAGAAAAAGTTGATATCTTCTTAGAACTTTATTTTATTTCCATTTTCAGAACTTGTTGTCTAGTGTTTGGGGAAAATAAATCTAGCTCGTACTTGAATGTGTGTGAAAGCTCCTTTTCCTGCAAACTATTTGCTGATCAACTGTGCCAATTGTGAACTAAGTCCAGGGGATGTGTAATAAATGAGTTAGCACTTCTAGTTACATTCACACACTCTTCAAAAAACGAACATCATCTCTATCAAGACAAGTCATTACACCTCAGTACTGCATCTCTATAACATACTCCATTGCTGCTGAGGAAGTATGTACATTAATACTGTAGGTTATTAGGGAGGTTTTGATATAGTGATAGTGCAACAGTGGTAAGTTATCAGACATTATTCCAAACATTGAATGCTAACTTGACTTTGATATTAAAAATACATTCTTAAAGAGGGATTTCACTTGACACATGCACTGTTAAAATATATTGTTTTAGAAGCAGAAAATTAGAGAGAGAAATTGCATGTTCACTGAAAGTTTGATGATAATCCAATGAAGATTAACAAAAGTTACAAATTTTAAAAGTTGTAACCAACCACAAGCAAATTGGCAACTCTATGATTTCCCATGTGAGCAGTGATCCATTTGTTTGGTATTAATACAAATGATTGGGAAAAAAATATAGGCCTACTTCTTTTTCACAGAGAAGTTCTATGTCTTGCAGGAGAATAAGAAATTACTAAAAAAAATTACTAAAACCAAATGATATCTACTTGCTAGAGAAATTACAGAGTTAATTTCTGGGTTACAGAGTTATAATTTGGGCAATGACAGAGCTAAAATTTGGTTTACTTGATTACAACTAAAACACTGAAAAACATGAATAAAGAAAACAACTTTCCTCAAACCGTCAATTCTCTTTTCCTGTCATATTAGGCCATTAAAAAAAATATACATGTTAAGCGTCCCCGCCCGCTTCCTTTTTGGGGGCTGCCTCCAATTTTTATTTTTAATGAAAAAGACTGCTAAAATGGATACATTTCTGATTTAAAAAAAAAAAAAAATGTTGGCGGCCATTATGAGCGGCTATTTTGAAGAAGAAAAAAATATATTAAAAAAGGGCCTCGACCTCCTACCTATTTTTCAAAAAAGCAGGACGCTAAACACGTTTTTTTTTATTATTTGGCCTTACAGTAACACCAACTTGAAACCAGGGTACGCTAGCTTTCCCTTTAAGCATGAGAAATAGAGAGGGTAATTTATTTTGACTTGTTGAATTCATTGATCTATTTAATATAGCGAGGCTAACAGACACAACAGACCGATAACGACCTTGACCCATTCTTTCACACAATAAAACAAGTGTCTGCTTGTAATATCAATCCAATCAATAATGAATTGTATAGTATATAGAGTGGTGAAGTGTGACGTCATCAAAAATCTTTTTTGAGAATTTCTCAATTTTTTCTTCATATTCCGAAAGAACACCAAAAATAATTT
This sequence comes from Strongylocentrotus droebachiensis, assembly GCA_035222895.1. Taxonomy (NCBI): domain Eukaryota; kingdom Metazoa; phylum Echinodermata; class Echinoidea; order Camarodonta; family Strongylocentrotidae; genus Strongylocentrotus; species Strongylocentrotus droebachiensis. Next base: position 11,780 of record JAVYIG010003513.1, on the reverse strand, counting down.
CCAAATGTCGAAAACCAATTGAATATGTTGAGTATTGGCTGAGTTATGACCATCTGAATGAATATGTGTCCTATGGGAACTCAGTGTTATATGCTCTGGCTCCTAACCATTAGGAGCCAGAGCATATAACACTGAGTTCCTATGGCGAGTATATTTATTCAGATGGTCATATCTCAGCCAATATTGAACATATTCAATTGGTTTTCGACATTTGGAAATTATTTTTGGTGTTCTTTCGGAATATGAAAAAAAACTTGAGAAATTCTAAAAATAGATTTTTATGACGTCACAGCTTCGATACTCTATAACGCCTGGCTGTTGAGAGCCAGAAGGGTGTTAAAGGTAAAGATCAGTTTGGAAACGCCCCCCTCTCAAAAAATGAAATGGAAGCTCTTATTACCAATCATGTGAAAGAACATGTATTGACTAATACGTAATGATACAAATTTTGCTGAGAAACCGCCTACTAATTGATATATTTGGTAAAATATTATATCTATTTGGACCTGATAGATATCATGCATGGCCTTTTTGGTTCTATAAGCAGTCAATATCGTCTCTTGAAAATAGAGTTCTAGTTTGATAAATGTTCACTCTCATCCTATTAATAATCTGGATACGAAACCCCGTCTCTAAGCACTTTACAGATATTTTTACTCCGGTCATCAGATTCATTCACGCACAATGTGCACCATCTCCACTCTTTGGGTAGTATTCCTACTGTATGTTCACCGTGAGGGCAAATAGCAATTACTTACATAAAGGCTTTCGTCATCCTGCCAGATCCCCATTCCTCTCCTGGGCATGGAGGGGCAAATGTAGATTAATGCCTTGCCAAAGGACATTATATACAATGTTAGCTCCCTTTCGGCTCTTAAAGATGATATTTCATCATTTCAGAGACAGAAGGATGTTAGTTCTGTGTTAAAGTTTATGATTAAATGTCCTAAGGGCTCCTAGTATATGATTTGTATTTTTTAATAAAAGGTACATTCTGGGCCGGGTTGTTGAATTCAAGAAGTTTTGTTTAGTTAAGATTGATGAAGATTTCTAATGTACAAGAGAGGAGGCAAGTTGTACAAGTGTAAATTAAAAGATTTAAAAACAATTATATATATATAAGCGTAATCTTTCACTTCTTCAAACAAATTTTATCTAGTATAATGTAGAAGTGATATGCAATAGATTCTAAGATGATGCATGAAGCCCCTTGGTATATACAGGCCTACTTGTAGACTAGCAGGATTAAATTCCCCATATTATCTTCTTATTCTGTGTAGAAGGGATACTTGGATAGTAAAAGGGTCTGCATGACGAGACTTACCTTTTTATTTCCCCTCATTTAATAAAGAAAAAGAAGGTTGCTGAATTTGCAATTTTGGCGCACTAATTGATGTAGGGTAGTACGTGCAATGTCTCACTTTATAATGTACACATTCTGACAGGCATCGTAAAGGGTCTGCAAACATAGACCATCTTCCCTTCTTTTACAATGAGGATAAAAAGAAGCCGGTTTGTTGCGTGGCTGCTTTGGTTGAATGGGGCTTATTAGTCAAAAGGTTTCAGAGGCTGTGTACTGCAGCACGTGCTGCGCTGACGAGAGCTAGAGAGAATAACAAGAGCCCTCGCTCATTCACGGTCGTCGACTCGTCCGTCAAACAGTCGAGTCTCTAGTTCGGCGGCAGCAGCATGAGCTCTTAACGAGGAAGTGGGATAAGTACTTTGTTAAGGTCTGTTTTGTTACAAGAAGCGAGGACCTAATTTAGGAGTCACCTCTGCGATAGGAACTCTGTAATTTTGTGCAATACAAATATGGAATACATGCTTTTATGCAGCAACTTACAGTGGTGCTAGTAATTGGAATGTGTATACCTTTTGCAAAGGGGAATGGATTTGCAGCCTGAGTGAATTTGCTTTTGGGAATATTTTGGAAGCAGTGATTTCATTGGATCAAGTTTTTGTGGAGCTATATTTGGATCCTGATCATTTTCCGGATTGCGGTTCGGAATCGATTCTTTTGTAATGGAAATGGCCTGAAAGATCAAGGTTTTTGTCGTAAAGTCTATTTGTTTTCCCTTTTGTATACGAATGGTGTTAAGTCATGCATAAACATTCTTTGAGTATTGTTATCTCCTTTCTCTGTAGTGCAAAAAGGTCTATATTTGTGTGTTTACATTTGAACAAATTGGTAGCAATTTAACCTGTGCATATAGTAATATAGTTCAGGCATAAAGGTCTATATTTGTGCGTTTGCATTTGAACAAATTGGTAGCAATAAACCTGTACATGTAGTTTAGGCTACCAATGTTGATGTTCAGTAGGCAAGCTTTTATCCACTCCTGGGGAATTTCCCAAGTCAAATGATTATTTACACAGTTGTCGATCTGCTGCCTCATCACTCATATATAGATAAGGAAGTAGCAATGTGTTTGGGTTTGTTTGTTTGTTTGTTTTTGTTTATTGCTGATATAAATTAAGTTAGTCTAAACTGATATTTTTTACTTTTGTACTTTGGGATTGCCAGATACCATTACCACCACAATAGAATCCAACCAAATGAGCAGCAATTGTCAATATTGATTACGGATACTAATTTCTATTTGCGGTACGATCGTTAAAGCGCCATGTATTTGCAGTTGTGCCTTTTTCCCATTCAGGTGTCAGACATCACACATATGGCTTTTGACGTATAGATTGAAGGATATCATAGCAAAGAAGTGTCTTCCTGCCCCAGAATCTAGAACTAGATTTGGGTTAGATTTAAAAGAATATTGTCCAGGGGGTGCTCAAAGATCCTAGGTTGAACTTATCTCTAAGTTGGACTTAACATTTATGGAAAGCCGTTAGCATCTATGAAAATATTTTGTGAAAGTTATTTTAAAAGGCATAAAATGTTGATTCAAATGATTCATATTTTCTATTGTCAAGGTGTTTCATGTTCTTGATGTGGAATTTATAAAAACTCTAGAATACTTGAATTTTCGCTTTTGAATATATTTCATTTTAAGGCTACGAATGGCTCTCCATAATGTTTAAGTCCAACTTAGAGTTAAGTTCGACTTAGGATCTTTGTGAAACACCCCCCAGGTCATTCAGATCTAACACTTAATTCTTTTTGAAAATCAAACTTTATGTTGAGGATTCTTATGTGATTTCATAGTTAGTAATTGTTGCTTCTGGAATATACACATGTTCATACATGTATATATGATATATTGTTATCTTTTTTTGTATGTAGAGTATGAAATTGGGTCTTGCAGGTGGGTAAAGGGTCCCTGAGGACAAAATCTTTAACTGTTGACAAATTAACACCTGTCTTCAAAAACATACAAACAAAGTGTTGCCCCTGCATTAAGTCTATGGATAGGAGAGTTCAATAGTCAATGGTTTAAATGATCAAAGGCATTGTCTAACAATGTTAAATCTGAGATGCATGGCCCTACGTGTTATCAGTATCTGTGGTTTGATGTAATATTGAAGCCCGACAAAAATTGCGCTTCAAAATGATCACGAAGTGTCTCCAAAAAGTAAAAATCTTTGAGTGACCGGTTTTACCTTACTCATTTTCCCCAATAGACTGCAGTGTTATAAAAACCGTTAGGAAAACGAACAATGACATTTTGATTTCCAATCATAAATATCTCGATAATCGGACAGGCGATCGGCTTATAGTAAAAGTCATTGGATTTAATTCTTACTGACCTAAAGGTTTATATTCACGATCGCAGCACGAGCTAAATCCAGGATTTGGTTTCAGAATCGGAGGCAGTGTTACCTAGTCACTTTAAATCCTCAATTTGTCTCGATGACATCACAAACACACAGGCCTCAAGATTCATGCACAACGTGTGACGTACAAGAAGTGTATCAGTATCTGTTTGGGGCCAGAAGGGCTTTAACTCATATACTTTAACACAGATTTAACATCTTTCTGGCTCTGGCTAATCGGTTAGATGCAAGTGTGAACTTTTAAAGTACAAATGAAAACACGTAGTGTCTTATTATAATATTTAACAAAAATCAATCTCAATTCAGCTATATGAGACTTGTTGGCCTTTTCAAATTGATTTTTTGTATGCAGATTACCAATCAATAACCAAGCTTTAAATCAAACACTGAAAAGCAAAGAAGCCTTCAAGGGTATTGCATGTGCGTATATTTCCCTGAGGGCTTTGACAAAAGAGGGTACTTAAAACTGATGAGTATATCCTTTGTGTATCTATCCTTGCCTATTTATAGAATGGCATCAATAAGACTGCTTTAGAAATAACCCGTCGCTGAACAATAACATGCAATGGCCTCCTTTCGTCCTGTGGTATTTGATGATTTCAATTTCAGTGAAAAAAAGGGAAATAGAGTTTTGATAATGTTTCCATCTTAACTGGCTCAACACTTGATTACTTCCTTCGTCTCTCTGCTCAGTCGTTGGTTTGCCACTCGTGCAATTTCGCACAAATAATATAGGCACCAATTGGCAGAAAGATTATCTTTTTACAACACAATGGCTTTGAAAAATGACCTATTAAGGTCTTGATTAGTTCCATGACAACCCTTTTAAAACTGGTATAGATTAATCTTGAAGTGGAAACAGTCAAATCTTGAAGCCTTTCTATCTATCCCATGATTTCTACAATGTGGCACAGGGAGATTATTTGTGGGGCATATAAAGAGTTGAGAGTCAGAAGGAAGTTCTTCTTCTTCTTCTTCTTCTTCTTCTTCTTCTTCTTCTTCTTCTTCTTCTTCTTCTTCTTCTTCTTCTTCTTCTTCTTCTTCTTCTTCTTCTTCTTCTTCTTCTTCTTCTTCTTCTTCTTCTTCTTCTTCAAGATAATCTGCTTCCTTTAATACTGAAGATTCTTGCAGATGCCGTATACTCGGCCTGGTTGGGGTATGCAGGTGGACCATAACACCGGGTTTCCCCATACTCTTATAGGAATAGTGCAATGGGTTCTTAATGCCCTTCTGGCCCTCGGCAAACCATATATTCTTCCTACTCATCTGCGTATCCACAAAATATATCGTCTGTTTGGAGCTAAAAGGGTGTTAACTCTGTGTTACAGTATATGATTTAATGCTCTTCTCGCTCCAACAGACGATATATCTATTATTCTTCTTTCTATTTTCTGTTTGAGTTTGAGTTAAAAACAAAGTTAGGACTTTTCCAACTGCAGTATCATCATTTGTTTCAGAGTGATGTAATTCCTCTTCCATAATTTTGCTGTAAATTCAATTTGAAACCACTTTGCGTTGCAAGTTAAAACAAGGATATATTTTGAACCATTGTCAATATCAGTTCTGTATGTGGATTCTTTAATCATCCTTGCTACATTTGCAAGATAAAATCTAAAATATATTATGGGAAAGTACTTTCTTGCCACTCTCAATATCACTTCTATCGGGATGTATTCATTCATCCATAATTCCCTTCAAACACAAAATATAGAATTGGAAAATGTTCATCTCAAGGTAAACACAACTGTATATTCTTTTCACCTTCTGTATCAGTTCCAATATTGTTTACTTATTCATTTATTTACGAATACACTGCAAAAAGGCGAGATGCAACATTCAGTGTTTCACAAAAGAACATATTCTCCCCACTGCCGTTTCTAGTTTCAATGCAACGTGTGTATTCATCCATAATTTGAGCATATATTACAAAGGATCAGATGTTCTTGATAAGATAAGCTGAGAGTAAGGAGATTTTCATGGATGTCTGTTTCTATTATTCCTCTGAAGCCAATGACAATGTGGAGCTAAGCTTCTTGTACTTCTGGATTTTCATCCTGTCCACTGGGAGAGCACTGTCCTTTTTGTGAAAGGGATTCTCTTAGAATTAGACACAAGCTTTCACTGTAATTAATCTTGTTCATGCAAATTCTCTCTTCCTCCCTCCTTCTCGTTCTCTCTCTTTCTTTCTCTCTCTATCTCTTTTTATCTTACTCTCTCCCTCTCTCCCTCCCTCTCTCCCTCCCCTTCTCTCTCTTACCCTCTCCCTCTCCCTAGTCTGCAAGCACAAACCCTGGTCAGTCGTAAAAGTGAGTCTGCACTATAAGACTACCATAGGCCATGTACTGTAGCTGCTCACCAGTAGGTAGCTGGGCTAGACTTCTCTCAAGGCACAACGATTTGTTCATAAAGTGTCAAATTAGGGTCTGTGCCTGCAGACTACCCTCTCCCTCCCCTCCCCCTTTCTCTCTCTTTCTCTCTCTCTCTCTCTTTCTCTCTCTCTCTATCTCTCTCTCCCTCTCCCTCTCCCTCTCTCTCCCTCTTTCTCTCTCCCTCTTTCTCTCTCCCTCTATCTCCCTCCCCCTCCCTCCCTCCCCTTCTCTCTCTTCCCCTCTCCCTCCCCCTCTCTCTCTCCCCTCTCCCTCTCCCTCTCCCCTCTCCCTCTCCCTCTCTCTCTCTCTCTCTCCCTCTCCCTCTTCCTCGCTTACATCTATTACCTAAAGCAGATGCCCCCCCCCCCCTATTTGATGAAAGTATAGCAAGCTCAGCTGGCTTTCATTTCAGTTAGCTAATTTACACCATTACAGTGTAATTTGATTTTGGTCGATGGCCTCAGCCACCTTACTACCTAATACATCTATTTTTCGTTGGTAGCTTATCAGAAATAAATTGGATTGGCAAATTTTCATGGTTAATCAGCATTTTATGTTTTACACTCGTAGGTCATGACTTGTAAAGCATCAAACCATATGCTCACTAACTACCATAATGGTTAAAATATTTTAATCATTATTGCAAAATATTAAGTTATATAGAAGATAACTTTTGCTCTCCTATGGTAGTAAAAGAGGTGAAAATTATTTATATCCTGGGCTTGTGTTGTTAGATTGTTAAAACATTATTTCAGTGAAATGATTGTAGCTGTCATAGAATAATTATTCTGAATTACACAGATCAGATTTCTTTATATTGACAAACCAGTCTTCTGAAGAGTTGCAATTGATCCGATTGTAATCGATCGTAAGTCCCCAAATCAATCGCAACTTTAAAATTGATATTGGTTCCATCTTATAAAATAAAAGATTTTCATGAGAAAAGAAAGGAAAAAAAATCCATACTTAAGTCGTAAGCCTGTAATGACCCACTTGTACGCAGTAGTATACGTCCCTACGATGAGCATGTTCAAATTTTTATGTTGCATTTCAGTTATTGTGATTACCGGCAAATATCTTTTTTACCAATTTGTCTGTTAAAATGTTACTAGTCTAAAAAGACCCAAGTACTGCGTAGGTGGCAAATAATACTCTGAGCCTGTTTCTCATGAAATCACATTAAATTTCTAGAACTCCAGATTTGGATTGAGTAATATATGCACCCCACCCAAGATTATGATATGCATGTATTCATAATTGAGTGATTTTCTTTACCAAAAAAAACCCTCCTTAGTTGTTTACCTCAGGTATTCTGATTGCAGAAGAAATGGAACAAATTTAACACACCCAAATAATTGATATGAAAACATGTTGGCATAAATGTCATGACTTTATAATGATATATTTCTTCTACTTGTAATCATCATTTAACAGAGAAAATAATTATTCTTGGAAAAACAATTTAGTTTGTTTCCATAGTGATGGTAGTGGAGCCCCTGAGGCTTGTGATTTTGTTGTTGTTGTTGTTGTTGGATGAGGAAATCTCTTGTGACTAATTAGAATTGCAGCCTCTTATTTCCAATAAAACCGAAGGTGATGAGGATGAGGATGATGATGATGATGAGAGCATTTTAAAATCTTTATTCCTGTAGTGCAGGCCACCCCCCCCCCCCCTCCATTCCTCTGTTGTTAAGGGGATGGTCATAACATAAGCTGAGCTCTAGAAGGGCTTAAAAACAGATTATACATTATAGATTCTGAAGATATATTTTTAGTTATTTCCTGCATTTTACTTTTTTTTATATAGAATGAAACCATATCTGCAAAACATCTTGAGAGAAGCCCCTTGACATCCTTTAAAGATAAAACTACAAACAAAAATCTAACACAACAAGATAAAAAAAACAATTTCTGACATTCACCCTTTTGGGAAGAAAGAAATTGCATATTGGACACAAATACTATTGACAAAAATAATGCATTAGTAATACAATGATGAGCAAGTGAAAAATACATCCGAGTCATGTTGATATCGAGAGGAAACTGACTTATATCCTAAAAATAGATCTTCTTATTTTGCCTCTTTTTGTGTCTCCTTTTCAGACAATAGGCCTACCTAGATTGTGGATGACATGGAATTTAAAAGCTCATTCTTTGTTGCCGAATGCAAGAGGAAGTTAGACCGAGAAAAATCAATTTCAGTCTCTTTTTTCTGTTTGTGACAGTAAGCTGAAAATGCTGATTTTGGGTGAGATTGATACATTGAGGATGTATGCTGTTTTGGTGTGCGCACTTTTTCGTGTTTTTTTCTATTTTTATTTTGGGATGGTTTTTATAAAATATTGCCAATCACTCAAAATTGTCATATTTGTTTTAAATGAATGCCATTTTTCACTTCTTTTTATAGGAACTTGTGTAGAACTGTTAGGATGGAGAGAGTTACAGAAGAGAGAATGAGAGAGTTGAGGATGGGGGGGGGGGGGGGGAGGAGGGAAAAGAGAGATAATGAGAGCGGGGAGAGAGACTGAATGAAAGGAAGGAAGAAAAACTAGATTTAAAAAGGGAGAGAGAAGGGAGTGAGGGATGGGGGGAGAGAGTGAAGATGATTGAGGGAAGGATAGAGAGAGAGAGAGAGAGAGAGGAAGAAGGGGGATGAGAAGGAGAGTGAATGGGGGGGGGGGCTTGCCTATTGGTGAGATTTAAAAGTGATATACGAACAGAAGGGGCAGTCATGTACAATAGGATATAAAGAAGGGGAAAAGAAAACTAGCGGAGATTGATTCAATAAACCTGTTTACTAACTGATTCAAATTGTTAGCATACTTTTTAAATAATGGTCGTTAATGACAACATGAAAGCTTGCCCGACATAGCAACCAGTAAAGTATGCAGACTGGATTCATAGTACTGTAGTTCATTTATTAATAAACGGTTAATAGAATAACTGTTCACTAGGTCCCCAGGAAATTAACATGCAGAAATTTGAATATGTTAGTAAACTGGTCTGTTTGCCAGGAATAAGTTTATAGTCTCCCCTGGTAAGATATCACCAAAACACCTTGGAAACATGACCGAACATGTATTTATAGGATGGTCTATTTATGACTGAAAAGGCATAAAATGTTGACATTCAACACAGTAAGATCACCTATATTAGTAGGAGAGTGAGTGAGTGAGTGGGTGGGCAAAGCATTTCATTTCCTGCATACCTGACATTTCAAATGAAAAACACAGGTAGGAAATAAACGTTTTATCCTATAAATACCTCTCTGAGCCGCCAAACAACAAATATTTTTAGAAGTCGTTCATACTTTGACAGAGTGAATAAAGAGGAAATACAAAGTTATTTTCAAAATAGTCAATTTTAATGAGGTCAAATGTTCTGTTTGCCTATTTTTTTTTTATATCTGGGTTTTCACAAAATCTAAAGACAAACAAACACATTATGTCATATTTCCTAGAGAGATTGGTAGAAAAGTGTATTCTGGCATTGCAAGAGGCATAATGATTTACATTTCAAATTCAATTGAAATATCATTTATATATTATATATCTATGTTTCTAAACGTACATAGCAGTATTATTTCAAATTTAAAATGAATGATATAAATTGAGAGCTATCAAGTAAAAATTAATAGTACTGTAAATTATGTAATTGAAGATAAAATGCGAGAAAGAGAGGAACAGTGGTAAATAAGAGAGAGAGAGAGGGGGAGGGAAGAAGGGGAGGGGGGAGAGATAGGGAAGAATGAGGGTAACAGAAAGATTTATCACCATGCTATTTTTTAACTCAAATTTATGATATCATAAACAGAAATAAACAAACCTCTTTTTCAGCTTGAGTAAAGCACAGTTTTGGGTAATCACGCTTCTGTGTTTCTCAAACGGTCCCGTTTAATCCTATATATAAATCTCGACTCCTTTTCAAACAACTCTTTAACCTCTGCATTCGATGCAATTGGTGAACTTAATATTTGAGTGGTGAATTAAGTCAGCAAAAGTCATAAATACAAAGAATGATGTAAATTATATTTTTTTTAAATTGGAAACATTTTACAAGTCATGTTTGTGCATCATTAATATCTTCATAGGGTTATTTGTTATATATCCGCCGGCTTGTGAGTTTGCGGAGTATGGATGGTTCAAAATAGCCTCACAGAGATGCATGAAGCATGATCACACAATACTGTTCTTTGCCCAAGCTGTTTCTATTGATATTGATACAGTTAAGTTACCAAAAAGATTTGCCACCAGCGTTCAAGAAGAAAGAGAAATGATGAATTAAATGTTTGTATTTAACCACCTGCCCCCTCATACCTTATAAATAGGGTACTCTAGTTTTCAGCTTCATAAAAATCCTGGCATGGTTATCTGTAGTCTTCCGGCTTTTTGTGAAGCCATTGTAGGTTCCAGAAGCAGGATGTATCGTTGGTTGTGTCGTCTGATGTTCAATGTAGAATTAGCAGGCACTTCAAAGTGTAGATTATGCTCTTTAAAAAAAATGGATTTTAGAAACCCACCTGCCCTGCTCTTTGCAAAAGCTTTAGTAATACATTTACAGTCTTTTTTCTTTGCTTTGCAGCGATTTTCAGGGTGCCACAAGGGGTAATAACATGAAATAGCGACAGGATTGAATGTTGAAATAACGTGTGTTAAAAAAGGCTGCTGGTTTGAGTTTAAAATTACAGGTTTGAAAATCAGTGATTAAAATTCAAACTCAGCCCAAAAAAAATCTAAAATATTTGTCAGAAAAAGTGTTTTAGAATGCTCCAGAAATATGACTCATATTGAAACCGAGAGCAGTTAGGAACCCCTAAGAGCCCTGTACCCCATCAACAAGAGACTTTGTGCTTTGTATGCATCAGTTTATACTCCTTCCAATTTTTTATTTTAGCTGTTTGAATGTCTGTTTGTGAACCAAGCTGAATATGTAGATGTGCTATTAAACTCTCTAAAAGATACAGACTTTGCTAGTGGACATCCACTCTTTTAGAAGTTTTATTTACAGCTCATTTATGTTTTGGAGTGGAAATGTACACTCAGAATAGAGTAGAGTCCCGTCTCAAAAAGTAATTGAAACTATTGTTTTTTAGTTGAGTCTACACTATGGTGTGGAGTGGATTCAACTCCAAAATAAAGTGATCCTTAATAAAACTCCTAAAAGAGTAGACTTTCCGATCCAGCATAATTAGATTAATAGGGATGGAAAAGTGAAAACATTAAAAACTGAGTTGTGTATTGAAATATTCTCACTTTTAAATATAAAGCAGTGGATGAATTGTGGTTTCCTCAATGAAAACTATTTTATCAAATGCATGCATGAATAATTTTTTTTTTGGTTGTATAGTTTGTGGCTGATGGTTATGAAGTATATGCTGGTAATATTTCTAAGAAAAGAAAAATTGATAAACAGTTGCTGGTCGAGAGAGGAGAGAACAAAATGACATAATGATAATGATATTGGGTTCTTGTATAGCACTCATGTCTGTCTGGCAAATATCACCACGCCTGGCGCTCAATTATTATTACCCCTGCTTTAGTATGGCTGCCATTATGGCGCTCTAGCATTTTAAGGAATTAATTCCTACCTGCACGGTACTACCTCACCTGGGTCGAGTGTGGCAGATGTAGATTAATACCAATGGATATTAGTGCCTCAGCGGGACTTGAACTGCGATCCATG